>CM029642.1:10304495-10364495 GCA_017311315.1 Dendrocalamus latiflorus | reverse complement strand
TCCAAAACTCCCCCTGAGTTCATGCCTAGTGCAATGGCAAGCCGTCTCATGAGAAAGAATTGGTGAAATCAGTTTTTTCGCACAAAAGAGATCTTTTTGCTTTGTAAACATGTTGTACTACCTCATGCTACATCAAGAGACTAAAATAGCTCAATCTAAGGCTCAATAAAAGATTCAACGCTCAGCTAAGCCTAGTTGACATGGCATGAATCATAAAGAGATAGCTCAAGAAAGACTAAACTCAAATGCTAGCATGACAAGTTTTACTTCAAGTTTGGCAATTTTAATTAACTTATCATGGTAAAAGCTAGTCTGCACATATGAAGTCATGATCAATCTAGCATATACAGCACAAGACATGGCAAGGTGTAAAGCATTGAAGCATGTCATAACAGGATAATAATCAAGGCTCAATGCAGAATGATTATAATGCTAGAATGCTGAAAATGCAAGAAAATCCAGCTCCCCCTCAACATGAGATGCAACTTTTAGTTCAAGTTGAGTTAAGTCAATATTAAGCTCCAGAAGCTCCCAAATGAACTCCCCCTGAACCAAAGCAATAAATTCGAGAAGCTGGCAAAGAAAACCAAACAGGCAGTCCTTAAAGCATAGAAAAGATATAGAAGCAACTATGGCTTAAACTGACTCTCATCTACCCCAAATGACTCCAGGACTAACAGCTGATCGTCGAACACACACTAGAGAGCAAACACGTACCCTGTCTACCCGAGGGTGTCCCAACCCTCGCTAGAACCTACAAGAAGTGAGTGAGCTCAACCTAGTGAGATAAGAAATAGCTAATCCTGGAAACACAAGATAAGAGTAAGAAGTCTAAGCAACTCAACACAAGAAACACTCTAACCTATGCTAGAAGGACTTAACCCAATGCACCCGCAAATGCAATGCAACAGAAATGAGACAGAAGCATAATTAATATAATAAAGCAGTAAAGCCCAAGCTCCCCCTCACTACAGTCCGTAAGGACAAACCACCCCCTCTCGGTTCTTCCCGCTCGCGGCCCGTTTTTCTTTCCCCCTCTCGCTTCACTGCCCGTGGGGCCATCCCCAACTCCCTCTGCCGCGCGGGCCTCCCCCTCTCTCTCTTCTTTCTCCAGCCCCGTTCTTCTCCTCTTTTCCTCGTGCGACCGCGCGTGCACTGTCCTTTCTGCGCGCACGCCCGTGAGCTATCATGGCGCCGCTCGGACTGTCCCCTCCGCGTGTTTGTCTCTTCTTTGCTCTGCAGCACCGCCGCCTACCACCGCTCCGCCTGTCAGGTCCCCGAGCTCCGCGCCCTGCACGCCTCCTCGCGCCGAGCCCCGCGCCGGTCCAAGACCGCCAGACCATCCCCGCCGCCCGGTCAGCTCGGCGACTATAAGGGATTTTCCGTGCTCCCATCTACACTGCGCCATCCCCCTTGCACTCGTCCCTCGAAGAATCAGTCCCTGGAGCCTCGCAACTCGCCGACTGCCCCTTCTTCCCTGTCTCCGGTCATCTGGAGGCCGGACGATTGGGAGCATCTCCGGTCAATTCCGCCGCGCTGAGGCTTCTCCGTGGCGTCACAAACCTATACCCACCTTCTCTGTGGCGACAACAATCAATATAGAAAGTGTATGATCAATGGAATAATTAAATGATGTCACTCGCTGTTTGGAGTCTTAGACAACAATCAATTTAGAAAGAGTATATTCGGTGGATTAAGTAATGATGATACTCGCTGTTGGAGTCTTAGACAGCAATCAGTAAGGAAAGTGTGTCTTTGGTGGATTAAGTCAATTATGGCAATCGCCGTGTGGAGTTTAGGTAGAATTAATAATACTATGATTTAATAATAATAATGCTACTAAAAGCGATTTTTAGCAAATAAAATAACCCGAGTCTCCTTTGATAAGCCATGCATACTATTTATTTGCATCCTGTGTATTGGCTCGCGGAGCACGGTGGTTAGTGTGCTTACACTCGCTTTCACAACAAATCCAGAATCAGGAATCAGATCACTACGCCTCAGTGACACGATTGGACATGATGGCAAAGAAGATGAAGATGGCAAGGGCTAGGCCGCGAACCTCCAGTTGGCTGCCTGTGGGCATGTCCTGAAGGTCCCACCTGTGTGCTTCGTTCTTCCGCTGCTGCAATTCATTGATTTCGGCATAATCGGCCCATGAGTAAGTCTACTATTATATTCTTACGCTTCCGCATGATGTGTACTTTGATAATCAGAACTGTAAATTGTGAGCACTATCTACTGATCCAGGGAATAGTGCGGTGGAATCACAGAGTAATCCGGATTGTAAAATCTGGGTGCTGCCTTGGCATGCACCATTACAATATTACCCCCTAAAAAAATATAAGGGTATGTATAGATATCACCCGGATGTTTTTCTCCTAACTATCATCCAGATTTGAGACCGTTGGATTAGAGATCCAACGGCCTCCTTTTTTGGAGGGGGGAGATTTTTTTAGAGGGGGAAATTTTTTTTGGAAGGGGTTGAGAAGAATTTATGGCCATTGGATCTCTAATTTAATGGTCACAAATTTGAATGATAGTTAGAAAGAAAACATCCAGATAATATTTATCAATACCCAAAAAATATACTACCTCATATTTCCACATGTAGTACATCTAAAACCTACCCAATCTAATCCGTTGGATCGAAAAAATAAACGGTCCATAATAACTGATATGTGCCGTAAAAGAGCTCTACTAATTTATGTTCTTGCTTCAACTACTGATATATTTACCACAGTAAACTTAGATCATGCTTTCTATAGGCCTTCCAAACATCGTCAAAGAAGTGTCAACCAATAACCAAAGATCGAGGTTGTGTCGCTGGTTGCCCTGGAAGGACACAACTACTGCCCCCAAGATTGACATTGTCATTGGTCATAAAGGAACAGGTAGTGAGCTGTGCGTGCACTACGCTTTCCGTACTGTTTTCCACTGTGAAATGGAGTTTTATAGTGCTAAATCATTATCTCTGTGGTCCATATTACTCTGAAAAACAGGTCTTACATAGTTCACCTTCTCTCAGTTAGCGGATGCTACAAATAATTTCAGTCTTGCAAACCAGATTGGACTTGGTGGTTTTAGCATTGTTTACAAGGTAGTGCTCTGCATGTGCTTTGCTTTTGGTCTCTTTTAGTTTAGCATTCGGCAAAAGGGTCCATCTTGATGATAAGCTGTATTGCACCTCTTCTAGTGCCCACATAAAACATCGATTGTCACTTGGACTTGATGTTTATACTTTTCAGGGCCAATTACATGATCGACTTGAGGTTGCTGTCAAAAGAGCTGCGTTTGGATGGGAATCTTCATATCAGTTTGAAAATGAAATCAAACTGACCCCGAAGCTTCGGCACGCAAACATAGTTAAGCTTCTGGGGTATTGCATTCAAAAGAGAGAGAAGATCTTGGTCTTCGAATATATGCCGAACAGAAGCTTGGATTCCTTCATATACGGCATGCTCCAACTGGCTTTATCTACTCAATTCTGGGACCAAATTCCAATGTTACATTTACTCACATGGTTTTAGCATGCATTTTGCAGGCTCTGAAAAAACAGGGGTGTTACTGGACTGGTCTAAGCGCCGTCGAATAGTTGAAGGGATAGCTCAGGGAGCTGTGTATCTACACAAACTATGTGGGCCATGTATAATTCATGGGGATTTGAAACCAGGCAACATTCTCTTGGATTCTGACATGAACCCTAAGATTTGTGACTTTGGAATATCCCATGCGTTGGAGCCAGGTGTGGATGTATACTGCACTAGCACTGTGATGGGTTCACGGTAAGATCAGATGTTCCGTTACGTGATGCTCTTTTCTTTTCTTCCCCCTTTCGTTTCTCTCTTTGGGAAAATGTTCCAGTAGTTTAATCCATCTATAGATCTTCTGTTGGGATTATCGTAGTAATTTTACCTTTCATATTTCAGTGGGTTTGTGGCCCCCGAATATGCAGAACGAGGCTGCTTCTCTGTTAAGTCTGATGTGTATAGCTTTGGCGTGACACTTCTTCAGATCATCAGTGGAAAAAGACGCCCTCCACTTTCAGATCAATCACGTGATTATGGGCCTCTAAATTCGTGGGTAAGCAAGTGAAACATTTTTTTTAGTACTGCTCATATATAACACACACACACACACACTCTGCCTCTCTTCCGAAAAGAAAGAGGAATTCAAATCTTACAGCATTCACATATAAATCAACCATCCGTTCTCATCTTTTTTGGTACAGAATAATTTATTCACGTTGACATTTGCGATATTAAATGAAGTTCTCACTAACTTACAAAAACAATTCTTCCAGGCATGGGACCTTTGGAAAAAGGGAAGAACGATGGAGATTCTCGACCCACTCCTTCGTGTCGAACATCGGAAGGTCGAGATGATGACGAGATGGGTTCATATAGCACTGCTGTGCGTTCAGCAGCATCCTGAGGAGCGGCCAAGCATGTGGGAGGTTCTGATGATGCTGAGTTGCGAGAGCGTCTTGTTGCAAGAACCCAACCAGCCAGGTTACTACAAAGCAGATACGGCATATGCAAGCTCAAGTTCAAGTTGAAACTAGGCGAAATACCCCGGTTCTTGTTATGTTTCCAACGGCATAGACCGTGTTATTTTTAGTTTTTTTGTGGCTTTTGATTTCGGCTTTTCCGGAAATTAAAATAAATGGGATGGCTTTTTGAAGCCATTTCTGTAAATGACTTCCTGAGTTCAAAACCGTATGTATCGTCTACATCTGAAAGACTATGTAAGAGGATTCTGACTTATGTTATGATGAACCATTATAATTTGGGAGAGTTAAAAATTTAGATTTGCATTTTGTAGAGATAAATCTATGCTATCTATGCATGTTCTCTGGTTGCTTTGTTGAGGTTGGTATTAGTCAAATGCATGGATGAGGTCATTGTACTAGTTTGTGACTAGGAAATTTTTGTACGGATAACCCATTTTTTATTCGAAAATACAGAAATATACCCGCGACAAATTTTTTTACACAAATAGGCTCGAGTCGCCAAACCATTGGGCGAATTACACTTGTCGCCCCACCAAAACGCGACTTATAAAGAATCTGGTAACCGTTGGGCGATTAAATGCAATCGCCTCCCCGTTAAGCGATTCAATTGAATCGCCCCCCCGTTCGGCGACATAAAGAAGAGTCGCCCAACGGGGGGGCAACTGCATGTGAAACAGCCCGACAGCCGAGCCCCTTTTCTTCCCCACGCCTGCTCGCCAATCTACCTCTAGGCGACTGCTTGGATCCTGTTAAGGGTTTTGTGAATTTTGTAATTTGAAACTCGTAAAAAATGTTTAATATTTGTCACATTACTTGATATAGAAATAATTTTCTATACGAAAAGAAGAGATAATAGCATTGTTTGAATTTAAATGAACTTTATAATATAACGCAGTAACATGCCGCGTATTTATCCATTACATGCATGTCATACACCCCTCACTCCCCACCCTAAGGTGCTCCATCACCTGCTCCATCACCGCGCGCGCGTCCTGCCATACGGCCCCGCTTGGCCGTCCTCCGGTGCAACGGATTACGGGGCGGCGGGGGACGAGGGTCCGAAAAAGTAAAATGAGCAGGTGGGTTTCGCACCCGCGGCTGCGCCGGTGGAGTCACCTGCACCTCCGGCTGTGTGGCCTCCGGTGCACCGGGGAGGCCACCGCTGGAGAGAACCTCCGGTGCTGTGTCGGAGGACGGCCCAGGCCAGTCCGCAAAAAACTGGTCCACCTCGATGTGGCCCGGGGAGAAGCGTCCCTGCTGCTGGTAAGGACCTGCAATAGTAGTATCGTTAGTTCGTTGCATGTCGTCTTAGGTTAAAAACAAGCTCGGACGATGCGTACCCGTACATGGCGCCATGAAATCATCCGTGTGGAAGCCGGGGATGTACGTAGGAGGCCGTGACCAAGGAGAACTCCCTGGCTGGTCCGGGGGAGGTGTACGTGTCCACGTAGAACTCCCTGGCTGCTCCGGGGGAGGTGGACGTGTCCACGTAGAACTCCCTGGCTGCTCCGGGGGAGGTGGACGTGTCCACGTACTACCTCCGGAGTAGTGCCACGCTGGTCGGGGTGGCACTGGTGGTCGGGGTGGCACTGGTGGTCAGGGTGCACTGGCCGTAGGTGTGGAGACCACCGGTAGCCTCGTGCAGGACAGTAGGCTGACGATACGTCTACACCCTGCCTCCATCCGTCGCGCAAAGCTGACGGCCTCCTCGCGGGTCAACTCCCCACCTGTGCCCCACCTCTGCACTAGTGCGGAGGACTCCGACCACAGCCCGGCACCGACGTCAGCCTGGACAAAAAGACATAGAATGGTCCATCATCGAAACGATATTGCCATTTGAGAATTTTTGACAAAAAGACAAGTTACGTACCGCGATGTGAGCGTCGCGTGCGAAGTGCGCAGGGTACGCGTCTGTCGGTGCGGCGACGTGTGGGGCAGGTGGGTCAACGACATGTACCAGCCTGATACGAGTCCGCGCCTGGTACCAGATGAGGTACTCCGCGTAGTCGGCTATGTCGTATGGCCGGTCCTCCTCCACGCGGTCATCTAGCGCACCCTCCCACTGCGCAATCCAGGGCTGCATCCTCCTGGACCAGTCCGTGCCTTTCTTGACGCCCTTCGTGGTGTGCCTGTTTATGGAACCATTACGTAATGTAAGTATTTGCGATTACAATAGTAAGTACGTACAAAAATATCAGAAGGGATCACTCACGCGTGCACGCGGGGCGGAATCGGCGGCCCGACTGGTACAGGAAGTGTCTGCCGCAGCCCAAACTGCCGCATGACGCGCTGCGGTGCGTAGTCCTCGACGTAGATGCCGTACACGAGCTTCCGGCGGGTCAGCCAGAAAGTCTGGTCGCGCCAGCACAGTGCAGAGAGCCCGTCAGGAGCACGGGCCTGCACTGCCTCCGCTGCGTAAGGCTCCCAGCGCACGTCGGAGTCTGCGAGGTGGTCCAACTGCTCCACAAAGGGGTGGTACGCCCGCGTGACCTGCACGTGCGCGAACTGTACCTGCAAGAAAGGCAAATTATTTTAGTACGACGATCGTTAATAAGTTGAGTACGATAAAATAAAACTCACTCGTCGACGACACCAAATAGAACCCATCGTCGGCCGGTCGATGTCTCCCCCCGGGTACATATCGGGCCCGTAGGGACCCATGTCGTCTAGTACAGGTCGTCCGAGACTGAAGCGCTCGAACGACCACAACTGCAGCAGCAGGGGACATCCCGTGAGGATCGAGTTCGCCTTAATCCTCGTGCACGCATCGCACAGGCCGCGGTACGTCGCGGCAAGTGCGGCCGATCCCCAGCTGATCTGGACGGCCTCGCCGTCCGCAATCGCCCTCGCATAAGCGATAAGGCGCGCGTCAACGGTGTTGCCGTGGGTGGTGGTGAAGAGCACCCAACCAAACAGCCACAGCAAGTATGCCTCCAGGTGGCGCGCGACCTGGTAATCGTCAGCATCTGCAACCATGCGTTCAACCTGAATGCGAACAAGTTTTTATTAGTATGTAATTGCACAAATAAGAGTTTCGAAGACGCGATCGACTTGAAACACCACGTACCTGGTACTGTGCCAGCCACCTCAGCGTCGGTCCATGCTTCTGCCTCTCGTCGAAGATGTGGTGCTGATCGGCCGGTGGAAGGACCCCCTGGAATCTGCCGAGCAGGTCCTCGCGCCACTCGGCGGGAGCCTCCGGTAGGAAGGCAGCGTCTCCCGCGACCGGAAGGCCAAGGAGTACGGACACGTCCTGCAGGGTCGGCGCCATCTCCCCGACTGGTACATGGAAAGTGTGCGTCTCGGGCCGCCAACGGTCCACCAAAGCCGTCAGCAGGGAACGGTCGAACGGGAAGCGTCGTGATCGCTCCACGCCCGCCTCGTCCCCCTCCCCGGCCAAGGCACCTCCGTCCTCATCCGTGGCCTGCACCATCCGGGCAAGAGGGAGAAGTCCAGCATCCCGCAGCCTGCAAATAAAGTGAAGGTCAGCATTAAATATTTTTATGGTAATACTAAAACGTTGGCGTAGTGCAAACCTGGCAGTCCAACGGGGGTCGAGTCCCCAGGCCACACGAGGTGTGCGTGTCCGGACCACTCCCAGCTCAGTCGACTCGTCCGTGCTCCCCGGTGGCGGCGCACGACGGGAAGCGCGGTGCACGCGGTCCAAGTGCTCGTCCAACAGCGTGTACCGCCAGTCACCCGCCATAACTGTAAAATTATCTAAATGTAAATTTGTACACTACATTTTCTACAATAATACATGAAAAATAGTATACAAAATTTCGACACAACAATTTTCTACATTTAAATTTTCTTCATTTCAATTTTGTAAACTGCATCTACATTTGTACATTGAATGATCTACAATAAATTTCTAAAGTAAATTTTCCACAATAATACATTACAAATATTATACAAAAAACTATATTTTTCTACATTTAAATTTGTACATCTAAATTTGTAAACTGCATCTACATTTCTAAATTTAATGTTCTAAACTAGATTTTCTAAACTAAATATCTAAGCTAATTTTCTAAACTAAATATCTCTACTAAATATCTAAGCTAAATTTGTAAACTAAATATCTACACTCTACACTACATTTTCTAAACTAAATTTATCTAAACAAATTTTCTAAAGTCAATTTTCCACAATAATGCATTACAAATATTATACAAAAAACTATATTTTTCTACATTTAAATTTATACATCTAAATTTGTAAACTGCATCTACATTTCTAAATTAAATGTTCTAAACTAGATTTTCTAAACTAAATATCTAAGCTAATTTTCTAAACTAAATATCTAAACTAAATTTGTAAACTAAATATCTACACTAGATTTTCTAAACTAAATTTATCTAAACTAATTTTCTAAAATAAATTTTCTAAAAGTAGAAAAATACCTGCAAATCCCGCGGCTTCTCCTCCTCTCCCTCTCCTCCCCCTCTCCTTCTCTTCTTCCCTCTCCTCCCCCTCTCCTTCTCTTCTTCCCCTCTCCTCCTCCTCTTCCTTCCTCTCTTCTGCTCTGTCTTCTCGCGCGGTGGAGAGAGTGAATGGCGAGCGAGCAGGCGTGGGGAAGAAAAGGAACTCGGTCGTCGGGCTGTTTCACATGCAGTCGCCCCCCCCCCCCGTTGGGCGACTCTTCTTTATGTCGCCGAACTGGGGGGCGATTCATTTGAATCGCTTAACGGGGAGGCGATTGCATTTAATCGCCCAACGGTTACCAGATTCTTTATAAGTCGCGTTTTGGTGGGGCGACAAGAGTAAATCGCCCAATGGTTTGGCGACTCGAGCCTATTTGTGTAAAAAAATTTGTCGCGGGTATATTTCTGTATTTTCGAATAAAAAATGGGTTATCCGTACAAAAATTTCTTGTGACTAGTGCATGTTGTGATGAGATCAGCTGCATGCATATATTGGAGACGCATTAAGGAGGCCATGAAGTTGTCTGATAGTTTTAGCATGTACATGCTGTCATGTCATCAGACCTTGCAAGCAGTTGAACTTCAAAAATGTTTCGGCTTGCATGCAGTTCAGAGCATTAGTCGGCTTTGCATGCATGTAACAGTGGTTGTGGCACTAATTAAGTAGCAGTATGGACGTGCTGGCTTGGATGCCTTGAGCAGCATTGGCGCAGCATGCAGTGCCAGCGGTTCAACCGCTCGGTAGTTTCGGTTCGACGTTTGATGGCAGCGATCTGACCCTTGGAGCCATGCGGTCAGACCGGCTAAGCTGTACAGAGAAGCTCGGCCAGAATTTTGGGTGATTAAGATTAGTGGTTTTAGATTACATAAGATATGTTATTATTAATGTAGATTAAGTTGTGAAGAACTTATGTCTGAAAATGATTTTTTTATCTTTGGATATGCATAGTCGCTTAGAGTCAACTACGATCAACGGTGAGGATCGGGGCTACATTTATAGAGGAGCCGAGACCCAGAACGATCGAGAAAGTCGTGTGATGTGGTGAACTCAAGCATGGCACAAGAAAGGTATGAAATATTGAAGGGAAGTTCGAACAGCGGTGTTGTATCATGTAGCTTGGTTGGTCCAAGTGAAACGTGGTAAACTAGTGGTGCACCTACAAGTGGTGAGCATGACGATTACTTGCAATGGATGAAGAAGACCAGGTCAATGAAGTGGAATTTTGGTAGTTTGACCAAAATACAGGAAACGGTTTTGGAAGAAAATTGCAGCACACGAGCGGCGCTTGGAAAGGCGGTTTAGGTCATGCAGAAACTGGTTTGATAAAGATGGATCAAAATTAAAACCTTAGCAAATTTTGGCTTATGCGCTTTAAAAAATGCGCACTTTGGTGCTCGGGCACCATAGTCTAAAATAGCTATGTATCATGTACGAAAAATTTTAAAATTTCTTATATGTCAAGTTTAACTAGTTCAAACAAGTTTGAACTAAATTTCAAATAGTAGTTGCCTTTTTTATGATAGTTTGATTATAGATATATGCTGATTATATATATAAATCAGCAAATTTTGTGATCTAAATTCGTTCAAAATTTTGAATTTGAGTGTATTTTTTTAAACTTATATGTTTCATTTAGAATTGTTATAAATGAGTATATACCCTAAAATTGATATTTTCAAAAAATATACCCGAATTTAGATGGAATTGATGCATTTGAAATCATGGTGCCCGGACGTTGAAATGGGGTAGCATGGTGTCTGGGCACTAGGGCTCCCTGCTTTTGATTGCTTTTAAATGCGTGCAAGTGCAATGGTATATAATATATCAAGCAAACCTGTTAGCATTCATTCGAAAAGACATTGATTTAGAAAAGAATTCATTGATTTAGCATGTTGAATCAATCATGGATGGAAAGTCTCAATCATGAAGCCCATCATGGTGCCCCTGTTATTTATACTATTATATGTGTATATTTATATAAATCGTTTTATACTCCTGGAAGTACATACATTTATTTTTAATATACCCCTTTAATAATGTTGTTATACCTTTATCTATTTGAGCATACTCTAATAATAATTATAAGATACTCCAAAGTGGGTTCCATAAAAAACTTCATGAAAATTCATTTTTTATAGCATAATTTATGTATGTACTTTTTTATACATTAAAAAGTGTATATGGCAAAAAAAAAGAGCTCTGATGAAATTTTTTTAATTAAGTCGCATTGAAGTATTTTAGAATTAATATTTAAGTATACCAAAGTGATAAAGATGTATAAATTATTCTTTTAAGTGGTGTATTAAATGTATGTGAGAGTATATACTCTGAGAATATGAAAAAGGCTTCCCTCTGTGTGTGTAGTCGGACTAGAGTTAGATTCCACTTTAATGGACAGTAACACTGAACCATCCCAATAAACCTGGAAGGTATCATATCCCTGTTTATCTCGGATACGATCAAGAGTCTCTGCATGTATATGTTGGGTTCATCTACAGGACAATTGTGCTGCCTTATATTGAACATTCATGGGTAGAAAATAGCTACATTTATCATTTTTGATCTGTGAAATAGCACCGCCATAGTTATCTAGCAATACAGAAAGATGGAAACAATGAGGATTAGTCCTTTGCTTCCCTGAGTTGAGTTTGATACCTTGAAATTTGATATCATAAGTAGGTTGATTCACCGTTCGATGAAATTTGAAACAAGTTTAGCCCTGGCCCAGATAAGGAGGTTAAAAAGAGAAAAGAAACAAAAAAAGAAGACAAAACAGACACTTACCCTCACTCCGCTCCACCAGCACAATGATAGAAGGCTGCATAAGCGCCTCTTCAACTCGAAGTCCAATTTTTTCGCTCATATCAATTCTTGCCGCAAGGACGAACTCCCTACTGTGAGTCCCTGAGGAACCTTCACTGAACCGGACGTCGTTACCAAGAGAGGCCCTGCCATTGACCAGCTTCACAGAACGGTCTCCTTCCAACACACATCCTTGTCCACCTCAGCGCGTTTGTATTTGCCTATCGAAATTCTCTTCAGTCCAGGAACCCTTGCAAGAGTGGTCGCTGTCCAGAGCCACAATCTCAACTCTCACTGAAGAAAGATGTCCGGATGTGATTACCTGGCTTTTTTGAGAATTTTTAAAACTTCCAAACCTAATTTTCACCGTTATGCAACAAACAATTTACTTTCAGAGGATATTTACCCATATCTGCTGGAAACATCGTACCTAGGATGTTCGTACTGTCTCCTCCTCAAACAGCACCTCCATTCTTGTAATATCTGCATGTTCTGCATGAGAAAATATTTTGTTTCTGCTTCTATTACTCGGTATAGTGGCAACTTCCCTTATGTAGAGGAAAACCAAAAATGTAAGTATTTACCTCGTGTAAATCCTTATCCTGTTCCTGGAGCACCTTATGTATCTGTTCAGTGCTTTCAGCGAACTCTCCATTGCATCCAAGTAACTGCGTGGACAGCAAACATAATAGGGAAAAAAATGCAAGTCAGCTGCGAGAAAATTGATCATTTGCCACTTTGAAGAGTGGGCTTCGCAAAATTGCCACTTTCAAAATTGGCTTCGCAAAAATGTCATGCAGTACATTTACTTCTTGATTACTATGCCATTTGAGCCATTTAACTCATTTAATATTTTTTTTCTAATTTCAGAGGCTGGAAAAGACCTTTCTACCCTGAAGCATTGGACTGAAAATTGGACTGAAGCATTTCACGGAACAGTTTCAAAGCAACTTCAGGCTATTAGAGCAACTCCAGCAGGGCCCCTACTTGAGCCCTCAAAACTCAAATTTGAGGGCTTGAGCCAAAAAACAAGCTCCAGCAGAGCCCCTACTAGAGCCCTCAAATTTGAGGAGGCCCTCAAATCACCCTCCCACCCCTCATTCCTAGGGGCCCCCTACTCTGGCTCTCATTTTTCAGATTTTCTTGTTTTTTGTAGAACATTTGTGCTTTCAATTTAAATTCGGAACAAATTTGAATATTCGTATTTGAATTCGGAACAAATTTGAATTTAAATTTGAATGTTATGTGATGAACTTTGTGCTTTCAATTTAAATTCGGAACAAATTTGAATTTAAATTTGAATATTCGTATTTGAATTCGGAACAAATTTGAATTTAAATTTGAATGTTATGTGATGAACTTTGTGCTTTCAATTTAAATTCGGAACAAATTTGAATTTAAATTTGAATATTCGTATTTGAATTCGGAACAAATTTGAATTTAAATTTGAATGTTATGTGATGAACTTTGTGCTTTCAATTTAAATTCGGAACATATTTGAATTTAAATTTGAATATTCATATTTGAATTCGGAACAAATTTGAATTTAAATTTGAATGTTATGTGATGAACTTTGTGCTTTCAATTTAAATTCGGAACATATTTGAATTTAAATTTGAATATTCGTATTTGAATTCATATTTGTGCTTTCAATTTAAATTCGGAATAAATTTGAATTTAAATTTGAATATTCGTATTTGAATTCGTATTTGAATTCATATTTGAATTTGGAACAAATTTGAATGTTATGTGATGAACTTTGTGCTTTCAATTTAAATTCGGAACAAATTTGAATATTCGTATTTGAATTCATATATTTAAATATTGTCGCTCATTGTGAAATCATAAATATTTTATTGTGTATTGTGCTTTTGTCCCATACATATGCATATAGTGTGTGAGGAAATAGAGGGAATTGAGAAGTAGGGGCCCTGTTTTGAGGGCTCCTGCTAGAGTGCAGCTCAGAAAATAGGGCCCTCAAAAGTAGGGGGAGCCCTCAAATGAAAAGTAGGGGCCCTGTTTTGAGGGCTACTGCTGGAGTTGCTCTTATGCTTGTAAGCTGCTAGTAGACTGTTCCATGTGACAACATTCTTGTTTGTGATTCCCCAAAAGACATTAGCAGCAGACAACATATGACCAGTCTTACCATAAAGGTCAACCAATTTGCTAGAAATCAACATGTTCGACATCAAACCATTCCTTAAAGCATAGCAGTGGACTTCCTTCCCGAGACGGTCTAACTTGAGATCTGTCAACAGTGAAAGGACACTAGTAATGGTAGTACCGCTTGGTTGAATTGGATTGTTATTATCAAGAAATGTCCAGTTCTTTGCTTTTCCATCGGTTGAGAGCTGCATGTATCTGAAAACTTCCAGGGCATCTGCACACAGGCCATGGTGATGCAAACCAGATATTAACGCATTCATTGATACCACATTAGGCTTCAAGCCGACATCGACCATGCCTGACAACAGTTCATACGCTTGTTCTTTCTGACCTGCTCTAGCATATGCAGCAATGAAGCTGTTATATGTGACAATGTCAGGCTCCAATCCATCCTCCTGCATCAAGTTAAAAGCCTCCCATGCCTTGTCCATCCTCCCCTCATTTATATATGATTGAATCAGCTCATTCCAAAACTTAGCAAAGGTATAAAGGTCTTTTCCAGCCCCTAAAATTAGAAAAAAAATATTAAATGAGTCAAATGGCTCAAATGGCATGGTAATCAAGAGGTAAATTTTAAAAGTGGCAATTTTACGAAGCCCACTCTTCAAAGTGGCAAATGATCAATTTTCTCTCCCTCCGCCTGGTCTTTTTTCTCGGGCCCAGACCAAAACTCTACAAATTATTGCAGTAGGCCAAAACTCTACAACATGTCAAGATCCTCTTCCCGTGCTTGGCGCTGCCCTGCGTAATATCTGAAAAGCCCCAAAATTTCAACCCAGAAAATTTTGTGATTTTTGCTGCATTTTTGAGTGTTTTCTGGAAACTTTCCCTTTTTGGAAAGTCGCCCGAAATTCCCCTTTCCCTTTCTGGCCAGGCGCCTTCCTTTCTCCTTTGGCGCCTCCTGCTTTCCCGCTTTTCCCGCCGCTCGGCTCCTCTCGCGCGGACGCCTCCTCCTCCCTCCGCTGGCGCCCCGCGCTCTCCCCGCTTCCTCCGCGCCCCAGCGCCTTCCCCGCCCTCCCTCGCTCGCTGGCGCCTCCCGTGCTCTCCGCCTTCTCCCTCGCGCTACGCCCGCGCCCGAGCAGCGCCGCGCCTGACTCCGCGCCGCCCTGGCTTCGCTCGCGCCAGCGTCGTCCCGACCACCCCGGTCCGAAGTGTGGCCGTCCTCGCGCCACGACACCCCGCCTCTGCCCCGGCCCACCTGGCAGTCGCCGCGCCTCCTTCTCCCGCGCGCGGACGCCATCGCCCGTGACCGCAGCTCCACCTGCTCCCGTCGCGTCGCCATCGCTTGTGCAGAGCCGACGTCATCTCTGCGCGGAGGAGACGCCCGACTAACTCCCCCGCCCTCCTGTTGACCCCGGAGCCGCGCCCGTGCCTTCGCCCCGAAGGTTTCTTCCCCTCCCGCTCGGGTATAAAACCCCCTCCCGTGGCTCCCTCTCTTCTCTTTACTCTCTGAGCTTCGCCACTGCCTCAAACCCCTTCCACCACTCCCGTGCATCTCCCCGAGCAGTGGATTGCAACCCCGTCGCCCGTAGCTCCGCCGCCGTCTCCCCCTGCGCCGGCGACCCCCTGGAGTCGATCTCCTGCTTCCCTCCCTCATTCTCCAATTGCTCGCACCCCGAGCTTCCCCTCAGCTCACTGACCCTCCTCATGCTCTCCCCTGGACAGGAGGACCTTCGAGGAGCCTTGACGCCGACGACCACCGCCGCCCCAGCAGTGCGCCCGTGGCCAGCCTCCCTCGACACTCCCCAGCTCACGCCGCCGCCGCGAATGTGAGCCCCTGGACCCCCTTCCCGTGTAGCCGCGGCCGTTTAACCTCCCTTGCCGCCGGTGACCTCCCTCACCTCCGAGCACCCAAATATCCCCCTTCTGTCTCTTGCCTCCGCCGTTGATCCCCTCACCTCCCAAGCCCCAAAAATGGGATCCCCATGTCGAGCCGCGCCCGCCGGTACCCTTCCCCGCCGTCGGCGACCCCTCCTGCGCCCTGGCCGCCGTCGCCGCCGTAGCTCTACCTCGGCCGCACTGTAGCGGCTGGAGGTAGACGACGACCCCGCCCCGCGACGTGGCTCTCCCTCGCCCGTCCATCCCCTCCGTAATATCTAACCGGGGCCGTCGGATCTCCCTCGTACCGCTTCGCCGCTCTCGTCACTCCGCAGCCGTCCGATCCCCGCTATCTCCATCCGAGCCGTCGTCTCGCCCCGCATCCCAGCCGCCCCGCCGTCCACGCGTCGGCCATCCGGACCGCGCGGACGCGTGCTAGCGTGGGCCGTCGCCCCGGCCCCCTTCCTTCCGCGCGCCGTGGGCCGCGCTGGCCTTCGGCTGCGCGGGCCGCACAGTGCCGGGCCACACTGTAGCGTGGGCCGCCCGAGCACTGTTCACCCGATTTTCCCGGATTTTTCAATTTCCAAAAATCCAGAAAAATCCAAATAAATCCTAGAAAATCACAGAAAATCCCAAAAATTCCCAAATTTCACCACTTTGCTCCAAATAATATCCTGGACCCATTTTTGGCCTCCATTCCTCCAGTTTCATTCCAGATAAATTCCTAAAATTCCTCATTTGGAGATTTATGCGTTTTACTCCTTTTTAATAGATTATTTTTCCTCGCTTGATTAGGCTCAAGCCGGATTTATGTTATTTTCAGTGTTTGCGCTAGTGTCGGAGATTCCGGAAGTTCAAGTGCCATCGCAGGAGCCAGGAGGTTCTTCGTTCGAGCTAGCGGAAATCATTCGGATTGACGGCAAGTCCCAAATCCTTTGATCATATTGCAACCCATGATGTTTATTTATGTTAATATGCTATTTGCATTATGCTAATTGTGAAATGTTAGTTTGAAATAAAATAAAATGTTTAGAATGACATGTTATGTAGTTAAACCTACCACCGTTAAATGCCCTGTTAAATTTGTTGCCATGCCTTTGTAACCCTAGAAATAATTATCTGTTAATCTAGATAATTGTAGGATATTATTATCAGCATGCAAAATCTTACACTGATAAGGTTGTGGCTGTGGGCCAATAGAATTTTAGAAAACCCGACTCTAAGGTAGGGTGGTATGGGACACCGTATCTTAGAGCGGAGAGAGCCGGCGTGCACAAGGTAAGGTAAGGGTGCGTGGGGAAACCGCAAGACGGTCCTTGCCCAATCTCTTACCTTAGGTTTGGAGTAGGGTAAGGGAGTTGTGGGGAGTCGCGAGACGGCCTTCGCCCACCGCTTACCCTAGGTTGGGTCGCGTGCCTGGCGAGGTTGCGGACCATGTGAAAATATAAGGACTGAAACCCTTACGCTGAGCAAATGTCACAGTGATCGCTCAACCACAGGAGTTGACTTGTCAACACTGGTCTAGTAGCTGCTCAACTCAATTGAAACTCTACAGGAGGATTAGCAGTGAGGTTAGGCCAGGCGGGTTACGGTTGCCTAACAACGGTAGAGTTCACTCGAAGCGGACAATGGTTTATTCATTTTGTGTGTGTGTGTGTGTGTGAGAGAGATCCAGACCCGAGTGAATTCTACCGGGTAGAGCCTATATAAAGAGTTGAGCAGTGAAACGACCTGGCTTCCTTAACTCAGTCATGAGGGTTAAGGGATCGTGTGGGTAAAGCTGAGCAAACTCTGCAGAGTCAAATAAATGGTATTCGAATACGCCGTGCTCCCGGTTATTGGAGCTGTGTCACTTGGGTGATTCCAGTCGCAAAGCTTAGGTAGTTTTGTAAATGTTTAACTTGTTTAGGTTGGATATTGAACTCTTGTTGAAAAACCCCTGAGTTCTTGAGGAGTAGTTTTGGGTCCCTCCTTTAAAATGATTGCAAATAAAACTGCATCCACTCAAATTAATAAACCAAGTATACTCCCCTCCTTTGTTGTTCCGTGCATGTAATAAGTTAGGATCCCTTTGGGATTTGCTGAGCCGGTTGATAGGCTCACGGCTTGCTTTTGCCCTTCTTTAGAGAATCAAGACGAAGGTGTTTGCCTCCCCGTTGAGAAAGTCCTGGAAGGTCGCTTCTCGGCGAGGACCCGTGGCTTTAGGTCTTGGCCGCGCTCAAGCGGATCTTGGAGCTTCTGTAATGTAATTATGCTTTGGGCTTGCACGCCCCGCTGTTGAAAAATGGATGTTAATCCGTATGTGAAATATATGCTGGACTTTTGTCGTAAGCATGCAATGGTATACTCTTGCGCGACATTCCCTAACTGTTCATGCGTGAATAGTTGCGGAGTGCCGTGTCCGTACGCGCCCCTGGAAACGGGGGGTGTTACAATATCCATACAGCATGTCACGAATCGGCGGCGGCGGCGGCGGCGGCGGCGGCGGCGCAGGTGGATGCGGAGGCAGAGGCGGAGGCGGATTTGTGTAGCCATGGCTGCCCGACGCCCTGCGCACAATTAATATTACCAAAAAAAATCATAAGATATGACGAAACGGAGCTCGTATCCTTTGGATTAATCCACCGAAGACGAGAAACAGGGTACAGGAAGAACTGAAGAAGCTTGCTCTGCAACGCAGGTCAGGGTGACTGCCAGGATAAGGAATATGAAGGCGAGCTTCAGAAGCAGGCCGAACCGTGCATGGAAGCAACAGGAGTCAGGAAGGTGCGCCCGGGGCGGCACTTATAATTTTTTTGTCAGCGCAGCAGGGTTTTGGGAAGATGGACACAGGGGATTGGTCGAAGTTCTAGAATGATCCCCGAAGGTTGGCTCTGTAACTGCTGTTGAGGATCCCGGAAGTTTCCCAGAAGTTTCGGTTGGGACTGAAAGACTTTGCTCTATTTATTTAGATTTACAGTTTTGCTATTGCACAGGCGACTGAAATTTTTTTATCTTTCAGTCAACTGAAATTGCACTCTCAATTAACTGAAATTGAAGCCCCCTAAAAAAACAGCTGCAACTTTAGGTGATTCAGAGTGCAACTTCAGGTGACCTGAAATTGCACTCTCAATCAACTGAAATTGCAACCCCCTCCAAAAAAACACTTGCAACTTTAGATGATTCAGAGTGCAACTTCAGGTGACTGAAAGATAAAGAAAAATGCAGTCGCCTATGCAATAGTCACTCCCTTGAATTTAAGTTTTGACTTTTAGTTTTTAACTTCTCACTTTTTAGTTTTATCTTGTTATGGCTTTTTAGAGGGACCGGTTTCCTGAAACGAGTGCTGCGGAGAGGTAGAAGCGGAATAGGGACACGTGCCAAGTTAAAAGGAAACTTAGGGAAGGGGGATGCTAAGAACCCCAAATTAGGCCGCTTCGCGCCTCGCGCGCGGAAATTCTCCTTTGCCTTCGCCACGCACCGGCAGGAGAGCCATCACCAGCGTTTTAGCTACGCGCCTCCAGTTTTGCGCCAGGCGGAAACAGACAACCGAGTGCAGTAGACGAGCATCCGGCAAAATCTTTTATTATAAAAATGTGAGTTGGTGATTGATCTATTTTTCCTTCTCTCTTCTCAGTCATTCGATCTAATCTGAACCATTGTCTCTCTCATCTTCTCTCTCAGGATACAACTGCCCACCTCTCCACTTTTTCCATCTCCTCGCGCATTCTGGCCACTTTTCTCTCTCTGTTGCTTGTTCTCCAATGTTTGATGTGTGAAGTTGGCCAGACAGTAAGTTCTGTCTCATTATTTTTATGACTCCGTTATAACTTACGGATCTCTAACTAGTTTCAGAAAAATAGAAGAGATCGAGATCTCGGGTTTCGTCTCGCGGTAACTGAGGTCCTGATCGGTTCGACTTGAGCTTCTGGCTTATTTTATACTATTCATAAATTTCGTCTTTTTCTGAACTTTTGGCTTTTTGTTGAGCTTTTTTGCCGGTTCTTTTTTCCCGCATTCGTTTGTATTATACATATTGGGCTAACATATTTTTTATATTTTTAATTTTTTTTAAATTTAATTATGCTAAATAAGTCTCTGTCAGCTACAGTGTTTTTTTCAGCCAGCTACAGTGTTTTCAGCCATAAGCCATGAGCTTTTAAGCCCAACTGATCACCACTGAATCACGCCAATAAACCTGGAAGGTATCATATCCCTGTTTATCTCAGATACGATTAAGCGAGTCTCTGCATGTGTATGTTGGGTACATCGTGTAGGACAATTATGCGGCCTTCTGCATTATATTGAACATTTATAGATAGAAAATAGCTGCATTTATCTGTGAATTAACACCTTTGCTTCACCGAGTTGAGTTTGATAACTTGCAAACAGAAACTACTCATAATTGAATAGGCGCATGTTCTTTTTTTTCGCGTATTACAAAATCAAGTGCTCCTTGAATAGTATTACACGGTTGATCAGCTCATGTTGTTAGATGATTAGAAGAACCAATACATGACACATGTTTTTCTATACAAATCATCAGAAACGTTTCTTTTTTCCCCTTATCGTCACTTAGTTTTTAAAATGAGCTTGTTCGTATTGATTTCTAAAAATTGTTTTTCTATAGTATCTAGTTTTCAAACGAAATGTCCTTTCAAAATAGGGTTTACTACTCGATTGTAGTATACATTATAGTGACTTCATTTATATCCATTAAAATCGCACACGAATGTCTCTCGCTTTACAAGTTGTTACTATTTATAAAACAAAGCTAAAAGTTAAAATCAAAGACCAATATGAACGGCCGTCTTAACGTGTGTTGTTGTGAGTTATGACGCCAGTGAACAGTTGCAGTTGTCAGCATCACAAGGATTTACCCGACAATTCGATTTACTTACATACCAACAACGAGGATTAAACGACACATCAAGAATAATTATTACTACTTGCTGTAGTTTGAGAGTCCGGTGTTTTTTTTTTTTTGAAAGGCCAGGGCAGGAGAGCTAGTGTATTGATTCACAGGGAGAAGAAAATAATTGCAAAAAGAAAATTTAGTTTGTCAAGACCCGGTGGGGGAAGTGAAGTGAGGCCGCGAGAAGGCCAAACAAGGTCTGATCACAGTGTTACAGAGAAAATGACAGCTCCGCTAGCTTATTGGCTCCCTGCAAGGACCCAAGCCCTACCTCGTCCTTAATAGATGTAGTCAAATGGCCTGTGAAGACACCATCTGCCGAAAAATTCGAGTGTTCTGCTCCTTCCATATATGCCAAGTGACAAACACAACCAGAGTGGCAATTGCCTTCTGTGGAGATCCATGTGCAAAAATGACCAATTCCCACCATTCTCGAACCGAAGAAAAGGTGCGCCAAGAATTCAGGTTGATGGAATCACGAGCGATCCATTGCGCGATGGATCTCTAGATTATTTTTGTGTAGTGGCACTCTGTCAATAGATGGATGGCAGATTCTAGAAGTTGTGTACAGAGGGGACAGGTGTGCTGGTTGGGCCATTCTCACATGGTCAGTCGATCCGCTGTCCATTGCCTGTTCTGGATGGTAAGCGAAGCGAAGATTTTGCATTTTTGAGGCACCCAAGTTTTTATGGACAGCAAACATAATAGAAAAAAATGCAAGTCAGCTGCGGCTAGTTTTTTTTTCTTGGGCCCAGACAAAAACTCTATGTATTATTGCTGTAGAAAGAGAGAAATTGTACCGATGAAGTAAATGGAATCTATCAAGATTCTCTTCCCGTGCTTGGTGCTGCCCTACGTAATATTCTTCCACCATTCTATGAATCCAAGGCTGCGGCGGAGGAGCCGGCGGTGGATGGTGTTACCCGACGCTCCGCGCGCAATTAATATTATTGTACGCACTTGCTTCACTTACAAGTGCACCTCCTTCACTTACGTGCGCTACTTGGGATGGTTTTGCATTTGCTCGCTTAAGGTGGTTATTATTTGGGCTTATTTTGAGTGGCTTATGGTTGAAAAGTATTGTAGCTGACTGAAAAAACACTGTAGCTGACAGAGACTTATTTAGCATAATTAAATTTAAAAAAATTTAAAAATGTAAAAAATATGTTAGCCCATTACGTATAATACAAACAAATACGTGAAAAAAGAATCAGCAAAAAAGCTCAACAAAAAGCCAAAGTTCAGAAAAAAAGACAAAATTTATAAATAGTAAAAAATAAATCGAAAGCTAGAAGCTGAAGCCCAAATGATCACTCTGCGCCAGGTCTTGGGATGCTTTTGCATTTGCTCGCTCAGTGTGCTTTTTGCATTTGCTCGCTTACGTGCGCTACGTCTTGGGACGCTTTGCATTTGCTCGCTTACGTGCGCGCGCTTTTCCAATGACAGCGCTTCCCTCTTCCACGTGTTATTTCCTGGCCATCATCCTCTTCCTGTAGGCCCACCGTGATAGCCAATTCTACGTGTGTTGTGAACAGGAATAGAAATACACAAACAGAAACAGGGAAGCTATTTTCTTTGGCCTCTGGGCTAGTTCCATTCTAATGAAATTTTGTGGTTGAAAACCCTTTTATCTCTACTTTTGAAATTTAAATTTTATACAAAACTATCCGGTGAAAACTCACCGAAAATTCTGGTAATCGGTGGTTATCAGATGCATCGTTGACCTCCGGTAAAAATTTCGAACCATACATTTTCCTCTGTATGCAAGTACTGCTCCTAAGTTTGACATGCTTATCGGAGATAATAAGGTCCTGTTTGGATCCCTTGATTAATTTTTAGTCACCTAAAGTTTAGGTCTAGTCCATCCAAACAGGTGAACTAATACCTGGACTAATTTTTAGTTGATCCCCAACTAGCTATTAGTTTATTAGTTGGCAATTGTGGACTAAAAGGTGGTACCAAACAACAAAAGACGAAAATACCCCCGCTACCCTTTCTCCACTACTCCACATGCAACATACTAACAAATATAGGGGTATAAATGTCTTTGCCCATGAAAGTCACCACCTTTTAGTCCATGTATCCAAACAACACTTGACTAATTTTTAGTCACCTAATTTTTAGTCCACCAACTAGTGAACTAATAATTAGTTCTAGACGATCTAAACAGGCCCTAAAGTGAGCTGCCCATCGCTGGTCCCACAGAATTTTGGGCGGCGTCGATGTCAGCAGAGGCCAACGCGTGGCGACCACAGGCTGAGTTCTGTAAGGCAGTTGAGGTTCCCGGAAGGTTCTTTGCATGGTATGTGTTGTGTGCAGGAGTGAGTGATGCCTTTTTTGTTTTGTTTTTTTTTTTTGGGTGAGAGAGAGCGATGCAACTCCGTCTCTCTCTTTTTACAACAGGCTTCGGAAGTTCAGTTTTTCTCAGTTGGTGCATCCTGCAAAGAATACTGTGGAAGGCGCGGCAGTTGAAAGAATACCGTCAAGCTTGGTCAAGGAGAGCTGTGGAAGGCGCGTCATCCGTGTCTCTCTTTTTTACAACAGAGAGAGAGAGATAGATCGATGCAACTCCGTGTCTCTCTCTTTTTACAACAGGCTTCAGAAGACCAGTTTTTCTCAGTGCATCCTACAAATAACTTTCAGTTTGAAGAGCAATTAGAACACAACTCCGTGTCTCTCTCTTTTTACAACAGGCTTCAGAAGTCCAGTTTTTCTCAATTGGTGCATCCTACAAATAACTTCCCGTTTGAAGAGCAAATAGAACAAGACGATTGAAGAGTAATTATGAAGATGATTGTATCACTTCTATATTTATAATTTTTTGAATAATATATTATTTTGTCTCTTAAAAAATGTTTTTATATTGACGAACAAGTATGTGACTTGTTCGTATAACTCTTTATTTATGTTTTGATGTTATTCTAAATTATCTCTTATCTTATATCATTATATGGGACAATTATGATTTACAGATCAGCACACGTATTAATTGATGATCATGTCTCACGGATCATGGATATGAAATATAAATAAAATATCGATCATGATCATGATTGAAAAAAGGCAATAGAAACTGAATTATTATCTTTGAATAAAAGAAAGATGTTTGGGCATGTAAGCGCACACCTCCCTATGTGCACCCCGTAGCGCATAAGTGGGTATTTGTTCAAAAGAGAAATGAGAAAAGTGAAGTTGTAGGATATTAAGCAAGGCTTGTTGCACAAGGTTTTACTCGATGTCCAAGAGTTGATTATGAAGAAACATATTCCTCGATCATGGGGGTATTACCTTTAGATACTTAATCTCAATGGTAGTAAACTTGAGTTTAGAAACGAAATTGATGGATGTGGTAACTGCATACCTTTATTAAAACTTGGATTTGGATATTTATATGAAGGTACCTGAAGATATCTCTGTCCTGAACCAAGACAAAGCAAATAGAAACCTGTACAGTATGAAACTCAGAAAATCACAGTACGGACTTAAGCAATCGGGCAAAATATGGTACAATCGCTTAAGCAACTTTCTATGTAAGAAAGGCTATACGGACAATGAGGATTGTCCATATGTATTTATACGATGATCCAAGAATATATTTTGTATAATCTCAACATATGTAGATGATCTGAATATCATCGGAACTCTGGAAGATATAAAGGAAGCGGGCTTTTACTTGGAGTCAGAGTTCGAAATGAAAGATATAGGTAAAACCAAATATTGCCTAAACTTGCAGCTTGAGCATGTCGCTGAAGGGATATTAGTGCATCAGTCCACATACACTCAAAAGGTGTTAAAAAAGTTCGGCTTTGAAAAGGCCTATCCATGAAAAGTACCGATGATCGGAAGATCTTTACAGTAAAATAAGGATCCGTATAGACCTAGGGAAGAGGGGAAGAAAGTCCTGGGACCAGATTCCGATACTTAAGTGCAATAGGAGCACTTATGTATTTAGCTAACTGTACTAAACCGAATATTGCATTTGTCGTAAACCTATTAGAAAGGTATAGCGCAGAACCTACCAAAAGGTATTGGCAGAGAATAAATGACATCTTTCGATACCTTTAAGAAAGCAAAGACCTTGGATTATTCTACAGAAAAAACCAAGTTTTGAATATGACAGGCTATGCAGATGACAGGTACTTGTCGGACCCGCATACAGCTAGATCACAAATATGCTATGTATTTCTGTGTGGTGGAACTGCAATTTTATGGAAATCGTCTACGCAAAGTCTTGTATCAACTTTAACAAACCACTCGGAAATCATAGCACTGTATGAAGCCGCACGAGAATGTACTTGGCTTTGACGAATGATTAACCGCATCCAGCAGTCATGTGGATTGAATATCGTACAAGCTCCCACAATCATCAATGGAGATAATGTAGTTGGTATTGCACAAGTGCAAATGGGTTACGTGAAGAGTCATTTCACAAAACATATCAACTGAAAGTTCTTCTATGCTCATGAATTGCAAAAGATAGACGAAATTAAGATACTGCATACTAAGTCATATGAAAATTTTGCAGATTTATTAACTAAGTCACTTCCAATATCTAACTTTGAAAGGTGTGTATATGCAATTGGAACGATGAGACTTAGAGAAGTGATGAACTCAGGGAGAGATTCTTCTCGAGCTCACTATTAAAGCTTGATCACGAAGATCGAGTATTCAAAGAATAAATCCTGTAGATTAAATGAAATTAGGTGGATTGTACTCTTTTTCCCTTGACAAGTTTTTCGGAAGTTTCTTGGCCAAGGTTTTTAATGAGGCAATTCATGCAACATAGCGTAATATGTATTATTTACTCTTTCTCTAAATTTTTCCTACTAGATTTTTATGGATTTTTGATGAGACATGAACGTGTTAGATGAGTGCTTAAAAGGGGAGTGTTGGGAAACTTAGACCTAGATTTAAGGTATTGGCCCATGGCGAGTATCTCACCATGTAGTCTATACATAGGAGGTCTCAATTGTCATCACTTATACTTTTTTGGAAAGATAAAACAATAAAGAAAGAACTGTTCATCTCTCTGTGTTTAATTCTATTTTTTATATTATTCTATGATTAATTTATCTTTTTTATGTAGAGAGAATGGCTCATGTTCTAACAATTACTACTTGCTGTAGCGTAGTCTGACAGTCCGGTGTTAGACGTAGCTAAAGGCCATGGTTATCCCATCAAGACAAGCCCTTACGACACGTCACATACTACGCTAACGATGAACACAAACCACACGAAGGCCTGGCGCAACACGCCATGACATTGCAGCACAAACCGAGCACAACACGCCATTACTCCAACATTCTTTTTTACTTGATTCCTAAAATATGTATCGTTAAATTTTTTTAGACCACCAATAGATTTAAACTCTTTAGATTAGCGATACAAAAATTACACGATTAGATTTATCATAAAAAATATTTTTATAATATTATAATTTTATTAATATATTTAGTGTAAATTTATAAAAAAAATAATGATCAAAGTTGTATCTTAAAAACCTAAAAAATCAAAATGCCAAGTAAAAAGAACGGTGGAGTATCACAAAGACAAAACAATAAGCGACAGCCCGGTTCATTACACCCGGAAGGCCTACGACCCTAAGTTCAGCTATTATTGAACCATTAACATTTAATGGGTCCTTGCCACTTGCCAGCCAGTGTGTCTCATTGACACTACTCCCTAGGGCTTCCAAAAACATCAAATGGATGCAAAGAGCAAGGAATTCGGACCGAATGTGAAAAAACAAGGAACGCAGCTAGTTAGAATCTTACTCTATTTTTTTAATCCTTGTACAATCTTACACTACCTTGTTAATCCTTGTACAATCTTACTCTATTTTCTTAATCCTTGTGCAATCTTACACTACCTTCTTAATCCTTGTACAATCTTACTCTATTTTCTTAATCCTTGTACAATCTTACACTACCTTCTTAATCCTTGTAGAAAGTCAAAATACACCCTGTATTTGTCAACGGAGTACAATCATAGAGCCGAATCGCTGAGCACGCATCGAGTGGCGGTAGCCTGACCGGTGACAAGCGACGTCATCGGCGATGAACCAGTCATAACGACAAGCGATTGGCCGCAGCGGGGGGAACTCCTGATCGAGATCCTCAGTTCCCGCCGCCGCCGGAAGGGGCCGTCGGGAAGTTCTGTGGTTGGTCTTCGGGTGGCGGGGAGGTCGGAAATTCTCCGGGCATGAAAAGATCTGAATCGGGGCCTGGAAATGCAGAGCTATATGGGTTCATGCAACGCAACATAGGCGTTTGTTCATATAACTAGCATCATTTTATCATGTGAGGGTTAAAAAAAGATGTACCGTAGGGAGTGCGTATTGGTGCGAAGAATGATGCCACCCATGTGTCCGAAACTACATCAGTGGTGGCAGTGTCCGGCCGTGTGGCGTCTTCTTCAGGAACGCTGTTCTCGGCTACACCTTTATTTGAGAAAAGGAATTCCAATCCATTTCAGTAGTACTAATTTTTTTATTCAGAAATACGTACGAAAGCACAATTCCAGGCCATCCACAAATCTTTTCTGCAGAAATTGAAGGGAAGCGATTATAGATGAAGGATACCTTGAATTTGATGCGTGTAGTGGTGATCAGGAGGAGATGTTTCTGATGCACTAGGTCCAGCAGCGTTGCAGTTCGCACCTCCAAGAGGAAGGTCGGGCTCAGGTTCAGGAGCAATTCCAGAAGGACCCGACTTCTCAACTGCTGCACAACATTGTATCGTCCTATTCAAGCGTGCAGCACTACAAATGATGTTTGTTTGTAATGAGGATACAAGCGGTAGAGACTAACCTTGGGATACTGCATGAGCATGATGATCAGGAGTGTTCCGTGGCGATGCACCTGACATCGGAATGGATGAGCTCCCAGCAGCATTAACATTCGCAGAAATTTTTTGAGGCCTATTGTCTTTCATGACATACTGAAAATCAATACCCTCCAATTCATTGTATGCTTGTCTCTTGAGCCTATCCACTAAAGCCTGCAACACAATCGCTTGTAGTATTCATTTAATCAGGATATAAATGTTAAATGCAATGGCAGCAACAGCAGGATTTTAAGTTCATCTTGAAACCTTCAGTCCTGGATCGAACTTTTCCCTTGCAATGTAAAGACCATTAAATTCTGCTCCAACAATATCATGGATGCAATTGAAGAATAGTGTAACATTATTTCCTGCAACCACGTATGGTTTCAGTTCATGCTCGCCTCTGAGGTCGCACTCCCTGGCATGTCCAACCAAGACTTTCCAAGACTTATCTGATTTCATCTTCAGAATCTGCATGTCATTTTCCCCCAAAGTCGATTAAATATTTTTTGCCAACATTCCCAAAGCAAAGTGTTGAATAATCTACCTGATAGAGCTTATCTGCATCCTTATTTAAAGCCTTCAAGAAGTCTTGCACTGTAGAGATGCCCTCCTGCAGGGGCGGATTCAAAGAGGACCCAGTGAGGGCACAGGCCGCCACTCAATTCGCAGAAGTCCAGGTATATAGCCCAAGATTTAATGCTAGTGCCCCCACTCAGCCCAACTAAAAGGCCCTCACTCATCTGTGATTTATCAAATTGATGAAGGAAGCCTTCATTTTACCCTCTACTAAAAGGCCCAGGTATACTTGGCTTTGTGGGTGTGCCCCCTCTCAGATTTTGTCCTGGATCCGCCCCTGCCCTCCTGCTCGAGTCTCTTGGAGTAGACTCCACCTTTTGCGATTTCCTTCAAACGATGTACTTTATCATTCAACATTGGAAGGACACTCTTTTCATTTGCTGCAAAATTGAAGGATTTATCATAAGGAGGTTGATTCATCGTATGATGAAATTTGAAACAAGTTTAGCCCTCGCCCAGATAAGGAGGTTAAAAAGAAAAAAGAAACAAAAAAGATAACAAAACAGACACTTACCCTCACTCCGCTCCACCAGCACAGTGATAGCAGGCTGCATAAGCGCCTCTTCAACTCGAAGTCCTTCAATTTTTTCGCTCATATCAATTCTTGCCGCAAGGACGAACTCCCTACTTTTCGTCCCTGAGGAACCTTCAATGAACCGGACGTTACCAAGAGAGGCCTTGCCATTGACCAGCTTCACAGAACGGTCTCCTTCCAACACAGATCCTTGTCCACCTCGGCGCATTTGTATTTGCCTATGGAAATCCTCTTCAGTCCAGGAACCCTTGCAAGTGTGGTTGCTTTCCAGAGCTACAATCTCAACTCTCACTAAAGAAAGATGTCCGGATGTGATTACATGGCCATCCCGGTAGATCGCAATCTCTATTGTTTCATCGCTCTGTTCTAACAAGGGCTTTTTTGTGTAAATGCGAGCCTTCAAACTGCCGTGGAAGCGAAGCGTATAGGTTGGGCCCGTCCCTTCATCCCTGGTCTGTGCCTGACCGGCTGCCCCTTGTCTACAACGCAAGCAAGGGATGCAAATTTTATTGTCAGAAAGGGTAGATGAAAATAAGCCTGAACGAATCTTTGCTCCATCGGAACATCCGTCGACAGTACTAGCTTGATTATTGGAACTATCATGCAAATATCACTGCAGCCACTTTTTTAAAATTTAACATTCGAATATCTATTTTTATAAATCTAGCTTACTCCGCAGACCTATCAAGCTCGAAAGTCACCTACCTAGCTAGGAGAGCTCGGCAGATAACCTGGCGAGCCATCCCTACTCAGTAGTAGCCGGCCGCACTATGCATGCTTATATTAGCATTAATCACATCCATTAGTACTAATCACAATTAATTAGTACTAGTTATATTTAATTAGTGCTTTAAGTAAAGCACTAAATTATCGCATTTTATTTAGTATTTTATTTAGTGCTAATAGTATTTAATTAGTACTAATTATAATTAATTAACACAAATTGTGTCAGTGATAATTAAGCGTGCACAATATTTTATTGCACTTGCAAGGTAGTGCCCAATCTTGTGAACCCCTCACACCACAGCTTGCAAAATGATTTTTTAAATTAGATTTGAAAGTATTTTATAGTTATTGAGCAAATGAGCACTACTTTGAAAAAACTGCAGTTCATATCCGCATTTCCAATATTTCTTTTAAGAATTCACTTCTAATATTGAGGATTTACTACTGTGGTTTATGAAGGTACATGTGATCATTGATGCTTTATTCGCATAAAATTAAAAGTCTTTCATGGGATAAAATTTAGGATTTACTGCTCTCGCCCCGGGGATAAGACAGGGCATTCGAGCTTGGTAGGATTACGAAGGAGGCTAAATTTCTAAAAAAGGGCATTCGGGACCAAGTTTGAAAAAAATGGCTATGGTGATATTTTTGTCCACAGTTATGATTATTGACATTTAATCCTCTGAAGCGAACACCTTAATAAATTTGTATAATGAAATTAATGAATATGCTACGTACGTACATGGGGTAAGAGAAATTTATGGGTAAATATATGTGAAAATAGGCTAAGCGTTGCAACTGCATGAAAATCAGGTGTAGAAGTATTGAGAATTCTTAAAAAATTAACTGATATAGGGATGGGTATTTTGTATATATTAATAAAATTTCAAGATCAAACTCCACTCTCATTTATTAGATTTGAAAAAGAACAAATAAATAATGAACAGTGATTTCACCCTATTCACTATATATTTGTCTTTCATGTATCTCGCAAATATTACTGAGTTTGATCTTAAATTTTGTACCGATAGAACATGCCCTTCCCTAGATCTGCCATTTTCTTTTAGAATTTTTAAAACTTCCACACCTAATTTTTACCGTTATACAACAAATAATTTATTTTCGGAGGATATTTACCCATATCTGCTGGAAATATCGTGCCTAGGATGTTCATAATCGTACTGTGTCTTCATCCGATTGCTCATTTCTTGTAATATCCGCGTGTTCTGCATGAGAAAGTATTTAGTTTCTTCTCCTACACTAGGAGTAAAAGCCACATATAGCGCTTTTGCGTCCCGTATTTACACTTCTGTCAGTACACGCTCACAATTTGCAAAAATGATGTTTTTACCGCACGGTAGCCGGGCGGCAGGCCCGTGTGGGCAACACATGGTGCGGTCGCCCGGGCGACAGGCCGCCTGCCGCCCGGTCACCAGGTGATAGGTCGCCTGCCACACGGTGACCGGACGACAGGTGATTAGACATCATTTAATACCCAATTTAGTTATGTGACGCTCCAGGAATTTTTAGGGGTAACAAATGGTCGTGAAAAATTATGAAATTTTTTTGGAGCTTCCCAAGGTAGCATGATATGTTGTATAATTGTTTTGTAATTTTTTGCCTCTATTTGCTATCTCTAAAAATTCTTGAAGTGGTGCAAATTTAATACCCGGTTTAGTTATGCGCCTCTCCAGGAATGTTTAGAGGTAGCAAATAGTTACAAAAAATTATGAATTTTTTGGTGGAGCTTGCAGAGGTAGTGTTCTACATTATGTAATTTTTAACACCCATTTGCTATCTTTAAAAATTCTTGAAACACATATAATTAGACATGTAATTAAGCAACTAATGGCCGGGGTCTAATAACCTACCGCCCGGCCACTAGCAGCACCAGGCCTGCCACATAGTGGCCGGATGGCAGGCCATTAGCACCAGTCATTAGTTGCTTAATTATCCATCTAATTACGTATCATTCCAAGAATTTTTAGACATAGCAAATGGACGCGAAAAATTACAAAGCAATTACACAATGTAACACGCTGCCTTGGGAAGCTCCACTAAAAATTTCATAATTTTTCACGTCTATTTGCTAACTCTAAAAATTCTTAGAGGACGCGTAACTAAACCAATCATTAGAGGCTAATGGAGGACTAATCAACTACCGCTCGGTCATCAGGCGACCTATTGCACGGTGGCCGGGCGGCCGCATCATGTGTCGGCCCCACGAACCTGTCGCCTAACTACCGTGTGGCAAAAATAACATTTTTGTAAATTGTGAGCGCGTACTGATAGAAGTGTAAATACGGGCCGCAAAAACGCCATATGTGGCCTTTTCTCCCTACACTAGGTATAGTGGAAGTTTCCCTTATGTAGAGGAAAACCAGAAATGTAAGTCTTTACCTGGTCTAAACCCTTAAGCAGTCGCTGGAGCGAACTCTCCACAGCTTCCAAGCGACTGTGCGGACAGCAAACATAATAGAAAAAAGATGCAAGTCAGCTGTGCCTGTTTTTTTCTTGGGCCCAGACCCAAACTCCACATATTATTGCCGTAGAAAGAGAGAAATTGTACTGATGAAATAAATTGAACATATGAAGATCCTCTTCCCGTGCTTGGCGCTGCCCTGCGTAATATCCATACATCATGTCACGAATCGGCGGCAGCGGCGGCGGCGGAGGAGGCGGAGGCGGATTTGTGTAGCCATGGCTGCCCGACGCCCTGTGCATAATTATTGTTATGAAAAAAATCGTAAGTAAGATATGACGAAACGGAGCTCGTATCCTTTGGATTAATCCACCGAAGACGAGAAACAGGGTACAGGAAGAAGCTCACTCCGCAGCGCAGATCAAGGTGACCACCACAGCAAACAATATAATGGCGGATCTTAGTTTTCCTGATTCCATATACTGTTCGGTCTGCTTCTGAAGATCGCCTTTATATTCCTGCATTCGATCTGCTTCAATCCCAAACTGCTGGACCAAGGCTGCACTATACTTAGAGCAAGTCCAATAATAGAGCCAAGTGTTTAGCTATAAGCCAAGTTATAAAAGTCAAGTTATACAATAATCTGTCTCCTATTTGTTTACAAAAGATTTTTTATTATTATGTGGTACCATGTCTCACATTCTCTTTCCTACTCCTCCTCACATACATTTATTATCTGGACCCACCACTGCATAGGCTCCCGTGTGCAGCTTGTTGCTTGCATGAGAGCCAAGCTCTCCTCTCTCTCCTCTCTTCTCTCCTCCACATCAGCAAAAATGCTGACTAGTTTGGCTATAAGATCATTGTTGTACTTGCTCTTACAGAGGAGATCGAGTGCTAGCAATGGAATTATGGAAATCACAAAACACACACACCCCAAAAAGTAGCCCCATTTTTGGCAGCACTTAGGATTGGCCAGAGAGTCATATAATGATGTACTTGCCCGTGCATGGTTTTGTTCTGTAAGTACAGTTGAGGTTCCCGGAAGTTTTATGGAAGGTCTGTAATATTCATCCACCATTCTACGAATCCGAGGCGGCGGCGGCGGATTTGTGTTGCCATGGCTCCCCGACGCTCTGCGCATAATTAATATTATGAAGTAAGATATGACGAAACGGAGCTCGTATCGTTTCGATTAATCCAACGAAGACGAGAAACAGGGTACAGGAAGAAGCTCACTCTGCAACACAGATCAAGGCAGGGGCGGAGCTAGAGAAAAATCGAGGGGGGTGCAGCACTTCCTTCATACCATGTATATGTATACATACGTACAATGTTTAAGCAATAATATAACTTTGTTAGATGAGCCTGGGTGCATAACTTTGGGCTTGGGGGGTGCAAAAGAGGTGAAAGTTTAGAGATTAACACTGATTTTCGATTTTCACGTGGATGCGGCCGCACCCACAGTGAACTACATACCTCCGCCCCTGGATCAAGGTGACCACCAGGACAAGGAATAGCAAGGTGGCGGACTTCAGTTGGTTTTGCTTCTCGGTTTGGTTCTGGGGCAGCTGGGGTTAGGAAGATGCACACAGGGGATCATGGCTGAGACCTACATTCTCGTACCATGCTACTGGCTGGACTGCTGGACAAGGCTGCACTTATATAGACGGGATCGAGCGTTTGGCTTACTTCTTTTTTTAGCTTTTGGCTTCTAGTTTTGACTTTTCTATAATAACTAGCTTTTAAATACAGTGTTTTTTTAAAATAGGGTTTATTAGTTAATTATAGTACATACTGTACCGACTTCATTTATATCGACAAAAACCATACATGAGTTTCTGTTACTCTATAATCTCTCACACGAATAGCCTAAAAGCCACAAGCCGTAGCCAAAAGTCATAAGCCTCAGTAAAAAAAAAGGCTCGAAATCACAAAACAATCCCCCTCCAAAATCCTTTTTTTTTGCAGCGCTTGGGATTGATCAGAGAGTTCCACAATTGGTTGCCTGAATCTCCTTCGTCCTGACTGGATGGATCCGTATAATCTGAGAAAGAGCCTGTTTGGTTGCCTGTATGAGTGGATGCAGCCTGCATGAGCGGATGCAAAAATACGCCCTCATCCTGGATGGGTGGATACGTTCATAATGAGCTTCACTGGCCATCCTGGATGGGTTGATGCAGTGTATCTTATGCGGTCCCACGTGTCAGCCTCTCAGGTTTTGTAGACTGCATCCGCTCATACAGGCAACCAAACAGCATCTCAGTTTTTTTGCATCCGCTCATGCAACCTCACCAAACATCTTCTTTTTCTGAAATACGATTCCACTCAGCCTGCATCCACTCAGTCAGGATATGCGATACAACCTCCATCCACGAACCAAACACACCCTAAGTGCAGTTGAGATTCCCGGCAGTTTCACCGAAGGTCTGGAGCACCCGAAACCGAGAATGTGTTGGGACTGATTCTGATTGGCACATTGCAATCCACACAACATGAACAATCCACTTGAAGTGCGATGATCGAAACTTAGGAAGTAGGAACTTACAAGACGAACCAATCACTGCCTATCTTCTATTCCCTTTCTACTTTTTTTTAGTGCAACTCATTGTTTATGTGCGTAAGCGTGAGAAGAGACATTAGTAAAGGGAGGGACGTGCTAGTCAAGGATTCTTATCTTTGTTTTTTTTCCATGTGTCCTTTTTAATGATGGATCTACATCACTAGGGGTGCAAAATGGTAATGGATAATTCGTTTTATCCGATATTCGTATCCGAGAAAGCGCAAATATGGTAAGCAAAATCCGTATTCGAAAATGTTCGTATTCGTATTCGAGAATATTCGTATCCGTATTTGAGAATATTCTTATTCGCATTCGTATTAGAGAATATTCGTATCCGTATTCGTATTCGAAACTATTCGATTCGTATTCGATCCGTTTCTAGAACCAATGAAAAATCCGTACGAATTTTGTGATTCAGAAATCGAATTTAGGTGGTTTAAAACCGGTAACCGGTCAAAAACCGGTGAAAAATCGACAAAACCGCTAGGAATCCATTTTATCCGATATTCATATATGAGAAAATCCGTATTTGAAAATATCCATATCCGTATTCGAGAATATTCGTATCCGTATTTGAGAATATTTGAATTCATTTTAAAAAATATGGATTCGTATTTGTATTTGAGACTATTCGACCGTATCCGATCCGTTTCCACCCCTAACATCACACATGCTTAATAATAGAGATTTTCTCGGTCAATACATATATGTGTCTCGATGCCACACGTCTATGTTACGGCATCTGCGTATAGATTAAGGCCACATTAATCAGCTTTCCTAGTTTAGGAAGATTTCTATCGAATGGATCATATTCATAAGATTAACGGCAGATATTTTCATTTATAAATAGGGGTCACTTTATTAAGGGTTAGATGTTTTTCTTTATTGTGTGAATTTATAGCATATTTATCTTTTTTCAGTGACTGTAAAATACGTGTTATTGATTTTTATTATACAATAGATTTATGTGTAAAAATACCACCATGGAGCAAACAACCCACTCTTAAACCTTCCTCCATAAATGGTATTTTCTCTGCTTCATACATTATATGTACAGACCAAGGCGACATCAAATCTAATAAAATAGCATTGGGCCATACGTATCACTCTTAAATGACAAATTACAACTATTCAACACCTTTTACAATATGAAAATAGGAATAGAGAGTGGACATATTATAACAATTACAATCCTGATTTCCTCAATGCATAAGCTTCCAAAGAAAATGGACAAGCACTACAAAACAAAGGAGGTAATAGATACAATGAGTCTTATTTAGAAACTCTAGAGAAATTACACTAACAACAAACATTAAGCACGTGCAACCTTTATACAACAACAATAACCACAACACTTAACAAGAGTTGACAAGAGGTAACCACAAAGATGAAACTCTGTCCCCTTTGGTTTTAGCTCACTGCAGGGAAACCATGTTATATTGTTAAACATAATATACCATAGTGTACATTTCATCAGTATTGTTACCTCATTGTCTTATGCTGTGGATTTCTACTGGTTCGATTGAAATACCATTAGGAAAGAAAAGTGAGAAACGGAAGCAATCCACGAGAGAATAAAAGATTTTTTTCGTCAGAACCCTTTGGCTTTAAAATGCTGAAGCAATAGTGCTCACCGACGTTCCCAGACCATCCAGGGCTGGTTGACGCCTCTCACATATGTGGGCATCATTATTCGGCAGAAGAAAAATCCACTGCCCACGTATTTATCAACTTACCTTCCGCAATAGAAAAACTCAAAGCATAGTGCCGAGAAACCCCTGTGGACCAATAGTCTAAGAGTTTTACCGAGCCAAACAGCTGGCCAAGAGAGAGATGTGGATAAGGTGTGGGTAGCCAAGTCATTGCATAATCAAGAGAGAGAGGCCAACCAAAGCATCCTTATTTATAAGCAAAGCCAGCACAAGCCCTCCTTTCTTAGCTTCACCGTATTAAATTTTGATAGATGAACTCTATTATTATTAGATCTTTAATTATTATACTTGGAGAGATAGTGCTATTATTTTATTTTATTATATGCAGGCACATACTTGATTAGTATTGTTACCTCATTGTCTTATGCTATGGATTTCTATTGGTTTGATATCATGTCTGTTGGAAGAATAATTCATCCCTCCACTAACAGGGCCCACTTTGCAGAAGACACACACGTACAATTCCAAGAAATGCAGGTATGCTCATGAAGGTGTGATACCTCTCGTTTGCACTCATAAGTTAGTTATCTCACTAAGGGGTATTTTCATTATTTATACAGGCTCAAGAGCCTATAAATACCCTATATATCCCTCATTTGTAACTCGGGTTCATAAGGAATACAAGAAAGCATTCAAACTAGTGCGCCTTCAGAAGAAATTCTCGAAAACCCCTGTAGACCACCGACAGGAACAGGGCGGTCTTCTCAGACTCCTGAACCTGTATAAACTCTCGTGTCATTTTCACTCTTATGGACACCAACCCATAACATGACCGATGTCCGCCCCCTCACTCGTGTTCGGTTTCCACACCAACAATATTGGCATCGTTTGTGAGAGCGTAGCTGATAGATGAAAGGCTATAGCTCCTACTTAAAACTCTACATATTATAGTAGTAGAAATAGAGAAATTGTACTCATAAAATAAATCGAATCCATCAAGATCCCTTTCCCGTGCTTGTTGCTTCCCTATGTAATATTCTTCCACGCGAGGAGGCACGGCGGCGCGGCGCCAGGCGGCCATGGAGGCGGCAGCGGCCATAGCGATGGCGACGCACTGCACGGCACGAGGAGGCACGGTGGTGCGGCGCCAGGCGACCATGGAGGCGGCGATGCAGCAGCACGGCGGCCATGGCGACGGTGACGCGACTGCACGGCGACGCGGCGCCAGGTGGCCATGGAGGCAGCGGTGCGGAGGTACGATGACGCCGTGGCACATAGGCGATCCGGCGTGGAGGAGGCGGTGGCCAGTGACTGGCGGCGACAGTCGGTGGCCGAACGGCCGTTCGCACGGCTAAGCTGCTGTTCATGCAGCCGATCATCGTTTCACGTGGCCGAACGGCCATTCGCGTGGCCGATCGGCGTTTCGCGCAGCCAAACAGCCGTTCGCGCGGCCGATCGTCGTTTCGCGTAGCCGAACAGCATCCCGCTTGGGCCGAACGACCGTTCGCGCTGCTAAACGGTGTTTCGCTTGGCCGTGGGGCTAGCAAACCCGTTTCCTCTCCAATCAAGTTTAGCTCCTGTCATTCCTTTATCGAACTCATCGGTGCCTGATCGGTTACTTTCTATTCCATCGTGTAGGATCTCATACAGCTGTTGAGGGAGCAGTTGCGCATTTCGGATTCATCGTGCAGCATGTCCGTCAAGCGTTCTCAAGGCAAGTACCTTGCGGTCGTGTCCTTTCCGTTTCGCAATTCACATGTTTCCAGTTTACTTGTTACCTTGTCATTGAGTATGATTATCATGTCACTCATGCTTGCTTGACTAATACATATCGGTAAAATCATATCATTAAGGTCACGGCTAATATCACATCAGTTAACTAATATCCCATCACTACAATTACCTGGCTAATATCATATCGTTTGGCTAGTATCATATCGCTAAAATCACATTATTACGGTTACCTGGCTAATATTGTATCGTTAAAGTTATCTGACTACTAGCATATCACTAAAGCTTATCTGGTCAATATTTTATCACTAATGTTTTCTATTTATTATCATATCGTTCATGTTTGCCTGGTTTAGACTTTTAATATTGTATGCATGCCATGATGTTCTAGGTTTTTATTTCACCCGCTTCTATGTTAATTAGGATGTTCAGTTAAAATGTTCTAGAGTTCATGCTTTTAATTGATGTTTTAGAATCTATGCTTAAATTGTTAATGGGGGGTAGCATATGAACATGTTTTAACTTAGGTTTAAATTATTGACACTCTTTTGATATTAGGGCTGCTATGTTTTAGTTTCCTAATATTATGTTTCAATAATTGTATGATGTTGTATTTGAGCCATGAAGGATGTATGTATTAAACCTGTTAATCTGGCTAATAATCACTTAGCACATAATAAAACTTGATTGGTTGATAACCTTACGAGAGCTATATTATAATACCTCTTTAGGATAATTCCTATATCACTATTACCTGATCATTATTCCATATCGCCCCATATCAGGAACTATGTCTCTCCATTTTCAACCCTAGCACATCTTTTCACTTCTCATAACTTGATCGTAGCCTTATCCTCACCATCTCTTAGTTTCCTTAAATTTCATACCATATAATCTGTCCATGATGTATTAGTTACCTTATCACCATTTTATCATTCCCTATCATCTTCATATCGAGAATTATATGTCTTCACTTTCAACCTTAGCAAATCCCCTCACTTTTCCTAATTTTATCTTAACTTTCTCTTAGTTCCTTAAATTCACACTATATAATATGTTAATAATATAACGGTTACCTGGCCTGGGATTATCCACATATAGGGGAGATTTCCACCCACCTGGTAATATACGGGGGGCCGTACACTCTCATTACTCAGGATATTACACCCCGTCTGTGGTTATACAGTCGAGGACAGCGTTGTACCTGACTATTCTCATATAACCGGGTATGTGGGGGAGTAATCGCCAACGCCATTGCCATAACTTGCTAAATCACAATTATCCCAGTTGACCAGATGACGGTTACCTGGCCTGGAGTCATCCACATATAGGGGAGATTACCACCCTCCTGGTAATGTACGGGAGTCGTACACTTTTGTTACTCGGGATATTACACCCATCGGCGGTTATACATTCGAGAATGATGGCGTGCCTGACTATTCTCGTATAACTGAGTATGTGGAAAGTGATCATCGGTGCCACTGTCATAACTTGCTAAACAACATTTATCTTTAATGCCACTATTCCTGTGATCTCTATCTCCCATCTGTATTAGTGTTTTTGATAACCTAACTTCATTGCACTTAAACTGTATCAATTGCTTGCTTGCTTGCTTTGTTGGTCCTTTATATATCTTGCTGGCATTACCTGTTCTTCACTCACTGTGTTGCGACCGTTGTTAGGTACTTGCTGAGATTTCTAAATCTCACACTTGCTTTTTTCATTCTCAAGAAAAAGGCTAGTTGAGTGATAGCATCATGCATGGGTGGGAGCACTCAAGTTTTCAGCACCGTGGCTTGCCACTATTTGTTGTTTTATTTGTTCTTTATTTGGTTAGAAGTGAACCGGGCCTATATTTTAAATATTTATTTTAGTTTCTGTTGGTTCTCTATTAAAGTACTTTTAAAGTTTTAAATTTCTCGTGATTTCTATTATTGCTTTTGCTATGATTCTTCACTTTGGTGATGACATTCCATAGTAGTATCTCACATCGGTATATGGGGTGCAACAGACATTTTCCAGTCGGAACGACGGACCCAAAGCATGGTGGCCCTGCCCAACTCTAATCGCATACGAAGGGGTAATACAAGATGCTGCCATTTTTATTTTACATGGCTCATGTGCAAGATGAACCCCACCCTGTTCCCTACTACCATAACACGAAGAAGATGAGTTAGAGAGATTCAGCTGCAACCTTCGGATTGATTATCAGCGCATTGGCCAAGCAGAATTCTTCACGCACACGAAGCCATGGGCCTGTTTGACAACGGCTGTGGCTTATGGCTTTTCGCTGAAATTTTTGAATTTTGGCTATTTACGGTACAAATTACGGAGAGATAGATACTCACTTGCGATTTTGGATGGTACAGATGTTGGGCTTTTAATGTGTACATCGTTTAACTTGTAGACCCCATCTTGAGAAAATACTCCGTTTGAAACTTAGGTACTGTAGCAAAAGTCAAAAGCCGTCAGCTTCGGAGAAAAAGAACAGGCCCCATGTCGGATCAACATTGTTCATCGGCACGTGGGACCTGCGCAATATCGCTTGTATTGGAATTTTGTGAAACTAGGCTACACTATGTACCGAATCCGGTCTTAGATGGAATAGGCGAAGAGCCGTGTGTGCCATGCTAGCTCGTCTTCAACTAGGCTTAGGTATGGTTCAAAGCTCACCGTGCCATCGACTGTGACTTCGACTTGCGAGAGACAATGTCAATCTCGTGAGTCTTGAGGCGTGAGTACAGCACATCAAGAGTCAAAGTCGAGAGGTCCGTGGTGTCTTTGATGGTAGTCACCTTCATCTCCCAAACCCGCAAATCAAGTTCAGCGAGCATCTGTCGAGCGTTATCCGAGTCGGGGTATGTGAGACCGACCGCTCGGAAGTTGCTCAGGATCTTGTGAAAACACGCAAAACACTCATCAAGGGACTCGCCAGCGAGCATTTCAAACTTGTTGTAATCTTGCTTGAACTGGTCCTGTCGCACCGTCTTTATTTGGGTGGTGCCCTCATGGTAAGCATCGAGGGTCTCCCAAATATCGAAGGCGGACGAAAGATGAGATATGCGGTCAAACTCGCTACGACTCAGGCCCTGGATAATGATGTTCCTTGCCTTAGCGTTTGCCTCAACATCAGCCATATTCCTGGCGTTGATGTTCTCATCAGCAGGAACAACAAACCGGACCTTGACCTTTCGCCAGATGGCATACCCCTGAGCCTGGATGTATGTTTCCATTCGGCTCTTCCAGAAGGGGTAATCGATGCCATCGAAAATGGGCGGCTGGGTCGAGTACTTGTCCGTCGCCATGGCTCTAGAGACCGGTTAAGATCTATTGAAAAGAGCTAATCGACTCTGATACCAATTGTTGGACCGAAATGGCGACAGAGGGGGGGGGTGAATGTCGCTTTCTAAAAAATAAATTCGCCTCTCAAGTATCCACACTTATGCTTCTTCTCCAATAGCTATGGAAGCTATGAAGATAGAAGATATGCACTTGCTGGAAGTCACAGCAACAAGGATAAACCAGATCCAGAAAGAAACAGTCGAGAGAAAAAAAATTCAGAGCAGGTCTGACTACAAGTGGTAGTACCGCTGAGACAAGCGGTAGTACCTTTGGGCGGTAGTACCGCTGAGCCGAGCGGTAGTACCTTTCGAGGAACGGTAGTACCGCACAAAGAAATCAGCAAATAGGATTTTCAGACAGCAAAGACAAAACTCCAAACATCAACAAAATTAGAGAATTTCTTCTAGATTTCTCTGCCCAGATCAGTGTGTCTACCTCTCAAATAACCTATAGGGCCTAGGAAACAGAGAGATGACAACTCATGAGCACGAATTTCAGATTATAGCAAAAATCTGAAACTTTTGCAAAATTGAGCCAAAACTCAAATTACTCCCTAATCTTTGAACCTTTGGCTATGAAACTTTGAGGATAGCTACTCAATAGCCTCTGACCTCTCCAAGCCAAATTTCAAGCCATCTCGCGAAGGGAATCAAGATTTGCATTAAACCCTAGAAGGAGGAAATGAAGAACAGGGAGGCTCAAAAACCCAAATCTGAAATTAAACGAAGTTTGCTCTTGGGAAACTCGATCAAGTGATCTTGAGGCATCATCCCAACATAAAGCAACCCATTTTGGGCATTCCTAGCAAGAAACAACGAGAAACTCAAAAGGTCAAGAAATCACCAAATGAGGAGAAACGAAGAACAGAGAGCACGAACAGAGAGAATCAAACTTCAGATTTTCATTCATTGAAGTAAAAGGAATACAGAGGAGTCCCGATACGCATGGACAATAGAACACAAGGAATGATTACAAGACTCTCAACTCATCCTCTCCCTCTCCCAAACTCAAGAACACACCCACACTACATGCTTGGGGAGGGGATGCACTCAAGAACACATCGAAGACAACAGAACCTCTGCCCTCTCCAACAACTCTCCACTACCAAAGCCTCACCAACTAAAGTCTAAAGCCAAAACAAACTTCTAAAGCTCATTTTCACTAAAGCAAACCCTAAAAACCCTTGGAGTGCATTAGTGGGCATGCAGCCACCAACCTCTATTTATAGCCTTTGGCTAACGGGTCTCCAACCCGTTACGCCCGCTAAACCCGAACGGAGCCCGCTCCCGCTTTTGCAGCCTCGCGAAATTACCATGTCCGCCCCTCCTGCACCTTCCGGGAAGCTTCCGCGCTCCTTGTCGTCCAAGCCTCGCAACCACCTCGAGTCTCCGCCGTCTTCGACACATCTCGACCGTTTTGACCTCGACACCGCCCGTGTCTAGTCCGGTCACCTTATGTCTCGCCACGACTCCGCCTCGACGTCCTGCAGCCAACACAGACAAGAAACACATCAAATAGCACCACTCGATACATGAAAGTATAAATGCATTAATGAAATAGCCCAAACCTGACAAGTCGACATAATATGCAATCTAAACCCTTTGACCAGGTTTGACCAAGTCCGACTGAGTCCATTGCACCATGCAACGACATGGTCCAAACCAACCACATCAAACTCGACTTTCCTAAACCGATGTCAATTACTCATCACACACATGGGATGTCCTCCACAAGGTCTCTCAGATTAGATAAATGGAATCCATCATGATCCACTTCCCGTGCTTGGTGCGGATTATTCTTTCGCCAGTCTACGAATCGGCTGCCGCGGATTTGAGTTGCCATGGTTGCCCGACGCCCTACGCACCTCAGTAAGATATGACGAAACAGAGCTCGTATCCTTTTGATTAATCCACCGAAGACAAAAAACAGGGCACATGTCGGACCCTGGGTTTGAACCAACCCAGAACCCTCTGTGATTTCACTGCACTATTCCCAGGATCTGTAGATAGTGCTCACAGATACAATGCTGATTCATTTCATACACGGTACAGACCATATTATTACAATACCAAAGTACACAGGTCCCATATAAGGACAAGTATTACAAAAGGGGCCTTTAGGCCAAATAAGTTCAGTGTACCATTGCATTATTGATGGAAGCAAAAAGGAGGGGCTCATCTCCCCACAGGCAGGCGACCGAGATAACCTAAGTGCGCTTAATGTTACCCAGAGGGCCTGGTTAACATTAAGGGCACCCACCAATTAGCTTGGTCAGCCAGACTGTAAGGAGAGGCTAGATCCTAGCCTAACTACCACCATCTTCATTCCCTTCACCCTCTTGATCCTGGTAGTACTCGTACTGGTCTTGATTGGCAAACTCTGGGGAAAGGGATGGAAAGCGAGGGTGAGCACACACAACCGTGCTCCACGAGCCAACATGCACAGAATGCAAATAAATACATGCAAAGCTTGACAAGGATGGCTTAGGTTTCTTTATTTGCGTAGAGCGACAGTTGCAAATAATAAACTCATGTACTTGTAGCTGTGGTGTAGAACTTGACCACCGAACTTGGTGGTGAAATATAGCCGGGTGACGTGCCCCATACGTGGTCTTCTTGCCCCTTCATCGATGGTGCTATAGATTGGAGTCCTCTTAAATCCAAGGCTTCATAATAGAACTTGAAGAAGTCTCCTTCAACCACCCGCCTGGCTGAAGAATTTCTGCGACATCTACAGAGGGGTAGGAGATAGAAGTCAGTTTTAAACAATGATTTGGGCAGAAGTTTAGATGAGAAGTGAGAAACCTTAAGATCAAGGGAAGAGAGTAGAGAAATTACTAGATATCAAGTGTAGTGGTTTTGTTTTTAGAAAATAAGTTTTTAAGTTTTGACAAGGCTAACTAGGGCTTCGTCCTACAGTCGATATTGCTCTGATACCACCTTTGTCGAGACCCGAATATACAAATCCGGACTCTTTTGTGTATTCTGCACTAGTCCTGGACCATGCTAGTGCACACAGTATAAACAAAGATAAATATCATCCACATCACGATATGCTAAGGAAAATCAAAATTATATTGATAAATATCAGAGTACGACCTTAGGGTCAAGCTTACAATTATTAGCCAGAAGGGCTTAGAGAAACTAGCAGCGAAAACTCAAATAAACTCATGAGCCACTCGACATGCCCACAGGCAATCGACTGGGAAACGAAGTCCTAATCCGCGAAGTCCTCGTAGTATCCTCCCTCCAAGAATTCTTGCTGATCTGGTCCTTCCTCCTCAACTGAGCAAATATGGATGAAGCTGTGAGTACATAGAGTACTCAGCAAGTCGTTTATAACAAAGAATGCAATATAGTATGCAAGGCTTAACAAAGGATGGCTGAAAGGTTAATTTTGCACAAAGCAACAATTTAAAGTAATTACAATAAATAGATTGGAAAGCAAAATTTTAACAAATGATATCAAGTAATTAATCAAAGGAATTGAAGACAACCACGAGTGAACTAACCATTCACTTCTCCACTTAAACCAACCAGATTTTCATAATAACTCTACCCCTCGTGTGAAATCACCGAGCATTGTCCATAACCGAGGACACAGCTATTCGAATAGTTTTACACTCTGCAGGGGTTGTACAACTGTACCCACACGATGTGATAATCCTCATGTTAAAGAAAATCACAACAAGGCTTTAACAATGATCCATCTCAACCTGATCCCACTCGCTAAGGTTTCGCCGTCGAGTAGGGTAACCCCCTAGTCGATAATTGCCCCCTCTTGCGCCACAACAACATCAGTAGTAAAACCAAAATTGAGACTTCACAAATTATTATGCCAGGTCTATCCCATACTAGACATGTGGTTTGCACGGTAAAGCTCAGATCAATGGCGCACAAAGTTAAGTCCTTAAGTAGTACTCAGGCGAAGCATCCACATCCCATGTGCAACCTGCACCCCCTTTACTGCACAATCATTCGCCCGAATGAAAACCAATTTTGTATAACCAATACCAATGACACTACCCATGTCATGGCAACAAATTTTATAACTGTGGTTAACCACCACGTTCAGGTATATCATTAAGTCAAGATTACTTATTCACATGTGATGATAGACTCCAACGTGCTACAAGCATGGCTAAGCAAATCTAAGCGTACACCCCATGTGACAACTAATACTACATCACTAAATAATTTCCCATCCTATGGTGACAATGGAATTATGACAGCCAAAATTATCAATGAGGGATTAATCAAATAGGTCATTAACTACCAATACAAAGGTTTGTAATAAAATAGCGATGCATGATAATTTAAAACAAATTAATACATAATAGATTTGAAAACTGGGTTCAACGTGATCAAAGGACACGACTTGCCTTGGCTTTGCTCAGTTGACGGCTCTTGGTCCTCGAATCCAACTTCAGCTCCCTCGAATGCGTGATCTAACGAGAGAGAAAGCAAAAAGAAACACAAAATAAATTCAAATAAAATTCAAATGAACTCCAAAAACTTCCAAACCTGAACCAAAAGGTAGAGCTCAATTTTAGATGAATTTAGGAAAAAGAATCGGGTCAATCGGAGTTCGTATGAGGGAGAACGGGCTCTGGGAAAATTTAATATGGGGAAAAAGACTGAAAATTGGAAAATGGCACTATGCTGTGGACTCAGTGCACGGTATGGACGGTCTACGGTGAACCCGGCTCATGAAACAGTGCGGACCAACCGGCTTGCTGGCGTGGCGGCTAGGGCTGACGTGGCAGCCACGTGGCGACACATGTGCGTTGGTGGCTGACGTGGCTTGCTGACGGGGCAGAGTGACGTGGCGGCTGACGTGGCATATGGGGGGCCTCGGGTGCTGACGTGGCTGACAGGTGGCATGACGTGGCGTGACACGTTGGCCTAGGGCTGACGTAGCCCGGCTTGCATGGCTGCGTGGTCTACGGCTCACGCTGACCGAGGGGACCCACAAGGCGGCGGCTCGGCGCACGGGGAGGCGAAGAGGCGGGGCGCGCGGGTGCGGATTGAAGTGAGCGGCGGCAGGGTACGGCTGCGGGGTCTGGCCGACGGGGTGACCGGGCGGCGGAGCTCACCGGCGACGGCAACGGCGACGACAGCGGACGACGGCGGCGGAGCTTGGCGGCGGCGAAGGCGACGGTGCACGGTGGCTAGCGTCGGCGAGGGCGGCGGCTGCGGGACGAGGAGGACCCCGGGGGTTCGGCCCCTTTTATACCCGGTAGACGAAGAGTCCCGGGCGGACACGGCGGCGGAGTCCGGGTAGGAGACGCGCGAGGGCGGCGGCGTGTCCCGATCGGAGACGGAGAGGGAGTCCGGGTCGGGGAGGACCCTGACAGGCGGGCCCCACCTGTCGGTGGCGCGGAGCGGCAGACGGCCGAGATCGGCTGCGGCTGAGACGACGCACGGATGGGCGACATGCGTCGGCCATCCGGCTGATGAGTGCGGGCGCGGATGCGAGCCGCGTGGCAAGGGGGCGGGGCAGGCCGGCTTGGTGGGTTTCGGCCCACCGGCCGGTTTAGGGATTTTTATTTTTCCAGAAATTCAAGTAATCCTTTTTGAGCTCCAAAAAATAGCAAATAAATCAAAAAAACTCAAAAAATTACAGAAAAGCCCTTGAGGCTCAAGGAACTCAAATAAAATATTTTGGTCACATGTTAATGTTTAGTTTAATCATATTAAATTTTTTTAATTAATGAAAATTCTAATTAAGCTTTAATTAATTCTAGAAGAATTCAAATGGTGAATTTTATTTTAAAAGCTTCAAAAAGGCTCTGAAAATCAGGATGTTACAAGGTGGACCGGGAGGTCGCTGGCGGCGAGCTAGGTGGCGGCGGACCCAGGGGACGCTCGGGAAGGCGACTCCGGCTACGGGGGTGCAATTAAATGGTGAGAGAGCTTCTCGAGACGATTTGAAACTCACCGGGGAAGAGAGCGGGGCTCGGGAAGCTGTGGAGGCGGCTGGCGACGATGAGCTCCGAAGGCGGTGGGGGTCGACCGGTGCCGGAGAAGACGAGTGGGTGAAGCTCCAAATTGGCGGTGCGGTCGGCTTCACGGGGTGGTAGGGACGCTCTGGTTGCGAGGAATTGGCCGGAGATCCCTCGAATCGGCGACGACAAGGGATGGCCGGAATCGGGGAAGAACGAGCGCTGGCGAACTGCGAACGGGCGAAAGACCGATTAGACTCAGTGGGAGCTCCCCGGGGAGGTGAAGAAGTTGGGGAGAAGGGAAATGCCGGGTGAGAGCCTTTGGGACGAGCTGGCAGTGGTGGCGGCCCGAAGAGCTGCCGCCGACGGTGAACTTTTCGCTCGGGTTCTGGGTTGTGCAGTGGATGAAGCGAGTGCGGCAAATGGATCGGTCTTTATAGTGGTAAAAAGGCGTAGAGGAGGACGAAAGAGGTATGGGCGGCACTGCTCTCCCGCTTGTGGTGTACCCGAGGGTGACGAGGCTAGCGCCGGCTAGGGCGGACGGACGGCATGGGCGGGGTACCGGTGCTTTCATGGCTGCACAGAGGAGGCATGTCTTGCGGGTATGGGCGACGCTGTCCGGCGGCTACCACTCGGGTACGGCGGCGTGGCAGCGCTGCTACGGGCGGCACGGGCGGTATGGGCGGTGGCGTTGGAGCGGCGGAGAAGGACACTGAGCCACTGCTGCCCATTAAGTGCTTGCGACGACAGCCACGCCGGAGTTGGCGAGCTAGGACGCGGCCAGGACGACGAAATCGGGGGCGGCTCCAGCGGGTTGCCACGGCGATGAACAAGGAGCCGACGCGTGGGGAGCCTATGGCGAGGGGGCCGGGAGCCTAGGCCGACGGGGACACCGGGAAGCACGGCGAGGTTGCCATGGGGCGCATGCGCACAGAGAAGCCATGGGCGGGGCCGCAGCTTGGTACGGCAGAGCGCGAGCAGAGCGGCGAGAGAGAGAGAGAGAGCGGGGCGCTGCGGGAAGAAGAAGGGAGGAGGGGAGGCGCGGTGCTGGGCCGGGCGAAGCCCAGAGGAAGAAAAAGAAAGAGGGCCCGGGGAAAGGAGCAGGCCGGCCGAGAGAACAAAGAAAAGGGGCCGGGCTGATGAGGGAAAAGGGGAAGGTAAGGAAAGGCTGGCCCACCCGGGGAGAAAAAGGGAAAAGGATTTCTAAACTTGAATTTTTGCAAAGATTTTCGAACAAGCCATAACAATTATAAGGCAAAGATACAGATTCAAAAATGGGGTGTCACAGACCCTACCCCCCTTAAACAGAATCTCGACCTCGAGATTCAGACTGGCCTTGGAACAGGAAAGGGTTGCCGGCTCTGAGCTGCTCCTCACACTCCCAAGTTGCTTCTCGTTTAGAATGGTTGCTCCACTGGACCTTGCAGAGTCGAATGGTTTGGCGCCTGGTCTGCTTCTCCATGGTATCAAGAATTCGGACTGGGTGCTCTGAATAAGTCAAATCCTTCTGAAGATTAATCGGTTTAACTGGCGTTTGCTCTTCAGGGACTCTAAGGCATTTCTTGAGTTGAGAGACGTGAAACACGTTATGCACCTCTGATAGACTCTTAGGTAACTCCAACCGGTAGGCAACTTCTCCACATCTCTCAATGATTGGAAAAGGACCGATGAATCTAGGCGCAAGCTTGCCCTTCACCTTGAATCTTTGAACTCCTCGGAGGAGGGATACTTTGAGATAAACATGATCTCCCACTTTGAAGGATAGATCCCTACGACGATTGTCTGCATAGCTCTTTTGCCTGGATTGGGCTGCTTGAAGGCGATCCCTAATTAGCCTGACTTTCTCCTCTATCTGCTTAAGGATTTCTGGCCCAAATACGCCTCCTTCTCCCAGCTCTGACCAGTGCAAAGGGGTTCTACACCTCCTACCATACAGAGCCTCAAATGGTGACATCTTAAGGCTAGATTGGTAGCTATTGTTATAGGAGAATTCTGCGTACGGTAGACATCTTTCCCAATCCGAAGTATATTCAAGGGCACAAGCCCGAAGCATGTCCTCTAGGATTTGGTTTATCCTTTCAGTTTGCCCATCCATCTGAGGGTGGAATGCAGTACTGAATGCAAGATGGGTCCCTAGTGCTTCGTGCAGGCTAGCCCAGAAATGAGAAGTGAACTAGGAACCTCGATCCGAGACTATTCTTTTGGGCACCCCATGCAAACACATGATGCGGTTTATGTATAGCTCTGCCAATTTATCTCCTTTGTAGGTGGTTCTGATGGGAATGAGGTGCGCAACTTTGGTTAACCTATCCACTATGACCCATATGGAGTCATATCCCGACTTGGTACGAGGTAGGCCCGTTATAAAATCCATTCCGACCTCTACCCATTTCCATTCGGGAACTTGCAACGGTTGTAACAGTCCAGCGGGCTTCTGGTGTTCAGCTTTCACACGCTGACATGTATCACAACAAGCCACATATTCTGCAATGTCTCGCTTCATGCGAGGCCACCAATACAATGTCTTGGTATCTTGATACATTTTGGTGCTGCCGAGATGAATAGTATATGCTGAGCTGTGTGCCTCCTTCAGAATTAGATCCTTGAGATCTTTCTGATGGGGAACAAAGAGACGTTTCCCATACCATAATACTCCCTACTGATCTTCTATCATCTTAGGGGCCTTTCCTTTAGCCATAAGGTGTTTGAACTTTTGGACTCCAGGGTGTCCTTTCTGGGCTGTTTTAATAAGCTCTTCAAGAGTTGGATGTACTTCCATTGTAGCTAAGGTCCCATGTTCTACCATACCCAAGTTGAGGGCCTCCATTTCCTTGAGAAGTTCACAATGAATTGCTTGCTCCATAATAGCATTACAATGAGGTCTGCGGCTTAGGGCATCAGCCACTACATTGGCTTTTCCAGGATGATAGTGGACATCTAAATCATAATCCTTGATTAACTCCAACCATCTCCTTTGTCTAAGGTTAAGATCTGTCTGGGTGAAGATATACTTGAGGCTTTTGTGGTCTGTATATATGTCACAATGATTCCCAATCAAGTAGTGACGCCAAATTTTTAGGGCATGCACCACTGATGCTAGTTCCAGGTCATGGGTTGGGTAATTATCCTCATGAGGACGGAGTTGCCTAGATGCATATGCTACAACTTTTCCTTCTTGCATAAGCACACATCTAAGACCTTGACGTGAGGCATCACAATACACTTCAAAATCCTTGTGTATGTTTGGCAATACTAGCACAGGAGCTGTTGTCAATCTTTTCTTCAGTTCCTGAAAACTCTTCTCATAGCTCTCGGTCCATTTATACTTCTTTTCTTTCTTGAGGAGGTGGGTCATGGGCTTTGATATCTGGGAGAATCCCTCTATAAAACGTCTGTAGTACCCGGCTAAGCCAAGGAAACTACGTACTTCAGTCACAGAGGTTGGCTGTTTCCATTTCAACACCTCTTCTACCTTAGAGGGATCAACTGCCACTCCTGAAGAGGATATGATATGACCTACAAAACTGATCTCCTACAACCAAAAGTCACATTTGCTGTATTTGGCATACAGCTGATGCTCCCTGAGTGTCTCTAGGACTAACTGCAGGTGTTCTGCATGCTCTTCAGTGGTCTTAGAGTAGATCAAAATGTCATCTATGAACACTACCACAAATTTGTCCAGGTATTTCATGAACACCTTATTCATCAAGTTCATGAAGTAAGCCGGAGCATTTGTTAACCCAAATAACATGACGGTGTATTCGAACTGACCATATCTAGTGGTGAAGGCGGTCTTCGGGATGTCCTCTGCCCTGATTTTAAGCTGGTTGTATCCTGACCTCAGGTCTATCTTGGAAAAGACTATTGCTCCTGCCAATTGGTCAAATAGGTCATCAATCCTGGGCAAGGGATATTTATTCTTGATGGTCACCACGTTTAGGGTCCGGTAGTCTACACACAGTCTGGCCGTGCCATCTTTCTTTCTTACAAAAAGTACGGGTGAACCCTAGGGAGATGAGCTGGGCCTGATAAAACCCTTCTCCTGAAGATCCTCAATTTGTGATTTCAACTCCTCCAACTCATCTACGGCCATTCTGTATGGCCTCTTGGCTATTGGGGCAGTTCCTGGCTTTAGGTTGATAACAAATTCGATATCCCGATCGGGTGGCATACCAGGCAGTTCCTCTGGAAAGACTTCGGGGTACTCCTAGACTATAGGCATCTCTTCTAGTGGTGTCTCCTGAGGGTGATGGACTGCTGTCTTTAGTGATGGGCGATCCACCTTGACTTCTCTCACTAGGCCGGGATGCTTGGTGAGTATGACCTTTCTATTGGCACAATCTATTATTCCCTGATTTTTGGCCAACCAATCCATCCCTAGGATGACATCCAAGGTTTGGGATTGAAGGACTCCCCATGGTGACCTCTACCTTGGGGCTTACTAGGGTGCTGGTCAAAGGTCCTCCTGGTGAGCTCAACACCACAGGCCTTTTTAGTCTGAATGTTGGTAACTTAACCCTTGCCACAAAGTTTCTCGAGATGAAAGAATGTGAAGCCCCAGAATCAAACAAAACTTGTGCAGGAATGGACTGAACAGAGAACATACCCATAAGTACTCCAGAAGCATCTTGGGCCTCCTCTACAGTAATGTGATTTACACGACCCTGATTTGGTGTGGAGGAAACCCGTGAGGCTTGAGGGGCCTAGAAGCTTTTGCTTGCTGCTGACGACTGTCCTCTTGATGGGGCAGCTCCCATATTAAACTTGGCTGGGGTACCCTGGCGATCGGGGCATTTATTGGCGAAGTGCCCTTTTGCACCACAGCTAAAACAATGCAGATGTGCAGCTGGGTTTGGAGATGGGGACTGTCCTGATAAATGAGGCACACGAACAACATTCCCACTGGAGTACTAAGCTGGAGCTGTAACCTTAGGTGCTGAAGTCGCTCCCTGTCGGAAAGAGGTATTACCTTGATACATTGGCCTTGGTTGGAAACCACCCTGAGGCCTCTGCGATACCCACTTTCTTTTACGGCTAGCTTCTAGGAGCTTTCTTTCATTCTCATAGATAAGAGCTTTATTAACCAGGTGGTGAAAGGTAGGGTGATCAAGCAAGATCAATTGTGCTCTTATTTCCTCCTGCATTCCTTCCAAAAAGCGATCAACCTTCTCTTCTTCCGTTGCTATGTCTGTTGGGGCGTAACGAGCTAACTGATTGAACTTGGTGAGGTAGTCGTTTACTGACATGTTCCCTTGCTTCAGTGTTCAAAACTCATTTCTTTTCATCCTCATTATCCCTGAGGGTATAAAGTTTTGACGGAAGACATCTTGGAACTCGTACCATGAAATGGCAGATCCAGCAGACTCTGCTTCCTCTCCTTCGTTGGTCTCTTCCTCCTGTCCTCCTTCCTCGGGATCTTGTGTCCCCTTGTTGAACAGTAGCTGCTGAAGTAGCTCCCCCATCTTCTGGTTCTTCTTCTTCTTCTTCTGGTGTGCTTCGAGAGTTCTTTTCCCCACGGACTGCCAGAAAGTTTTCCCACCAAGCTGCAGATGCACCTTTAAACTGATGGGTGGCGAAATCTACTTTATCTTCTTCTGCACAGCGAGCTAAACGAAGCTTCTTTTCTGTGTCTCATAGCCAATCTTCAGCTTCCAAAGGCTCACTTGCTGAAGAGAAAGTCATGGGCCTTGTTCTCAGGAAATCTGCTAACTTGGAGCTTCGGTTAACAGACCCTGCCTGTTGTCCGGATAGCATTGCATGAAGGATTTGGGTTTGTTGCGCCATTATTTGTTCCATGGTGGGAGGCACTGGGGGTGGGGGTGGAAGATTTCGACCTCGTCCACGCCCACGCCCTCTGCCTTGAGCTGTCGTCCTTCGAGTTCTAGGCGCCATCTGAAACATATAAGATGTTAAAAACTTGAAAGAGGAAGGATCATATATGAGGGTTCACTAGCCCCCTAATCACACCATAGAAAGAACCAAATAAGCTAGACAAGAAAAGCGATAAACATAAAGCTTGCATTAATCCAGTACAAAGGAGGGGTGGTATGACTTTATGGTGGGGCCTACAAGCTTCACCTAGTCATATCTACACCTCTACACAATGTCTACTAAAAGGGGAAGGGGTACAAAAGCGGAAACTGATAAAGTGCTTGCAACCCAAAATCCTGCTAGCAAGCACGGCCAAAAGCTATCCTGCTACTACTGCTAACACTGCTACTATGCGATGTCGATCAGAGAGATGGAGCGGCTACGACTGCGGTCGAAGCGTCGGAGGCAGTGCGCGAGTCGTCGCTGGACGGCGAGCAGAGAAGACGACCGCCGCTGCTGGAACCTCTGGCGTCTGCTGCTGAAAAGCCTGGGGGTGGGCGCACGCTCTTACGGGCAGTGAGCCTGGTATGAAGTCCAGACCAGCGTATCGGTGCTGCACCTCTGACAGTAGGGGCAGGCAGAGGCAGGGTACGACTAGTAGAAGCCCGTACAGGTGTAGGTGCCAGGAGTGCTGGTACTGACGAAGCTACTGCTGCAGGTAGTGCTGGAAGTGGTGTCGCAACTGCTGTTGCCACCGCGGGAGGCAGTGGGGCTGGAACCCTCTCTGGTGAGTTCGGCATGTAGGTCGGGGAAGCTGGCGTGTAGGTCAGAGAAGCTGGCGTGTAATCGGCCTGGGACCGAAGACGCTCGAGCTCAGTCTCTGTAGCGACCCGCTCTCGCTCAGACAAGGCGAGGGCGGTGTCCAGTCCTGCCAACTAGAGGTGAAGTGTGTCTGCGTGCTCGTAGCTGGCTGTCAGTAGTGTCCTCAGCTGGCCAATCTCCTGGAGTGCCCGGCAGTAGGTGTTGACCATCGCCTGGGTCAACTGTACCTGGTGAGTCAGCCGAGGATCGTCTACTGGTACGTCCAACTCCTCGGGGAGAGGTCCGCCCGCGTAGAAGATCGAAAAGTAACAAAAGGGGGACGGCACGAGCTCGGGTCCGTGTAGCTGCATCAGCCTGGCTGACACCAACTGAGCTACGTCCTGCACAGCGTCCGTGCGACGGCCTCTGGGGTGGGCGGTGGAGACGACAACGGGCTCGACTCCTCCTGGTCGGGCGTAGATAAACGCCTCCATGATCCAAGTCTCCTGGTCTCAGATCTGAGTCCGTCGCCCCCGGAAAATGGGGTGCTGGTCGTACTGGAGGTACTGCAGCAACAGTCGAAGCAACTCGATGTGGTCAGCCTCGGTCTCAGCGTGAGAAAAGTAGTCCCAGGTAGCGGCTGAAGAGGATCCGACCATCTACATTTTTAAAGAAAACAAAAGGTCAGAGCAAGTAAAGTAAAAGGAAGTGCAGAAGAATAAAGTCTAGGAATGGTAAGAGTAAGAAATAATAAACTTTATTTTATCAAAGTCTTTGTTAGTTTTCGAATATAGATACCATCCTTAGGGCACGACCATCTTAGCTAGGTTTCTACAGTCGTATGCTCTGATACCAGCCCTGTCGGACCCTGGGTTTGAACCAACCCAGAACCCTCTGTGATTTCACTGCACTATTCCCAGGATCAGTAGATAGTGCTCACAGATACAATGCTGATTCATTTCATACACGGTACAGACCATATTATTACAATACCAAAGTACACAGGTCCCATATAAGGACAAGTATTACAAAAGGGGCCTTTAGGCCAAATAAGTTCAGTGTACCATTGCATTATTGATGGAAGCAAAAAGGAGGGGCTCATCTCCCCACAGGCAGGCGACCGAGATAACCTAAGTGCGCTTAATGTTACCCAGAGGGCCTGGTTAACATTAAGGGCACCCACCAATTAGCTTGGTCGGCCAGACTGTAAGGAGAGGCTAGATCCTAGCCTAACTACCACCATCTTCATTCCCTTCACCCTCTTGATCCTGGTAGTACTCGTACTGGTCTTGATTGGCAAACTCTGGGGAAAGGGATGGAAAGCGAGGGTGAGCACACACAACCGTGCTCCACGAGCCAACATGCACAGAATGCAAATAAATACATGCAAAGCTTGACAAGGATGGCTTAGGTTTCTTTATTTGCATAGAGCGACAGTTGCAAATAATAAACTCATGTACTTGTAGCTGTGGTGTAGAACTTGACCACCGAACTTGGTGGTGAAATATAGCCGGGTGACGTGCCCCATACGTGGTCTTCTTGCCCCTTCATCGATGGTGCTATAGATTGGAGTCCTCTTAAATCCAAGGCTTCATAATAGAACTTGAAGAAGTCTCCTTCAACCACCCGCCTGGCTGAAGAATTTCTGCGACATCTACAGAGGGGTAGGAGATAGAAGTCAGTTTTAAACAATGATTTGGGCAGAAGTTTAGATGAGAAGTGAGAAACCTTAAGATCAAGGGAAGAGAGTAGAGAAATTACTAGATATCAAGTGTAGTGGTTTTGTTTTTAGAAAATAAGTTTTTAAGTTTTGACAAGGCTAACTAGGGCTTCGTCCTACAGTCGATATTGCTCTGATACCACCTTTGTCGAGACCCGAATATACAAATCCGGACTCTTTTGTGTATTCTGCACTAGTCCTGGACCATGCTAGTGCACACAGTATAAACAAAGATAAATATCATCCACATCACGATATGCTAAGGAAAATCAAAATTATATTGATAAATATCAGAGTACGACCTTAGGGTCAAGCTTACAATTATTAGCCAGAAGGGCTTAGAGAAACTAGCAGCGAAAACTCAAATAAACTCATGAGCCACTCGACATGCCCACAGGGAATCGACTGGGAAACGAAGTTCTAATCCGCGAAGTCCTCGTAGTATCCTCCCTCCAAGAATTCTTGCTGATCTGGTCCTTCCTCCTCAACTGAGCAAATATGGATGAAGCCGTGAGTACATAGAGTACTCAGCAAGTCGTTTATAACAAAGAATGCAATATAGTATGCAAGGCTTAACAAAGGATGGCTGAAAGGTTAATTTTGCACAAAGCAACAATTTAAAGTAATTCCAATAAATAGATTGGAAAGCAAAATTTTAACAAATGATATCAAGTAATTAATCAAAGGAATTGAAGACAACCACGAGTGAACTAATCATTCACTTCTCCACTTAAACCAACCAGATTTTCATAATAACTCTATCCCTCGTGTGAAATCACAGAGCATTGTCCATAACCGAGGACACGGCTATTCGAATAGTTTTACACTCTGCAGAGAAAAGGCTGGCCCACCTGGGGAGAAAAGGGGAAAAGGATTTCTAAACTTGAATTTTTGCAAAGATTTTTGAACAAGCCATAACAATTATAAGGCAAAGATACGGATTCAAAAATGGGGTGTCACAGTACAGGAAGAAGCTCACTCTGCAACGCAGATCCAGGTGATCACCAGGATATGGAGCATAATGAGGCGCTGCCGAAGCAGCCTACAAATGTCTCGTTTTTAGACACAGGCCTCATTAGAGGAGATCGAGTGCTAGCAAATGACAAGATACTTCGAGAAGGTAGCATGAACTTGCATGTAGATGCCCGCGAGAACTAGGATCTTTTTCGCTTGTGATTTTCGCTTTTGCCCTTATCTTTATTTGGCAACAGCTCATTTGCTCATAGCTAGTTTGAATTAATAATTTATTCCATCTTTCAATTTTTATTTGATGGTTTATTCTTTTTGAATTTTTAGCTCATTTAACATTTGTACAAAACTAAATATCTATATGAAATGACCATAATACCTTGAGGAAAAGAAGTTGCTGACCCAGGAGGCCAAGTTCGACCGGGTAAAGCAGGGCTGTGCCCGCGTTCTTGGCTAATGTAGCCGACATGATGTATTCTACTGCGTTCTTGGCCGACAAGGACGGCGACGACGTGGACCTACATCAAGAGTTTGGTGTTCTTGCTGGCACTGAAATAAGTGGTTTCAATAGTCAAAAGACAACTAAAGAAGAACACAACACGTACACATCATATTCGCTAAGCCTGATAACGAAAACAACTAGGGAATCATATCCAGGAAACCAAGCTGAAACATTTATACAACAGCTACTATCTGCAGGAATAGATTATTCTCCTTTCGAGAGCATAAATATCTTGGGACGCAAAACAATAAGGACTTGTGCATGTTCTACAGGTGTGATACAAACTCAATGCAAAGCAGGGTGGAACAGAGAATGACCACCTAGTTACACAGGGAATAGCAGTATGTGGGTTCTTTTAGACTCTAACTTATGACTTGAATTTTTAAATTCTGGCTGTTCACGATTGGTAGTACATAAAGAAAAACAGTCGTATACAATTTTAACCAGTACAACTGAACTCAGTATACTTTTTACTATAATTTTTCTATTGAACCCGTCTTAAAAAATCGTATCATTTAAAAACTAGTTACTGTAGCATAAGTCATAAGAGCAACTCCAGCAGGGCCCCTACTTGAGCCCTCATCCTACTTTTGAGGGCCGAGGGGCAAAAAACTCATTCCAGCAGGGCCCCTACTTGAGCCCTCAAAAGTAGGGGCCCCTCAAATCTCCCCCTCGAGCCCTCATTCCTGGGGTCTGGAGGGAGCCCCTACTTTTGAGGGCTCAAGTAGGGCCCTGCTGGAGTGAGTTTTTTGCCCCTCGACCCTCAAAAGTAGGGGCTCCCTCCAGACCCCCCAGGAGTGGGTCCTATGTGTCATCCCCTCTAAGAATGAATTTTAGGGTCCTGTTTTGAGGGCTCCTGCTGGAGTGCAGCCCAAAAAACAGAGCCCTCAAAAGTAGAGGGAGCCCTCAAATAAAAAGTAGGGACCCTGTTTTGAGCTACTGCTGGAGTTGCTCTAAGAGCAACGCCAGCAGTAGCCTTCAAAACAGAGCTCTTACTTTTTATTTGAGGGCTCTTCCTACTTTTGAGGGCTCTGTTTTTTGGGCTACACTCCAGCAGGAGCCCTCAAAACAGGACCCTCAAATTCATTCTTAGAGGGGATGACACATAGGACCCACCCTCATCCTCATCCTACTTTTGAGGGCCGAGGGGCAAAAAACTCACTCCAGCAGGGCCCCTACTTGAGCTCTCAAAAGTAGGGGCTCCCTCCAGACCCCCAGGAATGAGAACTCGAGGGGGAGATTTGAGGGCCCCCTACTTTTGAGGGCTCAAGTAGGGGGCCCTGCTGGAGTGAGTTTTTTGCCCCTTGACCCTCAAAAGTAGGATGAGGGCTCAAGTAGGGACCCTGCTGGAGTTGCCCTAACCCACGAGTAATAAACCAAAATGAACCCACCTATAAACAGTAAGACAACTTGCCAACCAAGGTGGATAGCACCACCACTTTAATAATTGATCCCGTCAAGGAGCGGCAAGTGCGCAAGGAAAAGCAAAGATCCTTCTCCCGTTTCTGAAGCCAGACGCCATACCCCAAAAATTAGCCTTTTTCTTTGGCAGCGCTTGGGATTGGTCAGAGAGATATATAATGATGTACTTGCTTGTGCATGGTTTGGTTCTGTAAGAGCAGTTGAGGTTCCCAGAATTTTCATGGAAGGTCTGTAAGCCCACGAGATCGGGAATGTGTTCGAACTGAAAGGCTAAACGAGCAGGAAACTATTAAGTAACCGTCGATGACAAGTCTAGTTCGATCAATTCCTCCTATATAGAAGAGATAATCAAACACAGATGATATAAATAATAGATTGGACACACAAAAGGTAGGAAGGAAGAACTCTTGTTCTTTTTTTATTGTTTTCTTTTCACGTGTGTACAAAATAGCCAATGTGACTCCCTATATATAGCTTACTGGTGAGGTGCCCACAATGGGCCAAGGCTTCAGGCACAGACCTAGATTTCCCAACACTTCCCCTTGGGCACCCACCCGACACATCATGCCTCATCAAAACTCCATAAAACCTAGTGGGAAAAATTTTAAAAAAAGAGTACATGATACATATTATGCTGTGATGCATGAATTACCGCATTAAAAACCTCGGCCGAGAAACTTTCAGGAAACATGTTGCCACCGCAAAACTAAAATACGAGTATGTGCTCTCAATCCTAATACACCTTATTCAACTCAGCCTAGCCCGTTTTAGCTCAACTAGACATTCGACACATTACTATTCAAGGAAATCAAAACCCATACATAATACAGATTTTTCATTTTTGTTATATATCGTAGCCTCTGAATCATACTGCCATAGTTCTGATATACATTATCCGCCTTTAATCTCCATTGTAACATCCTAATTTTTAGAACTCTTTTTGAATCTTTTACAATAAAATTAACTATTTAAATTTTTTAGGAATTAATTAAACATTAAATTAAATTTTTATTAATTAAAATGATTTAATATGGCTAAATAATAATCTAATATTTTCTTAAAGTATTTTATTTAGGTTCCTTGTGCTGAAAAAATTTTCTATAATTTTATGAGATTTTTAATGGTTTTATTTGCTATTTTCTAGAACTTAATCTTCTTTTTCCTATTTTCTAAAAATAAAAAAAGCCTAGAAAAATCCCTAAAGCTTCTTCAGCCAAAACCCATCTCCTCCGGCCCAATCTCCCATCGGCAGAGCCCACTTTCTTCCCACCGTGCCACGCGTCGGCCATCCACCGCTTGCCGCATGCCGCATGCCTCCTAGCCATCCGATCTGCCGCCTCGCCGCCCTCCAATCTCTTCTAGTGGCACGTTTCGGCTATCGGCATGCTTGGTTACTGCTCACCATCTTCCCGAAAGCTCGCCACCGCTCGAACTGCACCGTCTCTGCTCGTGTCTGATCCGGTCGTCTCAACGTCCGTGTCGTGTGCGCCTTGACCACCTCGGTGCCCGCGCCTATAAAGCCACACCCGCTCCCTTGTTTTCCTCAGCCGCTCGCTCCGCCGCCCTCGACGTCCATGCCAAAGCTGTTCGAGCTGAGCCGCCATCTTCTCTAGTGCCAAGCCATCGCCTTCAGCTCTGTCCACCGCCATCTCGCCTGCCAGTCCCAATCCGCCTCCGTCGCTGCCCATGCTTCGCCCGTCAACCGACCACTCCGCCGCCTCGCCTCGACCGTGCCACCCGTCTGCTCGGTTCGCGCGCCATGCACCACTCTGCCTGCATGAAGCGCCGCCTCAGTCCTTGCGCAGGCCGACTCTTCAGCTTCTCTACGAACCTCGT
>CM029642.1:9994395-10304395 GCA_017311315.1 Dendrocalamus latiflorus | reverse complement strand
CAGGATAACAAGCTAACGAACCCTTCATGGCACGACGTTGAAGCTAAACAAGACACCCTTACGACACTTACGACAAAAGTGTGTTGTCTAGCCTCTCGCCATGCCACAACCGAGGCGCTAGCTCACGGCAGTAGTCGGCGTTGTCGACGAACAAGCAAATACAGAGGCAAGAACAACAACACATTCAGATTTATTACAGGATAACAAGCTAACGAACCCTTCATGGCACGATGGTGAAGCTGAACAAGACACACTTACGACACTTACGGCAAGAGTGTGTTGTCCAGCTTCCCGCCGTGCCGCGACGGAGGCGCTAGCTAGCTCTCAGCGGAGGGGAGATGCAGGAAGCTAGCTAGTGAGATGAACTCCCGCGTGACTAGTACCGGTGCAAAGGTCGATGGGGAGTTATTAATAAGGGCCGAGCAGTGAGAGGAACTGATCCCTGCCATTCGATGTGGAGAGAATGGACGGGTGAGATCAAAATCCTGGGTATACAGTATACACCAATTATCGGTGACCTGTGATTATCAAGACGGTTTGTTACACGAACCGTCTGTGATGTATCACTTATCACAGACGGTTCGTATTAAGAACCGTCTGTAAAAATTCCTTATGATTTCTATTGTTACTTTTATTATTTCCTCTTTGCTTTGGCGGTGATATTTTATAGTAGTATTCTAGTTTAGCTGTATATGAGGTGCTACATAGCTAATAGAATGAAACAACTATGTATGACAGATGACATAAGATATGCGACGCTAGAGTTGTTCCTTCGTCGTTCAATTTTCAAAAGCGTGCGTTCTAGAATGACGGGACCCGTGGCCCGTCAGCAACGTAATCTTGAGAACTTTTTCCCAAGAGAGTGCATCCGATCGATCGATGACGCTAGTTTTACACGAGAATTTATATATGAGGTTTGCACCAGTGTCATGGATACCCAATTGATTGCCACGCCATGACAATCAACTAAGCAAAATAAATTTGGCAGAGTGAATAGGACGATACTGATGAATGAATATACAAGTTTCCTCTGCTAAGTCGAGAGTTCTTAACAATATCCAGCGTTTTTGCATGTCTAGTGGACTGCTACTATTAATTGTTTTATAACATCAAGTTGCAAATCTACTCGTAGTGGCTCTTTCTAGTTAATCGATCGTGCGTAATGCGTCGATAATCTGATCGTTGTTGAAGTACAGCATTGTAAGCATTACGTGATTATGTGTACCCGTGCTAAGTGCCTAAGCCTATGGAGTACGGACGCGACGCAAGACATCATGATTCGTGATATTTAATCTTAGTATATGAAGGTACATACGTCAACACTACTCCATTGCAAAAGGTGAGGTCTATATAATCTTGCTTTAAAACATTAAGGGTTGTCTATTTAAAAGATGCTTGATTTTCTTAACTACAAGTCACATGTTAGCGTCAAATTACATGATACACCAATCTCCGTGCAAATCCAACCGTCACAAAAATAGACTTAGAATTTTTTAAAAGAGTAAAGTCTATTACCGGTCCTTAAACTTTTTATGCTGTGTCATCCCGGTCCATAGACTTTTAAAGTATGTCATCCCGGTGCCTAAACACTCTTTGGGTCTCAAAATTAGCCCGTTACGGGTCTTGGTTGTGTCATCCCGGTCCTTAAACTTTTTATGCTGTGTCATCCCGGTCTACGTTTGTTACCACAGTAATGGCACACTTTGAAAGTCTATGGACCGGGATGACACAGCATAAAAAGTTTAAGGACCGGTAATGGACTTTACTCTTTTTAAAAATATCAGGCGACTTACAGATAGTAAAACTGTTAAAACTTGATATTTTCTATGATTTGTCACTATTTATTTTCCCATCTTACTAATATTGACGAGTAAACATCATATGAATTCGTCTATATCTTATTCTTTAAACCTATATAATAGCGATATTATTGTCATTCTCTTGACATTATAACCTTTTCTGTTTTTAGTCGGTTTTGTTCGAAACATCAATGCTCCTCCATGATTGAAATTGTTAGTGTTATTATACGTAGTGCTTATATGCTCTCATGAAAACAAAATTGCACAAATTTTAAAGTAATATGGCTAGTAGTTGAACATGGCGCTTGCAAATCAATTCCTCAAGTTACTTTAAACCTTTTGGAACAGTGTTGAAACACCTTTATTAAAGAGCATGTGTGAGAGGATATACATCAAATTAGTGGGCGCCCAGCTAGCCCCTGCAAAATATATATGTCCTGTCCTGGGTACCTAATTTGTCGACGAAACCTATAACCGGTCTGTTTTTTTTTTTTTTGGCTGAGGCTTTTGGCTTTTAGCTACGGCTTATGACTTTTAGGCTATTTATGTGAGAAATTATAGAGTAACAGAAACTCATGTGTGGTTTTTACCGATGTAAATGAAGTCGGTACAGTATGTACTACAATTAACTAGTATACCCTATCTTGAAAAGACACTCCGTTTAAAAGCTAGTTACTGTAGAAAAGTCAAAAGCAGAAAAAGAACAGGGTACAGATAACTGTTGTTTATAATACTCATCATGTTACCTATACATGGCACTAAAGACAACTCTTATAATGGATTATCTTTTTATATATTTCTATAGACAGCTTTGTCATAATATAATATATTTTATTTCCCGTGTTACAGTTGACTGTCGTATAAGAGACAACCCAATTCTCTAAGCTCACACTCTATATTATCTCGTGTCTTATATGGCAACATTTATAGGCAGCCGACGTCTCAGTATTGTACATTCTCTAACTAGTTTTCTAAAATTTTACAGTGCCTTGCAAAAAAAAGAATAATGTTGATTTAACACTGCGAAGAAGGATAAGTAACGTGTTCTCGGGGGGAAATGGGTACGTAACTTGCATGCCCGTCGATGGAGGATGCCAACATCCTACCATCACGAACGCGACGGCATGTCATGGTGACATGATCGGCTTGACTCTTGACCTGCCGACGAGAGCCATGTGCATCTGGTGAGTCAACACGCGCAAAATTCTTATTCACGCTACGCACCAGACAAGTTGTAGGCAAGTTTAACATATTGAGATTTTCTTGATTCATTACGTCTATCATGCACTACAGTAGGCTCGTGAGCAAATTTGCACTTTTGTGGTTTATTTTTTATGCTACATTAGTAGAGTACTATCATAGAAACGACCATACAGATGATTCAAAACCGTCATCAGATGGTTTCGGACTCGTCTGAAATTATTATAGATGACTTTCAAACTATCTGTGATAAGTTACAACACAGATACATAGATATTACAGACGGTTCTTACACATAGCCATCTGTAATAGTCTATTATCACAAACAATTCTAGTTAAGAACTATTTGTAATTGCGTTCTCGTGTTCATATAAATAGACCTTCTTTAGTTCATCAACATTCTCTAATTACGCTATAAAACAGCGCAATCAGACAATGCAGATGAACCAAAGCAAACCTATCTATGAGAATAAGATCATCATGCAATAAACTTTGGCGTTATGTCTTCATCCTGCAATAAAACATGAATTTCAACCATGGCCAAAACCCTAGCCATCCATCAATCATCACAAAATTAAGGCATCAACAATTAATTTTCACACGCATGAGCATCACGATTTGCATGGCCGAAACCCTACCTATCCAACAATTTAGGATGAGGGATATATCACCAGCAATGAAGGAGAGGCAATGGCAGCGTCACCGTTGTATCACGGCGGTAACACTGCACAAGACACTCTTATGACACTTGCGATAAGAGTGACTTGTGCAGTGAACTGTGACGTCACAACCGGAGGTGGAGAAGCTCACGGCGGTAGTTGGCATCATTGAGGGGACAGGGTGCTTCGGTTTGGGGGGAGGAAACAGGAATAAGGAGTGGATGAACTAGGGGCAGCAAGAAATATTCTCATCAATGTTTGTTCTTAGAGTGAAATTGGGGGAAATAGAGAGGAGTAATAAGAGACGAGAGGTGAACGGAGACCGGTGCCTACCGTTCGATACGGATAGAATAAATGGGTGAAATCAAAATCCTAGGAGAGGTGCCACGGATCAGTGATATGGTATTATCACAGATGGCTCAGATTAAAAACTGTCTGTAATGTATGCTAACATCATAGACGGTTTTTAATATTAATCGTCTATGATAATATCACAGATGATTCTTAATAAGAACCGTCTGTGATAATTATGTATCACAGACGGTTCTAGTAATTGCTAGTAACATAGACGGTCACATTTTCAAAACCGTTTGTGATAATTGCTACACCGACGGATCTCCGCAACCGTATGTGATAAAACTTATAGTATAGTTTTTTTAAGTAGTGGTAGCAAATTTAAGTATATATAGCACATTCTCATTAAAGGCATTTTCTTTTCTTTTTTTTTAAAGAAGCTTGTCTAAGGCATTTTCTTCACCTGCTGCATTGTTTTATTCTTTACTCGGTACATTATGTGGCTGGACGTGGATCACTGGTAGTTATTCGACACCTCCAGCTTATAAAATCAACTAATCTCAACGTCCAAAAAACTCAAATGCTAACAAGCGCAGATTCGAATCTTGCGATTCGACCTGGTTGCCTATCTTTTCTCAAGTCAATTGTGCCCACAACAGGGCCCATTTACGGCCGAAGAGTTATTATAAGGCCGTTAAGTAGGATTATCGAGATAAATTGAGGCCATTTACAGTCATAACAGAATTACGGAGCCTATGTACAGCCCAACAACGATGATTCAAGGATCATAATGTGGTCCATTTATGACCCATTAGAAATTCTGGCCTATTTACGGCCCAAAATTTATGATTCAACGAGCAACTCCAAGAGATTAGCCAAAAGAAGTATCTAAATTTAGTGATTTAGCTATTCTCTAAAATGAATCTCACCCAAAAAAAACAAGACTACTCCAACAGGCTATCTAAACTAGAGGGCGCACGGTGGGTCGCGTACGCACGGGAATGGGGCGCAGCGTGCGGGAAGGAAACGCCGACCGCGCCAAGAGGCTGGATGGTGAGCGAGGTAGGCTATCCAAAAATAGAGAGCGAAGGAGGAGGGATGGAGAGCTACTAAATTTAGAGAGTCATTTACAGAGTCTATTGGAGACGTTTTTTCTCCAATAATAGCCAAATTTACCTTTAGAAAATGATTTAGCTCTTCTCTTGGAGTTGCTCTTACTACCCATAGAAACAATTTTGCCCATTGTCAGCCCAATAAGATTCACCAGCCGAATGTAGGCCATAGAAAATGTGTACGGCCCATTTATTGCGGATCCCATTTACGGCCCAACAGAACATGTTTAGGGCACAAAGCTAAGACCATTAGAAATTATTTGACCAATTTACGGCCCTCAAAGACAGAATTTGGGAACCTTTACCACGCAACAAAAACATTTTATGGCCCAAAAGCAGGCCCATAGAGAATTTATAAGGCCCGTTTATAAGGATTTGGGAAGGTTGGGGTGTGGTGCCATATGCAGTGCTACGCCTATCAGTGGGCTGGCGGTTGGGCCATCAGGGATGAGATGAGACATTGACAGTTGGGGATTGGGTCCTTTGGATATTACCGATTATATTTATCGGATATTACTGAATATATTTTTGGATATTCTCCTATTCGTCAGAAACTGCTCTCGCGATTCCAATACCGATTCTAAAAAATATTATTCGATACTGAGACCATATTCAATGAATTCTGTCGGTTACCAACTTTTTTGCCCGAATACTATCCAAAGCTGTCTGGTCGGTCGGTCAGGAGGTATCTGCTCCAATTACACCCCTAGCGGCAAGCTTGATGGCATCTGTGGCAGCCACATTAGAGTTGTGCAGGCTTCGGCAGCGACGTGGCTATAGTGGCAGACCCTGGTAGCATCGCAGTTGCCGCGACAGATTTTGGTACTGTTGCTGCAGACTTCGGCAGTATCGCGGCTGTCACGATAGGTTTTGGTGCTGTAGTGGCAGACTCCGGTAATTCCACGGTTGCTACAGCAGATTTTGGCAACGCCACACCAGGCTGCAGCAATGCTACGGCAAGTCACGACAGAACTGCTGCAGCTTCTGGTACAGGCGTGGCCGCCACGGTAGGCTCAAGCAACACCACAACACACCCCCGACAAGACCGATGATGCGGGTGACAGCGATGTGATTGGCGGTGGTAACACGATCCTTGCCAACATCAACACTTGCTCCTTCATGATATCAACTTGCTCTTGCAACTTCTTGATTGCAACAGCAAGACAATCTAGCGACTCCGGGGAAATATAAGCTATGGCAGCAGAATTTATAAAGGAATCGACTGCTCTGATACCAAATATCATTATCTTAGGAGTCAGCCCTAGTATTGTGGCTTCATGTATGGTTTTCGACGTATGAAACATACTAGGGCTGGAACAGTGCGGCAAAAGGGGAGAGATCTTAGGAGTTCATAGACGAGGGCTGGGTTCTTTTCTGCTTATTGCTTATGGCTTATGCTATAATAACTAGTTTTCAAATGGTGTGTCTTTTCAAGGCGGAGTCTATAAGTTAATTGTAATAGACATCGTACCGACTTCATCTATATCAGCAAAAATTGCATGCGAGTGCCTCTCTTTCCGTACTCTCACACGAACAACCATAATTCAAAATTTTAAGCCAAAAGTTATAAACCATAGCCTAAAAGAACTCACCCTAGGATGATGAATTTTGGAGACAGACTAGACTAATTATTTCTTATTGCTTGTTTCATCTCAATTATAATACGTTACCTTTTATATAGGGACAGCATCTCGCAATTCAATTTAAACTTTCCATCTAAAGATAAGATCCTATCCTATCTCTAATTAAACCCTAACTTGATAGCTAATTAAGTAATATGTTGCAGCCGGCCCTAGTACTGTGGCTGCTCGTATGGTTTCGACATATGAAAATGATACGAGTGAATTTGTTATAAAAAATACTTTCATTTTTTCAAATGTATGATAAGTTAATTTAGTGGTCAAAAAAGCATCTTATTGACTTTGAAAAGTAAAAAAGTCACTCTTTTGTGACTAGAGAGAGTATCTATATGTGTGTTTTGTTGTGTGTGGGAGTGAGTGACGCAACTTTATGCCTTTTTTTTAGAGGGAGAGAGATGCAACTCCATTTCTCTCTCTTTTTTTACAACAGGTTTCATAAGTTCAGTTTTTCTCAGTTGGTGCATGCTATAGATAACTTCTCGCTTGAAGAACAAATGGAACAAGACGCCTTGTCCACTTTATACGAGGTACCTTTGTTTATGTATGCTTCCTTTTGTCTTTTGCAAAACACAATTAATCGTCGTATGCTCTTGTGCAAATATTTAATTGGAATTGCTATACATCACGGTTTTATAATCATCTGAATTCTGAAGTTACTGCTGCATGTTTACACCTTTTCAGGCTCGACTACATGGGAGTGATGTTACTATGAAAAGGCTTCCAGTTTCAAGTTCAGGGAAACAGCTACCTGAATTTGTGAATGAATATGAGCTATTTAAGAATGAGATCAAGATCCTTCCGGAGCTTCAGCACGTAAACATAGTCAAACTTGTTGGATATTGCGCTGAACGAAACGAGAGGGTTTCGGTCTATGAATACATGCAAAACGGGAGCTTGGAGGACGTCATCTTTGGCATGTCGCTTCCCTATAAAATCATGGTAATTTCTAGTCCATTTAATTCCGAACGGGTTTTGTAGGACCGAAATGGCGACAGAGGGGGGTGAATGTCGCTCGCTTCAAAATCGCCCCCAAGAAATCAAACACTGATTTTTCAAAAAGATGCAAAACAAAGCACCTCGCAGAAAATTAAAATTAATTTTGCTGAAATTTGAAACGCATGCGACACTGAAAAATTCATCATAAATCAGAGACCAGCCAGTAAAAAATTCAACTGAAAATACCGCTGTTTGATCTGCATGCAAAATTGTTGAAAATCAGCAAGAAAAGAAAAAGAAAAGGCACTAGAAGAATGCAGGCAGCAGCAAGTCGATGGCAGCAAGAACAGAAATCAGCCTGAACCGAAAAATTGAAAACTTAACTACTGAACCTTTGAGATTTTGGACAAATAGAGAGGTCCTGCTATTTTCTTTTGGCCAAAGGGTCACAGATATATTCCAAATATCACAGAGGCCTCAAATAGCAAGATCAATAAAAGGATAAACAGAAATTTCAGATTTTGATCCAAAACTGAAAACTAACAGAAGCAGCCCCAAAAACTTAATTACTCTCCATTCATTGAACCCTTGCACTTGAAATTCTCAGGATATATTAACAATACCCACATCATCCTTCAAGCCAATTTTCATGACATTTCACAAGGGGGATCAAGAATTAGATCAAACCCTAGAAAACTTGAAAAACTTCAGAGAGGGCTCACTAAATCCAAATTACTCCTTACTCAGTGATCTTTTGCACATGAGATTTTAGGGATATGTTAGCAATATCTATAGGATCCCTCAGACCAAATCTCATGCCAATTTGAGGAGTAAAATAAGATTTGCCCTAAAGCCCTAGAAACTGGGCAAACTTCAGAAGAGAAACCAAAAATCCAAATTTCTCACAAATCCTTGATCCTCTGGGCATGAAACTTTGAGGAAGACTAATTGATAGTCTTAGGGCTCTAGAAACCAGATTTCAAGCCATCTTGCAAAGGGAATCAAGAAATGCTCCAAAACCCTAGAATGCAGAAGATGAACAGAGGAAGTCAAAAAGCAAAAAACTGAAATCTAGAATGAGCTCTTGGGATTTTAATTGATCAAATGATCTTGTGGTACTATCCCATCATGGACCAACCCATTTTAGCACTCTCCAGCAGCAATCAACAAGAAACACAAAATTTCAACAATCAAGCCAAAAGAGGAACGAAGAACAGAGAGGAGCACGAGACAGAAACTTCAGATTTCATTCATTGAATCAAAAGAGATACAGAGGAGTCCCGATACGCATGGACATTAGGACAAAGAAGTGATTACAAAACTCTCCACTCAATCCTCTCCTATCCCTCTCATCTTCCCAAGAGAATCAAGAACACCCACTACATCATTGAGGAGGGGATGAACACAGAGCACTACGAAGAGACAACCAGGGGACACTCTCTGCCTCTCCAACCACTCTCACCCACTAAAGAGCAAAGGAGAAACCAACCTCCCAAAGCCTCTTTTGACTAGTGCTAACCCTAATTCCCTCCAAAATCCATACATGGGCATGCAGCCCCTCACAAGTATTTATAGCCTACGGCTAACGGGTCTCCGCCCCGTTACGCCCGCTAAATCCAACGGAGCCCGCTCCCGCTTGTGTAGCCTTGCGAAATTCCCGATTCGCCCCTCCTGCACCTTCCGGGAAGCTTCCGCGCTCCTTGCCTCGCACGCCTCGCAATCACCTCGAGTCCACGTCGTCTTCGACACATCCCGACCGTTCTGACCTCAGCGCCACCTGCGCCTAGTCCGGTCCACCGTGTCTCGCCACGACTCCGCCTCAACGTCCTGCAACCACACAGACAAGAAACACATCACATAGCACCGCTCGATACATGAAAGCGTAAATAACATTATAGTCACCAAATATGAAGTTCAAACCTGTCGAAGCACAGAATAGGTATCCTAATCCCATACGACAAAGTCTGACCAAGACCGACCGAGCCCGTTGCACCATGCAACGTCAAGGTCCAAACCACTCAAACCAAACTCGATTTACCTAAAGTGATGTCAATTACTCATCATAAACACGGGATGACCTCCACATGGTCTCTCAGGTTTTGATAGATCACAAATTAAACTTGCTCTTTACATATATCGCTGATGATTGCGGCTTATGGTTATGGGTCTTTTGGTTCTAGCACAAACATTTGTGCGAATGAACCGAATATCGATAAGTCGTTTCGAAAAGACTATCCCGATAAGCCGTTTTGAAACAGCGATAAAAAACCATTTTGTTTATTTGTTCCAGGAAAAACATAAGATATAAACTATAATCTAAAAAGAACACAGCCATTATAGGGCCCATGAGAGTAGGGTTGGCACTTGACTGACTGTCACGATTACGAATAATTGAAGGGATAGCAAACGGTGCAGATTATCTACACAATCACTCTAGGCTTCGCATTATCCACAGGGATCTGAAACCCAGCAACATTCTATTGGATTCGGATATGAATCCAAAGATATGTAATTTTGACTTGCTGAAATGCTCCAGGCATGGACGAATAGAAAACTGACCGTGTGATACGCTCAACGTAAGATGCTCTATCGCCCTATATCACCAAAGGAAAAATCTATGAATGAACTCCTTTGTGCTCCTTTCTTTTCTACAGAATAATTTATTTTGATTTTACTGTTCATCTTTCAGTGGATTTATCGCTGCAGAATACATGCGTAAAGGCGTCTTCTCGCTCAAGACCATGTGTACAGTCTGGTATGATGGTCCTGCAGATCATTAGCGGAAAAGGATGGACTCAAACCAATTCAAAAACGCTTCTACCTGGAGATCATTAACCTGGGTACGCTCTTAAAACTTAGCATCTCCCCTTGGAGCTGTCTTCTCTTATGAATTTTTCTGGTGAAATCAAACTAGCAGTGTGTTCATTAGTTCATATTGCATAGTGTACCTCATGCACAGTAAGCCCAGCAGGGAACGCATGCAGATGCAATCTCTGAAGTTTGCAGATCGTGATTAATTATATTACAGTTGGAATATGAATCATCTCTAAAACCATATATACTTTGATCATCACTGCTATTTAATCAGCACAGAAACTGCCGATTATATAAGACGAGGATTATTTCAAGGGGCTATTTGGCTCCCCTCAGAGGAATGAATTTTCCCTTGATGAGTTTCAGGTAGATGATATCCCTCATGTGACGGAAGAGGAGAACAATTTACTTGTCAATGATTTCACTGAAAAGGAAGTTGCCATTTTTCAAATGAAGCACAATAAGGCGCCGGGTCCTGATGGATTTCCAGCAGAATTTTATCAGGTTTTCTGGAGTTTAATTAAAGATGACCTAATGGCCATGTTTAAAGACTTTCACAAGGGTGATCTCCCGCTTCATAGCTTGAACTTTGGGATTATTACTCTTTTACCAAAGCAAAAGGAGGTTACGCAAGTTCAGCAGTATAGGCCGATCTGTATGTTGAATGTAAGTTTTAAGATTTTTACGAAAGTTCTGGTTAACAGAGTGGCAGGGGTGGCGAATAGGGTGGTAAGGCCTTCACAAACAACTTTTATGCCACGAAGAAACATATTGGAGGGTGTTGTTATTTTGCATGAAGTGATTCATGAAATGCATAAACGAAAAAAAGAAGGGCTTATTCTCAAACTAGATTTTGAGAAAGCCTATGATAAGGTTGATTGGTCCTTCTTGCAGCAGGCACTAAGGATGAAAGGGTTTTCTCCGACTTGGTGCAGATGGATTGAGACTGTGGTTACGGGTGGGAGTGTGGGGGTTAGTGTGAATGATAGGATTGGTCATTATTTTCAGACTAGGAAAGGTTTGAGGCAAGGGGATCCTCTCTCGCCAATCCTTTTTAATATAGCAGCGGATATGTTAGCCATCCTCATCTCCAGAGCAAAATCAAATGGACAAGTTAGGGGTTTGGTACCAAACTTGGTGGATGAAGGTCTTTCCATTCTTCAATATGCAGATGACACTATTCTTTTTATGGAAAATGATTTAGAAGAGGCGAAAAACTTGAAGTTGGTATTATGTACCTTTGAAAAGTTGTCAGGCCTGAAAATTAATTTCCATAAAAGTGAGTTTTTTTTGCTTTGGGGCTGCCAAGGCTTTAAGTAAGGAGTACAGCATCTTGTTTGGGTGTAAGGAGGGGAGTTTTCCTTTTAGATATCTGGGTATTCCAATGCACTATCGTAAGATCTTGAACAAGGATTGGATGCTAGTTGAAGAGAGATTTAGAAAAAGCTCAGTAGTTGGAAAGGGAAGTGGTTGTCAATGGGGGGTAGGCTGGTTTTAATCAACTCAGTTTTATCGAGTCTCTCGATGTTCATGTTGTCCTTCTTTGCTATTCCTAAAGGAGTCCTTAAAAAGCTGGATTATTATAGATCCAGATTTTTTTGGCAAAGCGAAGAACATAAGAAGAAGTATAGGCTTGCGAGGTGGAGTATTTTGTGTAAACCGAAATGTATGGGGGGTTGGGTATTTTGAACTTAGAATTGCAGAATAAGTGTCTTCTGAGCAAATGGCTCTTTAAGCTTCTAAACGAAAATGGACTATGGCAAGATGTTCTCAAAAGAAAATATCTGAAGAACAAGACCTTATCGCAAGTGGTAAAGCAACTGGGCGATTCACACTTTTGGACGGGTCTTATGGATGTTAAAGATCAGTTTCTGGAAAAAGGCAAATTCAAAGTCAACAATGGTCACCAAACTAGATTTTGGGAAGACTATTGGTTAGGAAATGAATCTCTGATGAAGAAATTCCCCTCATTATATAGAATAGTGAGAAGAAAAAATGCCACGGTCGAGCAGGTACTAAGTACAATACCTCTGAATGTCTCGTTTAGACGGGCATTGTCGAGCACTAGACGGGCAGATTGGCTTAATTTGGTAGCATTAGTAGTGCCTCTTTCCTTGAAAGATAAGAAGGATGAGTTAGTATGGAGTTTGACTAAAAGTGGATCGTTTTCGGTTCAGTCATTATACAAAGATTTAATGAATGGTGGTAGATTGTCGAGAAGAATTTTATTCTAGAAGGTGAAGGTGCCTTTAAAGATTAAAATTTTCCTTTGGTATCTTTACAAAGGTGTTATCCTGACTAAAGATAACTTGGTTAAAAGAGGATGGAAAGGGAGTACTAAGTGCAGTTTTTGTAATGCCGAGGAATCCATTCAACACCTCTTTTTTGATTGTCACGTGGCTAGGTCTATTTGGAATGCGGTTTATGTTGCTTTTAATATTCAGCAACCTGCTAGTGTAAACCATTTGTTTGGTTCTTGGTTGGCGAGCTTATCGTCAAGTCTGAGAATGCAAATTTTACTAGGAGCGGCAGCCATGTACTGGGCATTGTGGTTATGCAGAAATGATGTTGTTTTTAGGAGGATCGCGCCTAACTCTTTCGTGCAGGTTATTTTCAGGGGGACTTACTGGATCAGGCAGTGGTCCGTGCTATCTAAAGAGGAAGAGAGAACACCATTAAGAGAAGGTTGCCGTGCGATGGAGATTTTGATGCTGGAAATCTTCAACAATTTCGGTTGGTGAAGCAGGAATAGGGTAGAGGCCTAATTTCTGTTTCGAGCATTTGATGTTGGCTTTTTGTATCGCTTTATAGCGAGTTACAGTCTAAGTGCTGTGTGTATGGTTGGTGTGTATGGTTGAACGGCTATACTCATTCATGCGTGAATGTGGGAGGCCGGAATATTTCAATATTCCTTCATCTAAAAAAAAGACGAGGATAAATATATAATAGAAGCACCTCCCATTTATGTATTCTTTTTGTCAGGTATGGGCCGACATTAACAGGCCATCATGCTGCGGCACATATCTGGCGCGAAGGCTCAAGGAATTCGTCGATCCGTCACTGCACGGCGTCTCGGTTCGCAGCAGGGCTCCTTCCCGGCGAGGAGGCGCGTCCTGTCGCAGCAGAGGGAGACGAAGAGATGCGTCCGGGCGGCGCTGCTCTGCATGCAGGAGGATCCGGTGTGCCGGCCCGCCATGCCGGAGGTCATCCGGACGCTGAGGCTCAGGAAGGCGAGGGTGCTGCTCCCGCGCCGGTCGCGCTACACCAGGGAGAGCTCGCTGTACGCCGACGACAGGAGCGCCGCCGCCTGAACTGGCTGGTGAGCCAGAAAAATTTGAGAGCTTGGATGAGCCCAAGTATAACCAATAAGCGCAAACAAATCCATATAGATATGATATAAGTAAAGTTGATAACCGCAATGGTATAATAAAATAGAATGTATTTATGACTAATATGTGTATAAGTAAATATAGCCATTTGAAATTTTGCATGAAGAACAAAAATTAGTTTAATTCAGCTTACCCGCTCACCTTATCGGCTTACGGCTCACCCGAGCCTCACCGCTTGCCTCGCACCCTCGCCCCCGTAGAATTTCTCATAAATGTGCAAACAAAACCCATGTATAACTCAATTGAAGGAATCCTTGGCACAAAACATACCAGCATTGCGAAAGCGACTCAATCGAGGGAATCTTGAAGGCTCTAGTATATCAACTCCGCTACAAGGACTCGCCTTTCCCACCAGACGCAACGCTCAATTCCAGCATGTAATCTGCTCCAAGAGCCCAAGCACATATATTCCCACTGACACGCACCAACACGGAGACCGCGCTGGGTTCGAATGCTGCCCCGCATCAAAATTAACCGAAACCTCACACCTTGCACCTTGCCACAAAGCCACGACAATTGTTTCGGCGACGGGCTGGCTATCTCCGACAAATCGAGCTTCCCAGGGCGTTCCCACTTGAGCCCACCAGAAGGCAGCGCCCTCCGCTAGCTCCCAGGGCCGACTGACACGTGGGCCGGGGGTGCAGTTAGTCAGGGCCACTTTGTCAGCGTCCTTGGCTGCGAAAACGGCTCCCCACGCATCCCCCACTAACACCGCCGCCGGGCCGCTGCAGTCGCGGCCACCAAGGGACCCGCGTGCTACGCCTTCTTGGCCAGGGGCGGATCCACCACTATGCCATGCTATGGCAGCTGCCATAGCAAACCTTTGACCTTAATACCCCTTACCCCCTGTTGAAATTGGCCAAATTGCATAATAGCCAGCCCATGAGGAAAGAGCTTAGGGTTCACTGGCGCTGGCGGCGTGGCCTCCTGCCTTTATCGATCCGCCGTCCGCACGCGCGACCAGGGGAGAGGAGAGGGGACTCGGCTGCGCGGCGACCGGCGGCCGGCGGCAGGGGACCTCGGCACCTCCACCTCCACCGGCGGCTCGGCCTCGGGCCCTCGGCGCCTCGGCGGCTCGGCCTCGGGCCCTCGGCGCCTCGGCGGTCGGCGCCTCCACCGCGCTGGCGGCGTGGCCTCCTGCCTGGATCGATCCGCCGTCCGCGCGCGCGACCAAGGGAGAGGAGAGGGGACTCGGCGGCGCGGCGACCGGCGGCCGGCGGCAGGGGACCTCGGCACCTCCACCTCCACCGGCGGCTCGGCCTCGGGCCCTCGGCGCCTCGGCGGTCGGCGCCTCCACCTCCACCAGCGGCTCGGCCTCGGCGGCGGCGCCTCCACCTCCATCCGTCCACGGTCCACCGGCGGCTCGGCCTCGGGCCCTCGGCGCCTCCACCTCGATGGCTCCACCGGCGGCTCGGCGTCGGCGGCTCGGCGTCGGTGGCGGCGAGAATACAGAGGGAGAGGGGGGAGCGGCGCAGCCGGCGCTGGCGTCGCCGGCACAAGAGAATACAGAGGGAGAGGGGGGAGCGGCGCAGCCGGTCGCTGGCGTCGCTGGCTCCGGCGCCGGCAGAGGAAAAAAACGCCCGCAGGCTGAAAAGGGAGGAACTAGTAAGGGGGATTTTCAGATTTTGATGTGGCTATTTGTGATAATTTTTGCTACTTTGCAATTGATGTGGCCATTTGTGATAATGTTTGATTGCTTCATGAATAGATGTGGGATTGAAGAAATTTTTCACCACAATTTCTTCAACCACCCGGAGCACTGGTGCTAGTGGAACCGCTGCAATTGCCGCTGCCGTTGTAGACTCTTCCCCCTCAGATGATCCAGCATCGGCTCCTCCTCCTGTGGCACCGGCTCCTCCTCCTGTGGCTCATGCTCCTTCAGTACCTCAGCCTCAACGTCAACCGCAAAATGAAGTGCGAGGTATTAAGGAATTCAATCAAGATTATATTGTAGATGATCCAGCATTACGCATTCCCATTTATGATTTTGATCCGGACATTAGAGATGAGGTTAGAAGGGCTTATGTGTTGAAAGGTCCAACCCAACTAATCGGTCATAATTATCCAACAAATGGAAAAGATAAAAGAAGCTTTTGTGAGGCATGGTACAATAAGTATGAATGGGTAGAATATAGTGTTGAGAAAGATGCAGCCTTTTGCTTCTATTGCTTTCTATTTAGACATGATCCTTTGGATGAAAATTTTGGACATGATGTATTTACAAAAGTGGGATTTAAGACTTGGAAGAATGCATACAAATTATTACCTGGGCATATTGGAGGGCCTACAAGTGTGCACAATCAAGCAAGGACATCATATGTAGATTTTAAAAATCAAAAGGCTAGTGTGTCACATAAGGTTAGCACTTATAGCAAAGAGGCAGAAATCAACTATGAGATTCGTTTGACTACATCTCTAGATTGTGCAAGTTACCTTCTAATGCAAGGCCATGCATTTCGTGGACATGATGAGTCTTCATCTTCTTTAAACAAGGGCAACTTTTTAGAAATGGTTGATTGGTATAAAGAGAGGAAAGAGGAAGTGAAGAAAGCATTTGATGAGCTATGTCCAAAGAATGCTCGCATGCTTGCACCAACGATTCAAAAAGACTTAGCAAAATCCTGTGCTCAAGAGATCACTAAAGCAATAAAGAAAGAGATGGGAAATGGTCTTTTCTCTATTCTTATTGATGAGTCTCGTGATATTTCAGTGAAAGAACAAATGGCTGTGATTGTTAGGTTTGTGAACAAACAAGGGAAAGTTATGGAAAGATTCTTGGGTCTCAAGCATGTTAAACAAACAACATCAGAGGCTCTAAAAAATGCTTTGCTTGGGATGCTTTCTAGACATGGGTTAGCTATTGCCAGATTGCGAGGACAAGGATATGATGGGGCTTCAAATATGAGGGGGGAATTTAATGGCCTTCAAAAACTGATTCGTGATGAAAACTCTTATGCCTTTTATGTTCATTGCTTTGCTCATCAATTGCAATTAGTAGTTGTTTCTGTGACAGGATGTTGCACATCTATTCATGAGTTCTTTGAATATGTGAACATGATTGTGTCCACCACAAGTTCATCTTGTCAAAGAAAGGATTTGTTGATTGATAGTCAGTGTGTGCACTTATTGGATAAATTGGAGAGTGGTTTGATTTTGCCTGGAAGAGGGAAACATCAAGAAACTAGTTTGGCTAGACCTGGAGATACAAGGTGGGGCTCTCATTACACAACTTTACTTCGTATTGAGTCAATGTGGGTTTCAGTGATAGATGTGCTATCTTTCGTATAAGAAGATGCACGTAATCCAACATCGGCAGCTGGTTTGATGCGGATAATGGAGAGTTTCAATTTTGTATTCATTATGAAGATGATGTTGAAAATTTTTCACATTACAAATGAATTGTCTATGTTGTTGCAAAGGAAAGATCAAAATATTGTGCAGGCTATGTCCTTGCTTGTTGATGTGAAGACAAGGTTGGTCAACTTGAGGAATCTTGGTTGGGAGTCTTTATTTGAAGAAGTCAAGACCTTTTGTGAAGCTAACAAAATTCCGATACCAAATATGAATGAAGCAATACCAAGATGGGGCCGATCAAGGTTAAGTGGGATCACAGTAACTCAAGACCACCACTATCGTGTTGATATTTTCTATGCCGCTCTTGATGCTATTAACACGGAGATGAATCGTCGCTTCAATGAGGTATCTTCAGAGTTGCTTGTTTCTTTTTCTTGTCTTGATCCTAAAGACTCTTTCTCCAAGTTCAATGTGGATAAGATTGCTAGACTTACTGAGATCTATGAGAAAGATTTTACAAGTCCTGATCGTGCTGCCATAAAAGACCAACTTGAGACATTTATTCTTCATGTGCGAAGAGTTGACGATTTTACTCTTTGTCAAAACCTTGCAAGTCTAGCTGAAAAGATGGTTCAAACTGAGCGGCATATTGTATTTCCATTGGTTTACCGTCTTATTGAGTTAGCATTGCTTTTGCCGGTTGCAACGGCATCTGTTGAAAGAGTTTTCTCAGCCATGAAGATTATTAAGACCGATTTGCGTAATAGGATGTGCAATGATTGGCTTAATAACTTGATGTTGTGCTACATTGAGAGAGACTTGTTCAGAAAGCTTGATCCTAATGCCATCAAGAAGAGGTTTCAAGCTATGAAAGATAGAAAAATGACATTGCCGAATCATCCTAGGCAAAACTAGTTCTATTGTAAGTATTATAGCTTGCTTTCGTTATAATGCTAAAGTCTACCTGTACTAATTCAACTACCTTTCATTTGCAGGTTCTTATTTTTATTTTATCTTTTGTCGCGGGACTTTCATTTTACTATGATTTGGTCTACATTCATTAGGTATTCTTCTATTTACTACCTTCTTGTTACAATTTAGTGATTGCGGTTTGATTTATTGTCGGTTTTGCTTGGGTTTAATAGTACAACCGCTAGTTCATTAGTTTGTCTTCAAAGACTCCGCCATAGCAAAATTTTTAGGCTGGATCCGCCACTGTTCTTGGCCATGGGAGCGGGACAGAGCCACAACCTAAGGGCGGTGTGAGACGAGACGGGAAGTTGCTTGTTGGAGTTAGCAGCGCACAAGAATCACCTGGTGGTCAGTTCAGAAAAATTAAGAATCACCTGGTGGCGCGCGACCGCAACCTGTTTGTGGAAATGCCACGCCAACGCACTCCGTCTCAGGCGGGGCATGAGGGCGGGCAGTGCGTAGGCGTGGCGTGAGGGCGGGCAGAAGTTGCTTGAGGAAATGCCGCGCCCAGCAAGAGCACGGCCGAGAGGTTTCGGTTCGAAACTGGTCAGGTTCAACCTGGTTTCTTGCAGCTTTGGCAATAGCCTGACCGACTCTTGAGTGTTATTAAAATGCAGAATCGAAGACTGACACTCGTATTGTAGCATTCCCAGTTTGCTGAAGCTGCTGGATTTGTTGTCATCTTCCGGCGCCGCGTTTGAATTACAGTCAGACCAAGTCTCTTTCACTGGATTTCAGTTTCAACAGAATGGGGTAAAATAATAGGTCTCCGTTTCTCTGAACCAACACTTCGATGTGACCGTCACATCATTGGAAGTTTCTTGGAGAGCTCCAACGCAGATGTTTAATGCTTGAAGATGAAATCTTTCTCATCTAGGGGCCTGATGGAAGCCCCTTAGAAATTACAAGATGTTGTGTTTGTCTACAATGGGTGTTAACTAATTGTCAAAGTCGTAGCCTTTCGCCAAGTTAAGCTCCATGGTATGCTGACTAGCTATGGGTACTTATTTTTCAAGAATTGCGTTCTGCTTGGCTCTCTGAGCTAGTCCACAGAGCAGACGGAGAGGAGATGGCGCTATGGAATGGTGTGGGTCAGGTGGCCAACGTTGTGCAGCTTGCAGGGGTGGATGCATATGGGCTGATCAAAATGATTGTGGAGGCAGTGCAGACGGTTAGGAGGAACAAAGAGACCTGCCAGAAGCTTGCACGACTTGTCGAGAATCGAGATGATAGGTGACCTGCTGCAGCATCTTCATGAGGCACAGTTGATGCAACACCGAGATACGAGGAACCCAGTGGAGCAGCTGGAGGAGACACTCCGGCGCGCATCCATGCTCATCACAACCTGTCAGCACAGCAGCTTCATGTATCACTGCTTCACGGGAGGGAATCAAGCTTGTCAGTTCCGTGAGGTGGAGGATGATATCGCCTTCTACCTCCAGCTTTTCCCCCTCGTGGGCTATGTAGATACCAGCCGTACCTTGAACAGAGGTCAACCTTCACACACAGAGGTAATAACTAGATCACAGCTAGTCCTAGTCTCTAGACACTTTTGATGTTACTAAAAACTAACTTTTCTATTATCTTCTAAATTGTGTATTGATAAAATCTAATACCACGTATGCTTCACAGAACATAATTTCATTGATTTCATTCTATAGATAATATCTGTCAGGAATTGAGGGAATCAACTGGAACCAATAGGTCCAATTCAAAAAACAACATGGTACTAATTCTAGATTGATAATCCTTAGTGCACGTCACTACAAAATAAAGTTATAGTTCTAATATTTATGGCTATCACATTAACGAAAAATTGATCTACTAGACAACATTCTGAGATTAATGATAGTTATGACATGACTGAAGAACATGAAACCGCAAGAGAGATCTGGTGATAAGGTCTAGTTCGGGTGGCCTAAATATTAGGAGTGGCATTCAACAAGTTCTATATTTTTGTCCAGTAAACACATGTTTCAGACAGTGGTTTATTCCCATTGTTATACCATTTTTCTTAACAGGGTGAAAAATGCAACTTTAGTGCTGGAGTATGCGCTAATTAAGGGTTTATGTTTGAAGACCTTATTTTCATTTTATTTGTGTTCTCTCCTAGGTGTCTTCAGAGGAGAACGGTATACTAAAAAGTCATTCAGGCCATGCGCCTAGGTACAGTATAAATCAACTGGTATCTGCTTATTACATGTCATGACATGTAATACTCATCCATGTGCCCATGCATTTGTACACACTCCTGAAAAAAGGAAAGAAATAGCCGGGATAAATCAACCCGATTCATTTATGACAAAATTTATAAATTAGTTATTTGTCTGCTTATGTATATTGCACTTTTTCTGCATCATTCATTCAAAGTACAAGGATGGAGAATTATCAGGTACATTGATTACAACAGAAAAAGTCATCTCCAGGGTTTTTTTTTTTCTAGTCAACGACTCGATGCAACTCTCCTCGAAACTGTTAACTCAACTGAGCATAGGTATTTGGTGAAAAAGAAGTATAGCCAGCTGAGATTTTTCTGTCAGCTTTCTACAATGGATAATTTGGCAGTGTAAAATTCAGATGCACCTGATTCGAACCACAATTGGAAGCTAATCTTTCATATATACTACGTATATCAGAAGTAAGACCTGTCTTTCTGCCATAGAATATCATATAAGCCTTATTTATTGGAAATCTTGGATTTTGTTAATAACCAAAACTATTAAATGCTTAGTTTATATCCAGAAGCTTACCATTTTGTTTTTGGTGCACTGGGTTACCTTATTCAGGATTTCAGGCTTGAAGGCAAAGCTGAGATAGTTGAATCCAGACTTCAGGGAATTAATAAGACTTCCACAGATAAGAAAGACTAATTATCAAGTATTTATGTTCATTCTTTACATAGTTCAAACCTTCTCCAAACAATCATCCTGTACTGCATGACATAATTCTGCCTTTTAGTTCATTCTCTTTTTTGCATTTTTTAATGAGAACAGTAGGGGAGAGCCTTATTGTAATGATCTTATTTTTCATGGTTATGTTAGGGGTGGTAATGGGTTAAAACCCAACCCAAAACCAACCCAACCCTCACTTAAAGAAACTCAAAACCTTATCCAACCTAACCCAAAGAACACCTTCCATAACTCAACCCAACCCATATGACATTTCCATCCAATCAAATGGTTGAAATGGGTTGAAACCCATTTTTAACCCATTTCAAACCCATTGCCAACCCACTCTACTATATATAAGTGCAAGTGTATTTATAGAAAACTTTTGAAAAAGTTCAGTATTTAGAATTTCTAATTCGCGTTCACACCATAAAAATTTCATAAAATTGCTTGAAATTTATCATAGATGGTTTGGGGTGTAGAGACACTACTTTGTGCAAATTTTTAGGCTCTGTCACAAAGATAGGACTAAGAGGTTTTTATAGGAAACTTTTGAAAAAGTTCGGTATTTAAAATTTATAACTTGCGTTCAAACCATAAAAGTTTCATGAATTTTTTTGAAATTTATTATAGATGATTTCGGGTATGGAGACGCTACTTTGTGCCAATTATTAGGCCTAGACACACAGGTGGAACCAACAAGCTTTTATAGAATTTTTCTGAGAAGGTTTGGTATTTAGAATTTATAACTTGCGTTCACACTATAAAAGTTTCATAAAATTGTCTGAAATTTACTATAGATGATTTAGGGTACAGAGACACTAATTTGTGCAAATTGTTAGGCCTAGACACATAAGTGGGACTAATAAACTTTTAAAAAAGTTCAGTATTTAAAATTTATAACTCGCGTTCACATCATAAAAATTTTCTGAAATTTACCACAAATGATTTCGGGTATAGAGACGCTATTTTGTATAAATTATTAGGTCTAGGCATATAGGTGGAACCAACATGCTTCTATAGAATTTTTTTGAAAATGTGTGAATGAATAAAGCTATTTAAGAATGAGATCAAGATCCTTCTACCTGGAGATCATTAACCTGGGCACGCACTTAAAACTTAGCATCTCCCCTTTGAGCTGTCTTCTCTTACGATTTTTTCTGGTGAAATCAAACCAGCAGTGTGTTCATATCTGCACAGTGTACCTCATGGCCCAGCAGGGAACGCATGCAGATGCAATCTCTGAAGTTTGCAGATCGTGATTAATTATATTACAGTTGGTATATGAATCATTTCTAAATCCATATATACTTTGATCATCACTGTTATTTAATCAGCACAGAAAATTTTTAAATAAAACATTTAGCTTAATTAGGTGGACCCTTTTTATAATTAACAAATCATAACCAATGATTCTTCTTGATCTATGAAGTGCGCATGAAATTGATTTACACCATGATATACATGCATATGCACGTATAGGTGAAAAACTATTGTATGAAATTAAGATGCGAGATGTTAGAGATAGAATTGAACTCAAACGATGCACGTACAAATACGAACTTATCTGCAATATCTATTATAATTTGTATGCTTTTAATTGTATTAATATAGATACAACTATTGTTTATTATTAAAGATGCCGAATAAAAATTATAACGCACAAGTATTTCCTCTAAAATATGATATGTATTCTTTGTTTTGACATATACTACTATACATTAATTTCACAAATAAAAATAATTCTACAAACATGGAAATTAAATCAAATTGATAACATCCTAAAATTTTAATATTTGAATTATTTCATGTGATCTATATATTTTTTTATTTTTCGTTTATATTTCCTTTAGAGTGATACCATGCAGATGCAGGGACTACCATGCTAGTTATGAAAAAATCGTAAATAAGATATGACGAAACGGAGCTCGTATCCTTTCGATTAATCCACCGAAGATGAGAAACAGGGTACAGGAAGAAGCTCACTCTGCAACGCAGGTCACGGCGAGCACAATGACGAGCTTCCGAAGACGACAGTGCCCTTTTTTTTCTCGAACACGCAGGAGAACTGCGCATCATTATATTAAGAAGAGCAAAGGAGTCTAAAAAGACTCTTACAAACCTCACCAAATAAACGAGGCTAAAAACAAAACAAAAAAGGACAAAACGCCCAAAAAACAAACACAACACCTAAGGCCAAATGGAACAAAGGCCTTTGGCCCCCGTCATACACCACAACTTGGCCTCATCTCTAATGTCTTGCAAAACAATGCTGACATTGGGTGAGGCGCCGTCGAAAATGCAACCATTCCTATGCTTCCAAATCCGCCAGGCCACCAACACGACCAAAGAATTAAAGCCCTTGCGCTGCTGCCTAGGAACTTGGTGCAAAGCTTGACGCCACCAAGAGATGAAAACCAAATCATCAGGACCTGGAGTTAACTGCTGTAAACCCACCAGAGTAAACACTGAGAACCAAACACTTCTTGTGAACACGCAAGAAATGAGTAAGTGCTGAATAGATTCATCAACTTGATCACACAGTGGGCAGCACTCAGGGTGAACAAGACCACGATGCGCCAAACGATCAACGGTCCAGCAGCGATTGAGCGAGGCTAACCACACAAAGTATTTGCAACGAGGAGTCCAAGTTTGCCAAATCTCCTTCCAAGGTTCAAACTCCACCGCCCCCACAAAAAAACGGCGGTACGCTGATTTAGTTGAGAAACTGCCCGAGGGGATGGCTTTCACACATGCTGATCATCCACGCCAGGAGTGAGCGTCACGCGGGGTCAGACGAGAAACAAGGTACATAATGTCGCTGCTGTGCAATGGTTTGCTTCTGTAAGTGCAGTTCACATTCCCGGAAGGTTCTCGGAAGTTGCCTGTGCACGCAGGCGTGATGGCGCTGTGAGGCGTCTGGGGCAGGCGGCCAACGTTGCGCAGCTGGAGGGAGTGGACACGTGGGCCGGGGGGGGGGGGGGTGTTGCAGTTAGTCAGGGCCACTTTGTCAGCGCCCTTGGCTGCGAAAACGGCTCCCCACGCATCCCCCAGTCCCCCACTAACACCGCCGCCGCTCACCGAATGTGACCGTCACATCATTGGAAGTTTCTTGGAGAGCTCCAGCCCAGATGTTTAATGCTTGAAGATGAAATCTCTCATCTAGGGGCCTGATGGAAGCCCCTTGGAAATTACGAGACGTTGTGTTTGTCTACAATGCGTGTTAACTAATTGCCAAAGTCGTAGCCTTTCGCCAAGTCAAGCTCCATGGTACGCTGACTAGCTATCGGTACTTATTTTTCAAGAATTGTGTTCTGCTTGGCTCTCTGAGCTAGTCCAGAGAGCAGACGGAGAGGAGATGGCTCTATGGAATGGTGTGGGTCAGGTGGCCAGCGTTGCGCAGCTTGCAGGGGTGGATGCATATGGGCTGATCAAGATGATTGTGGAGGCAGTGCAGACGGTTAGGAGGAACAAAGAGACCTGCCAGAAGCTTGCACGACGTGTCGAGATGATAGGTGACCTGCTGCAGCAGCTTCATGAGGCACAGTTGATGCAACACCGAGATACCAGGAACCCAGTGGAGCAGCTGGAGGAGACACTCCGGCGCACATTCATGCTCATCACAACATGTCAGGACAGCAGCTTCTTGTATCACTTCTTCACGGGAGGGAATCAGGCTTGCCAGTTCCGTGAGGTGGAGAATGATATCGCCTTCTACCTCCAGCTCTTCCCCCTCGTGGGCTATGTAGATACCACGCGTACCTTGAACAGAGGTCAACCTTCACACACAGAGGTAATAACTAGATCACAGCTAGTCCTAGTCTCTAGACACTTTTGATGTTACTAAAAACAAACTTTTCTATTATCTTCTAAATTGTGTATTGACAAAATCTAATACCACGTATGCTTCACAGTACATAATTTCATTGATTACATTCTTCAGATAATATCTGTCAGGAATTGAGTGAAGCAACTGGAACCAATAGGTTCAATTCAAACACAATATGGTACTAATTCTAGATTGATAATCCTTAGTGCATGTGACTACAAAATAAAATTATAGTTCTAATATTTATTGCTATCACATTAATGAAAAATCGATCTAGTAGACAGCATTCTGAGATTAATGATAGTTATGACATGACTCAAGAACATGCAACCGCTAGAGAGATCTGACTATAAGATCTAGTTCTGGTGGCCTAAATATTAGGAGTGGCATGCAACAAGTTCTATATTTTTATCCAGTAAACACATGTTTCAGGCAGTGGTTTATTCCCATTGTTATACCATTTTTCTTAACAGGGTGAAAAATGCAACTTTAGTGCTGGAGTACGCTCTAATTAAGGGTTTATTTCTGAAGACCTTATTTTCATTTTATTTGTGTTCTCTCCTAGGTGTCTGCAGAGGAGACCGATATACTAAAAAGTCATTCAGGCCATGCGCCTAGGTACAGTATAAATCAACTGGTATCTGCTTATTACATGTCATGACATGTAATACTCATCCATGTGCCCATGCATTTGTACACACTCCTGAAAAAAGCAAAGAAACAGTCGGGATAAATCAACCCGATTCATTATATGACAAAATTTATGAATTAGTTATTTGTCTGCTTATGTATATTGCACTGTTTCTGCATCATTCATTCAAGAGTAAATTGCGTCATAGACATAAACTTATGAGGTGGGTACATATAGGTCACTTAACTTTGAAACCGTGCATTTAGATCAATGAACTTGTTAAATCGTGCAAAAGAGGCCAAGAGAGGTTTTGCAAGCCTGACAAGGCATCCATGTGACGCTACTGCTTAGGTGGCATTTATGTGGTAACTCTTCTCCTTCTTTCTCTCTTCTTGCCCACTTTTTCTCTATTCTTCACATACTCTTTTCTCACTCTCTCCGTTGAACCCCAGTTGGCTACTGATGAGGATTCTTAACCAGGTCATTATATTCGATCAACAGGAGTTAAAATAAAACTCTTTGTCTAGACCCATATAGTTAGGGTCCACTAAGTACCTTGTCTAACCTGCGAGCACATAAAAGAGGAAGTTCCCCCTTTAATAACTATAACTGGTCGAAGACCGGTTACACCAAAACAGCGACTAATTGTGGTCAATTACGACTAGTAACCGTTTGCTTCCTCAAGTAGAGTATTAACTGGTCAGGACTAATATGGTTTTCCACATGGGTGTTTAATTCGACACGTGAGAGCGGTTAATATCGTTTCTAACAAGTTGCGATGTTTGACAAAGGATGCAACGTTTCAAGACACATAAAAGCCTTGCACGTCAAGACAAGAGGCACCTATTCAAACATTAACTGTCACCCTTTATATTTGTATAAATAGGGAGGCATGCGCACCTACAACCATACAACAAAATCATTCATATTCATTGCCACACTTTTGTAAATACTCTTTGGCCACATTAATAAAGTCTATTGGTTGTTAGTGTTTCTCTATGTTATTCTTCCAAGTTCGATAGTAGGCAATATAGTCCTATGCATTGGTAGCCGCTATTAGGTCTTGGGCCGCATCCTCTTGTCGATAAGTGGGAGCAGCATGATCCGCGAGGAGGCATGGGAGTAGAAGGAGATGACATCAATAAAGAAAGGACGCTACTTGATGACTCGATTTGTTTCTCGAACAGGGACCGCGGGAATTAGTCAGCTGCGGCAAGCACAATCTGGAGCAAGTGGATGGGCCTGTCGCCTTCTTCTTTGTTGGCTTATTTTTCTACATCTATATCTACTAACAGCTGTATCAGCACCATATGCATCTTATGCGACCATAAAGCAATAGGAATTCACCTCGGCTTCCTTCTCAATTAAAATCAAATTACTTTTGAACGCTTTGGAATGGCGTTGATGGACACGCAGATACGCAAAGCCGGCGGGGTGGAGACAGAGGCCTTTACGTTCTCATGTCAGCGTCCACATCAACACCACATAAGCATTAGTGCCACGTGAATACCTTGTCATCCTTAAAAAACTTCTTTTGCACCTTATTTGCATGGTTTAACAAGTTCATTGACCTAAATGTACAGTTTTATTTTTTAATGATCTAGACGCACCCACCTCACAAGTTCGTGTAACTGTGGTTCAATTTACTCTTCATTCAAAGTACAAGGATGGTGAATTATCTGGTACATTGATTACAACAGAAAAAGTCATCTCTGGGGTAATTTTTTTTTCTAGTCAACGACTCGATGTAACTCTCCTCGAAACTGTTAACTCAACTGAGAATAGGTATTTGGTGAAAAAGAAGAATAGCCAGCTGAGATTTTTTTTCTATCAGCTTTCTACAATGGATAATTTGGCAGTGTACACTTCAGACGCACCTGATCCAAACCACAATTGTAAGCTAGTCTTTCATATATACTACGTAAATCAGAAGTAAGACCTGTCTTTCTGGCATATAATATCATATAAGCCTTATTTATTGGAATCTTGAATTTTGTTAATAACCAAAACTATTAAATGCTTAGTTTATATCCAGAAGCTTACCCCTTTTTTTGGTGCACTGGTTTACCTTTTTTAGGCTTGAAGGCAAAGCTGAGATAGTTGAATCAAGACTTCAGGGAGTTAATAAGACTTCCACAGATAAGAAAGAACAATTATCAAGTATTTATGTTCAAATCCTTCTCCAAACAAGCATCCTGTACTGCATGACATAATTCTGCCTTTTAGTTCATTCTCTTTTTTTGCATTTTTTAATGAGAACAGTAGAGGAGAGCCCTACTGTAATGATCTTATTTTTCATGGCTATGTAAGGTAAAATTTGAAGCACATGCTTTCTTGAGTATTTTTATTGTAAATGAGGCGTGTGCTTTAGTTCATGTCTATTTCACTTGTTTAATCATAACTCGTGTTAACTTAAATATCAAGCCATCCTAATTTAAATATCAACCCATTTAGAATTTTGATACTTTCTTAGGTCATGCTGCTTTATTGCCCTGTAGATTACAGAGAAGTGTATATATAAAAAGGTACTCCCTCCATTTCTTTTTATAAGGTATATTTTTACTAGGCACGGGGATTAAGGAGCTTATAACTTATAATACCAAGAGAATACTAGAGGGAAATGACAGCCATATTCGTGTGTTGTTGTTGGGTAGATCATTCTCTTGGCATGCCTTTGCAGAAGCTGATTGGTTTTATACTGAATTCTGGTAAAGTATAGGGGCTTTGAGTAGGAACCCATACTACCCTACAATTGCCAGGGACTGTTCAAAAATCAAAACTGATAATGACAACCGTTTGGGGGCAGGAACTGGAATGGTTTCCTTAGCCTGATAGGCTTTATTCTCTTTGTTCACCTGAACACCCTGACCCATGTCTTCCATTTGCATAATTGCATTGAATGTAACTATTCTGTACTATCAGTGAAATACAGATGCGGCTAGGCTATTCAATGTTCAACAAAATATTACTTCTTATTATCAATAGCCATCCCTTAGTAACAAAATAGTAATATGCATGCCTTTTATTTGAAAATTATTTGATTCTTTCTAATCTATACTATAATTCATAATTTATGACAGGAAGCAATATTTTCTTGGTATCACGAAAAAGGAAGGTGAAAGGACATGTTGTGAACAAGGACATACTAGTAAAGCTATTCTGTTCTGAAAGACGTTCAAGATTATTATTGTTCAAGTTTTCTCAGGTTGTCGAGTTTACAGACAATTTCATATCGAAAAACGTGGTTGGAAGAGGTGCTTTTGGTAATGTTTACAAGGTACTTGTCCCTTTTATGTTCTTTATGGAATAGTGTCAATTATTCTACTGTTGCTACTTTTATGTTTACAAGAGATTTCAATTATGACCTTTTTATTGGATTCTTGACAGAAGAAAATCTGGACGCTTGCTCCAGAAATGGTAATGTTGTGATAGAAAAAATTTAACTACATACACTTTTTGGATCCCATGACTTGGCCTGAAACCATGCAGCTGAAGAATTGGAATTAGAATTCTGTACTAGGGAACTAGATAAGCTACTGTCTGGGAGATGAAATTGTTGGTACAATCTGAGTTTGACTAGTGAATTTGGGAAAAGTTTTGTAAGACTTCCATTTGGAGTACTGCATCTCTAAAGATGCCATGCCATGCTATCCCATTAGCTCTATTGCTCTCTCCTCTTTTGATGTATGTGAATTGAATAAAATTGAATGTATCTTTTCAACCATAATGATATTATGTTTAATTGCGAGTTTGAAATTTGATTTTTTTTATGTAGATTTAATTACTAGATATTATTTTAAATCTGAGAGTCTTGGAGGTCTGTTATGCTTAGTGAAAAGAGAAAACTAAGAATTTGTTCTTTGAACTTGACATTGAGCATTTCAGGGAAAACTGCCTAATGGAATTGAGATTGCGGTCAAAAGATTTGTGGCATCATCACGTCAAGGTTCAAAAGAATTCACTGCTGAGATTGAAACGATTGCAAATCTTCGACATAAAAATGTAATTAGGCTGCTTGGATTCTGCATTCAAAGAGAAAAGGACTTTCTGGGATTTCACATTCAGGGAGAAGAGATGATTCTTATCTATGAATACATGCCAAACAGGAGCTTGGACTCTTTTCTTTACAGCTGTATTCACTGAGACTTCATTTTCCATTGTTCTGTTGAACTTTGAAAACAAAATTTCGTTAATTTTATAAAGCTCCATTTTGTGGATCATTTTCAGACACAAAGACAGGAGAAGCACTTAATTGGTCTAAGCGCCTCCATATAATTGAAGGGATAGCACAGGGTCTTGTTTATCTGCATGAGCACTCTCACCAATGTGTTGTCCACATGGACTTGAAAGCAAGTAATGTCCTGTTGGATTATGAAATGAACCCTAAGATTTCTGATTTTGGTATGGCTAGAATATTAGCTTCTAGTAGGACTGAAGAGATTTCAGACATTATTGAAGGCACAAAGTAAGAGTTGATCAAATATAGCAGCCTTTTATGATATGAAACTCCTTTCTTCCCTTTATTTGTCTATGCTAATATTACAATTCCATTTTAATCTTGCAGTGGTTATATGGATCCTGAATATATCATGTCTGGGAAATTCTCAGCGAAGTCTGATGTGTATAGCTTCGGCATCATGATTCTTGAGATCGTAAGTGGAAAGAGATGTATGTCGTTATTATCCAATGGACATTGGATGGATCTACCGACATGTGTGAGTAGAAACTTTTACCCTTTGCATCAAATGGTCAAAGTATATCTTATTTTAGATTGGCGACGACATTCTTATTGCTGGGTAGTTCTCTTTCTTTCATGATTAGAATTTCAGAAACTGTGTCATTAATTATTCTAAAGAAAGAAAAAAGTACAGGAAGATAGAAAAGAAAAGAGATAGTATTGAGCTGCATGCCTTTACTGTGAAAAACACACAAATTGTTTTCGATGCATGCCTTTACTGTGAAAAACACACAAATTGTTTTCGACTGCATCTACATAGAATTTCATCATTTATTACTATTAAAATGTTCATGGAGTTTTTTTCAGTTTCACATATCAGTAACCATGTAAGGGTTCTTTCAGGCCTGGGAGCTGTGGAAAGCGGGAAAGTCCCACAAAATTATTGATTCGTCACTATGTAATGAGCACCAAATAACTCAGATCATCAGATGCATTCATGTGGCGCTATTGTGTATTCAAGACTGTCCTATGTATCGGCCTACCATGTTGGATGTTCTTCTGATGCTGCGCAGCGAGAGCGTAAGCTTACCTATACCTGAGGTACAAGTTAACCACGCAAATGAGTATCTAGCTGACGTCTTGACTCTTGAGAGACTCTGGGACTCTTGAGAGACTCTAGGAGGTGAACTTACCATTACAACCGTGCTCAGGAGATAATCAGCTGGGTTAAGATCATTTCATGAGTATAGCGCGGAGGGATCGATGCAGCTCAGAACTGTCCTAGTAGTCACCATGTTGATGTTGATATTTGTGTACACATTTGTAAAACTACTGTAGAACTATCTTTTGTATTCTTCATCCTGGCTATTCATTTTGCCTTCTCGCATTATGTGGCGTTTGGCCCCGCTGGTCTTGGTAAAGGGTAGCTAAGACATGCGTAGTGATGATTCTTCCAATCCTCTGTTCCTTTTGTTTTCATTTATCTCACAGGAAGTGCTCTTGCTGGTTTTCTGAAGGTGTTTATGAATATGATATGTAAATGATAACGGTTTTGCTATTACACAGGCGACTGAAATTTTTTATCTCTCAGTCACCTAAAATTGCACTATCAATCAACTGAGATTGTAGCCCCCTCCAAAAAAAACAACTGCAACTTCAGTTGATTGTGCACTCTTAATCAACTGAAGTTGCATCCCTTATTCAAACAAAATCACCTGTAACTTCAGGTGATTGAAAGTGCAACTTCAGGTGACTAAGAGATCAAAATTTTTCAGCCGCCTGTACAATAGTCACTCCCAAATGATAATGCCTCATCCCATAAAAATCAGTCAAAGGTCTCTTCCCTTGAATTTTGTTTAAAAAAAATCCCATAAAAACCAAGTCAATCTGGAGGGCATGGAACTCTGGGATGCTGTGGAGGCGGGCAAGGCCGAGCGCGCCAAGGATCGGCGAGCGTTGGCCGTCATCTTGCGCGCGGTGCCACCGGAGCTGAAGGCTGGCCTCGCCGTGAAGAAGACCGCCAAGGAGGCTTGGGAGGCGGTCAAGTCGAGGCGGATGGGGGACTCGCGCGTACAGGAGGCCAAGGCGCAGCACCTCCTCAAGCAGTTCGAGAACGTGGCGTTTAAGGACGGTGAGACGATCGACGATTTCGCCGTGCGGATCGGCTCCCTCGCCACGGAGCTGCGCGAGCTTGGGGAGAAGATGGAGGAGGAGCGCGTCGTGAAGAAAATGCTGCGGGTTGTGCCGGCGAGGTACAATCAGATCGCGTGCTCCATCGAGATGTTCGCAGATTTGAAGACGATGTCGCTCGAGGAGCTCGTCGGGAGGCTGCGCGTGGCGGAGGAGCGCTGTGTCAGCGTTGAGGAGGCTGCATGCGGACGGCGTCCAGCGTCTGCTGCTCACTGAGGAGCAGTGGGAAGCTCGCCGGCGCAACGGCAAGGAGCACGGCGGCGAAGCGAGGCGCGGCAGAAATGTGCGGCGCGGAGGCGGCGGCGACAAGGGCGGTGGCAGCCACGTCGACGATGACGGCGGCAGTAGCACGTGCTCAGGGACCAGCGGGCGTTCGGAGCGCCGCAAGCGAGGAAGGTGCTACAACTGCGGCGTACGCGGCCACCTCGCCAGGGATTGCCGTGAGCCTTGGAAGGAGAAGGTACTGCTCGCCGATGTCGACGATGAGCCGACTCTTCTGTAGGTCGAACGCATGAGGGTGTCGTGGTTTAGGGGGTGATTGTTGGAATAAACCACACGTTGAGTGCGTGTGTGTGGCATGCGCCGCCGTTCGTCGAGGCATACAGCCAGCTGCGGGCGTTAGTTGCGGCGACCGGTTCATGCGCGTGAGGGAGTGGCTCACGTTGCACTCACGCCGGATCGTGAGAGCCTCGTGCGGACGTGCGCGCGAAGGCCGGATGAGTTAGTTGCTCACGTTGCTAAATAAAACGTTGTAAGCTGTGTGTTCTGTGGTGTGGGAAATAAAAGAAAAAACCTGGCGTTGTGTCGCCACTCCGGCGTTTTGTCGTCCGGCAGAAAAATCCTGCGCTCTAGTGTTTTGATCTTGGGCATTTTCCTTCACCTAATATATACCATAGCAAGACATTTTTTTTCTGAAGCAGTGAGAGGTTGAGCGATTTGGGCATGGCTAGCTGGTCAAAACACACCGTGTTGTGTCCAACTTAGAACTGGTCAGACACAGGCCCGTCCCTGGGCAAGTGCAGCCTGTGCGACCGCACAGGGCCCCCAATTTTCAGGGGCCCCTAATATCTTGTGTACAACCCAATACTATATAGGCCTGGTCTCTATTTTTTGGTACAAGGAAACTGGTTTCTTAAATGCACTGGAAATAGCTAAAGGAATTGCACTCGAGATGGATATTGGTACAACATTTCATAAAAGCAGAGAAATTAAAAGAAAGAGGCAATTTGATGAGAACCCAGATGACACAAATGTTGCCACACAGTCTGCAGAGGAATCATTTAGAATCAACTATTTTATACCTATTGTTGATCAAGCTATTTCTTCACTAACAACAAGATTTGAACAGTATCAAGGTTACCAGAGAATTTTTGGTTTCTTATTTACTTCTGATATATTGCAGTCATTGGATAATAATAGCTTGAGATCTTCCTGTGATAATCTTGAGGCCGCTCTTAAAAGAGATGGAAAATCAGATATTGATGCTAATGAACTGTATGTGGAGCTGAGGTTTCTTCAAGATTTTATTCCAAAAGAAGATATGGGCCCTGTTGATATTCTAAAGTTCTTGAAGCGACATGACTGTTTCCCCAATGCAACTATTGCATATAGAGTTTTGTTGACCATTCCTGTGACTGTTGCATCAGCAGAACGAAGCTTTTCAAAATTGAAGTTATTGAAGAATTATTTGCGTTCTACAATGACGCAAGAAAGGCTTACTGATTTGGCTACAATAGCACTTGAGGGCGACATGTTGGACAAGATTGACTATGAGTCTATTATTGAAGATTTCATTTCGAAGAACACCAAAAGAATGATGATATTCAAGTAAACATTATGTGACGAAGGGTTGAATAGGTACAATTCATAACATATTGCATTTTAATGTAATAAATTATTGTTTATATATTATTTATGGTCCTATTTTGTTAGCCTACGAGGCCCCGTTTTAGACTTTGCACAGGGTCTCGGTTTTGGCCGGGACGGCCCTGGTCAGACAGAGGTATCTTTCATTGCGTCTGGGTCCAGCTACATCTGCTAATCTTGTTGACGAATGGAGCACAGAAGTTGGGAAGCTTCTCGGAAAGCTCCTGCCTTCAGCGCCGGCTGACGTCTCGTTCAAATGTCAGTACAATCTCCTCTCTTTCTTTTCCAAATGTTGATGCTGAATGGTGGTCCATGCATATATGTATGGCTGGTGCAGTCTAGCTCTCAAGATTAAAAAAAAATCAAACCTTGAAATATTGGTCATGTAGTAGGACCGACCAGCCACTATCACCATTGGACAGATCAGGCTAGTAGCATTATTGTGCGGCAAGGGTGGGAAGATTTGCGCTGTAGTAGCCAGAAGAACCAAAATATCGTGTCAAAGCCTCAAATGTCTTGTTTCATGGAGTCAAGAATTATTAGGGAGATGTCCATCTACTTTTTTTTTTTTGACAAATCATGCATACAAGCTTGAAGTTTCTCGGAAATTGCCTAACTTTGGCTCCATCTCATGGTTTTTTTTTCCAAATGTCAATAGACAATAATTTTTTAGAAGTTGCTCGGAAATTGCCTAACTTTGGCGCCATCTCAAGTTTTTTTTCAAATGTCAATAGCCAATAGTTTTTTTTTTGAAAAATTGTCACCAGACAATAGTAGAGGTGTAAAAAAGAAATTAATCATTGGCACCTCCAAAAAGAAGTTAATTAAGGTAATGTCCAATAATTTAATGGTGCTGACCAGTCCTATGATTGGGAGATTTGAGGATTTGCTAGTGCAAAAGATGTCTATTTGAGAATTTGCCACACATGTTTTACTGACATATGGTCTAAAATCTATATATCAATGAAACATCGAGTGCCATTTCTCAAATACACACATTTACAATGACAGATCCTCAATTAGTCCTATCATCGGGGATTCTTGCATATGTTGTCTGTCTGTTTTATAAGTAACCAGCATTTGGTTCTTGGTCTCAGTGGGCATCTTCTTCTCCAAGAACAACACTACAGCAGAACTACCAACCCAAGCTCTGCAAGCTAGTCCTTGAATCGAAGGAGGACAAGATGGCTCTAGTGGGTCAGGCTGCCACCATCGCGCAGTTGGCAGGAGTGGATGCCTACGGGCTGATCAAGATGATCGCGGAGGCGGCGCAGACGGTCAGGAGGAACAAGGCGACCTGCCTGCAGCTCGCACGGCGCACCAAGATGATCGGCGACCTTCTCAGGCAACTCCACGCCGCGCAGCTCATGCAGCAGCCGGAGACGAGGAACCCCGTGGAGGGGCTGGAGGAGACGCTCCGGCGCGCGTACAAGCTTGTCAGGTCCTGCCAGGGCCGCAGCTACCTGTACCAGTGCTTCATGGGGGGACGGCACGCCGACGAGCTCCGCGAGGTGCAGAGTGAGATCACCTTCTACCTCCAGCTTTTCCCTCTTGTCAGCTACGTCGACACTACCCTTACCTGGGTGAGACTCCTGAACAAAGCTGACCCTTCCTGCAAAGAGGTACAACCAGTTCACTGCTAGTTCTGATTCTTTCTGATATCTAGCAGAAAACACACTCAGCTATGAAATTTTTTACTATGCTTTTGGCATCTGAGTGCAAGAGACATGATAATAGCCTAATTCTTAGCACTAGCAGTCAATAAGAACTTGGATGGAAGATGTTTAATTACTTGCAATTTCGGTGCAACAAATTTGTGTACAAAACTGTTGGCTTTTCATTGTCTTTTGATAACAAAAGACTCAGATCTGAAAGTTAGATGCAATTTACTGCTGGACTATGAATTTACAGTTTTCTGATGTTGTCCATCTGTGGAGAACTTATGTTTTGTCGTCTGTTTTTGTACAGGCACCTATGGTAAGACCATATTTTGTGCCGTTTTTGTTTCTCTCGTGGAATGGATGGTGCTTAGCAGTTGTTCAGGGAGTATGCCTGGTATAGTATTCACATGATTTACATCTTTTCTGGTAATATCTACCCGTCTATCTGCGAATTTTCACGTGTGTCTGCAGGAGTTAAGATGTTGTACAACTGACCGATTCTTTTCTAATCATTTCATTCAAAGGATTGACAATTATCTAGCTAGCACACTGTTCTTGAAACTGCTAGCTAGTACACCATTGTGCTTCTTTTGTATCAGATTAGTATTTCTGTCCGTGGATACTTTGACCAAGAGTAAAATTCAGGTGCACTCGATCATTTCAAACTACAATTGTAAGTCAGTCCTTCATGTGTGCTAAATATGTACGTTGGAATTTTCTTTTCCTCACGGAAGATCAGATCAGAGTTACTAACTGACCTTGCAAATCTTGGATAGTCCCTTTTATCATCCAAGTTTTTGGATGTTTAGTTTGCATCCAAAAGCTTACATTTTGGTCCATCAGGATTACAAAGTTCCAGGGTCAGAGGTGCAGTTGCCGGTACGAGTGGATCAATCCACCAGCCCTCCACCGTTGCCGAACGACGAGTAGGAAGTATTTCCATGCTCCCTTCACATGCTTCAACCCTTCAGGTTCCAACGCTAGCTTTGTGTATTGCATCACATTACTTTGCTTGAAGGCTCTTCTCTCATTTGCATAACAAAGACAGTTCGTCTTATGAACAATACGGGGAATCTTGATTTAAGACACGCACAAATAATAGTAATACACGATGTGTGTACAATGTTCAGGAATATAAATGATTTCCTCTTAGTGAATATATCAATTACAAGTACTGTCATGCTGCAATCATCTCATCTTGTCCTCTAATCTCTCACTCTCTATCTTCAGCTTTCTCAAGAAAAAGTACCACTTAGTGAGTGAGACGGAAGAATTGGAGGTGAAACACGAGCTCAACAGCTGCAATAAGGCTCAAGTTCAGTGTCGTTGCGAGGCACCTGCCACTGTCAAGTTCAAAAAGAGATAGAGAGCGAGATAAATGAACCATGAGAACGTCAAAAAGATAGACGAACCATATTTATGGCCAAAATTTACATCCTTTCCTGAGATTTTTTAGATTACATGGAAAACCATGAGTTTCTGAAGAGACCATTATAATGTTCTTGGCCAAAATTACCCTTTTTCACGGTAAGTGCAGAGATACTAGTAGTCGAGTTGTCATAGATGTTTTGATGTATTGCGCACGGCAATTGATGTACCTTCGAGTTTTGATTTCCTTCAAATTTGTACAGCTCTTCTGTGTAGTCCTTGCCGCTGCTCTTGACTTTGATTGGGTATCCATATACATATGCTATACAATATGAATGTATCCTGAAATTTCAGGATGTTTGCTCACATGGACCCATGCTGCTTCTCTAAATATCCATTATGTCCGGAATTTTTAGCATTTCCCTTTCTTTTAAATGTATCATTTCAAGGTGTGAATTATATGATCTCTATGAAACGCTAATATACATCTGGAGGGGGAGAGCAGAAAGCAAATGCAGTAACTAGATCAAGTGCTACACCATTGCCATCAAGTGCTACACCAAATCCAAGAACTTCGGCATTGCAATAATCTAAAACTATCTCCTACTGATCCTCGCTACGTTTTGCTTTCCTCTAATATCTTAAAATTATATTTTAAGTACCGAAACCATCACGTTGATTGTTGAAACCTCTCTCCTCTGTCCTCCAAATCACATCCCCATGTAATGATGTAGAGAATTTCTAAGCGAGAGAAATGCATCGGTAGCTCCAGTGCCTCACATAGATTTACATAGAGGAAATCATTTATATTCCTGGAAATCAGTAGCTCCAAATCACAACTTTTGAATGGCGTCAAGATCAAAGTGTGCCTTATATTTCCACAACCTTCTTGTCATCCCCATTGCGCGTCTGTTTGTGTTCAGAGTGGAGTTGCAAAAATGGTGTGGGGTGCAGCAGCGAAAATGGAAGTAGCATGACACTCCAGTTGGTTCATGGCATTTGCGACAAAGAAATCCGTACATACCTGGTTGGCCGGCGGCAGTGACGATGGCGTCGTCAGCGGAGAAGACGGAGACGGCGGATGCAGCTATTAGCCGCCGCGACCGACGCGGCGGCGTGCAGCCAAGCAGGGGATCCGTAGCTGCTTTGGTACAATAGCAAGAACAGAGATCCTGCTCTTGTATCTGCCACCACCGTTTCCCCGGCGCCGCGGCTCGCCGGAGCTCCGCCGTCTCCTCGAGGGGAACGGGAAACGAGTGTAATACGAAATAAACAAGGGTCTCTTTTGCAATCATCTGCGACTCACGCAATCTGGGCCGCACAAATATGATCGGACGGTTGTCAGAGATCCAAAGGCAGCCGTTGCAAACGCCGACCACGCCAGGGGTCGCAAGAATGTCCCCTCGGATCCATGCCGTGCCTCGCCGGAGCGCCGCCGCACCCCGGCCGTTCCATGCTTCCCTTCCCTTCCCCCCTAGTCCTCGTCGCCGCCCACGCATGAATCCAACATGGACTTCGCATCTAGAGACGAAGCCAGGAATTAGACGTAAAGGGAGTCGTGTAATCATCAATTAATTGTATAACAAGAGAGCAACTATATATTGCCATATTGGTACTCGTCTTTTATACCACAAACTCGAAATAAGAGAGGAACCGTAAATATCTAAATTAATCTACAACACTACATGATAATCAACTGATTAGCGATGCCAATTCATCTTAACCGCATAAATACCTTGGGATTGGGCGTTTACTTGATGATCGCAGATCATTTCAATTCCTCACGGCTTGGTGGCATGGCGAATTTCTGATTGCGAAGTAGCACGAGAAGATCACAAGAGTTGCGATGAAGGGTTTTTTAACTATCTATGGGGAAGGCGGTAGGCTCCTGCCAGCCCCCCTTCCCTCCACCGCCGTTCGCACCTTTGCTCCTGTGCAACTGCACCTAGAGTTAGGGATGGCAATCTTATCCAATAATCTATTTACCCGTCCGCCAAAACCCTAATAGAGGTGACCAATACGTGTGCCCGCCGTGCCCGATTGCCATCTCCGTCTGCTGTGCATGCTCAATGGTAAGCAACCTAGTTTCAGATTGTTCTGCAGGAATTTTCCCCCCTGGAGTGGTGAACTAATGTTAACTTCCGGAATTTCCAGGTGAAACCATCGGCGACCAATCCGACCAACAATGAAGTGACCAATCAACAACATATAGCTTCAGATGTATGTTGCTGCTGTGATATCAAACAGTTTTGATTTTAATTCACAAGATATCTAGGATGTATAGCTTTGCCCTGGAGATAGACAGGCAATGTACTCCCACCATTGTTTTTTACTACTTAGAATCTGTGCCATCAAATTTTCTAAAGTTTGACTAGCAATAAATTTAAAACTACCTAAATTGGCTAAACGCATCGTTAGATTTCCTTTAAAAATCCTTCTACGTGTTGTAGTAACAATGTTACACTTCTGAGCTGAACGCTTCAGGTTTTTTCCCCCTGTACTTTATGTCTACTTTGCATCTTGCTTCTTTGGCTTCTTTTTAAAGCCAGAAGGTAAAACCCCGGCTCCAATTTTCATTATGAAAAAGAAACCATATTCTTTGGCTTCTCAAGCATGAGTTGTCTATGGAGACAAGTAACTTTCTCCAAATCAAAATGTAAACAAAATAAAGAGGATAACTGGTACACTGGGAAAATGATGGGACTGTCATTCGTGTTAAACTCAAACAACGGGGAATGGCTCCTTTTCTATCATTGAAACAGAACAGTGTAAAGCCACATCAATTACAGCCAACTAATCAATGTGTGGTCATTACTCATGAATACATTATATGTCAGAATGTACTCAGCTTTGATAGATATACATATCCAAAACAGATCCTTCTTGGTGATCATCTCTCCCAAACCTCATGGTTTTTCTGGCTCCCTTTCTATCTGTACTATAATGAAATGAATGAATGAATGAATGAATGAATGATTAACCAATGTAAATCACTCACAATCCAAAAACCCTTTAAAGGGGGCTAGCATATTTATCTGCCCAGTATCCTTCAATAGGATCAACATATTTATCTAGCTATTCCTGGCCGAGGTGAAGATGGTCACAACAATATCCAGCTCCTGGATTGCTTACTTCTTGGTGCTCGCTTTACCATTAGGAGTTCTCCTTCCATCAGTCCCACTCAAAGTTGATTGTTTACCATTCTTGATTGGCATCTGAGAAGTCCCATTCAGTTTTTTCTGCAACGGTGATGTCCTTTTCGCAGGATTCGCCCCTCTAAAGTAATTCAGAACCAGTATAATTCAGAACAGCAGTGCACAAAACCTGCTAATTGATATTCAAGAATAGCAATTGAGCTTACCTGATGTCTGTGCTTTTTGCACTATTAGGTTGGGCCTTCCTTGCGATGGAGACAACCCCATTGGCAAAACCTGAAGCTTTTGGGGCGCTGGCTGGCCGCACCATATCTTGTTCTGATGAGCAGCTAGTTGCAACCTCAAAGTCATCTGAATCCTCCGTTGCGACAGACCCAGCCCAACTCCATTGTTGTTCAGGACTGCTTCTTTGATAGAAGGCCAGATCTTGTGTGGCATCAGGTCCCAACTCTGGCAGGGAATTGCTGCTCCCGAACTGGGGGTTGTCAACGGCTGCTCTATCGACCCAATCTCCCAACGCTGATTCTTTCTGAGCACCATTACATGTATCAAGCCACGAAGATGAATCATTCTCTACAAGGACGTCGGACAATTCAAAGCTTGGATTCTTCTGCCTTGGAGTACCTTGGCTTCGGGTCTTTTAAAATTAAAATGCAGAAAGTTAGATTGATTAAATTACATGATAGCTTTGCTGATGCTTACATTACTTCTACAGTTGTTCAGCTCATGCAGCAAAATATCTCTCATAACTTATCACTGTCCATTTCATTATACTTTTCATGCAAATGTCATGTAGGGATGTACCTTCGACTCTCAGATTAAATGCTATAAGTACATGAATACACTAGATTTTACGAATAAACACACCAAATTTTCAGGAAATATAGATCCTAGGAGTCAAAATGGGAACTGTAGTTAGCTAGAACTATTTTTGTGGCTTTCATTTCAATTCCGATCAAGAAAAACAAATCCTGTTATGAATTTTAGCTTGGAAAAAGAATACCTCTAGATTTCCAATAACTTCCGTTGGTTGCCTGAATGCAGGTGACGCATGACCCATTCTCATTCTATATATGTCTGGGCTTGATTGCGTGCTTCGTATGTTCTCGTTTTCTCCATCTTTCCTAACCAATGCTGCCTTGAGGCAAGCAATCTGCAACAAGAGAGAAATGAGCAAATTTTTCTTAGAAAACTCTATGACAGTACCACCTAGAGCTAGCCAAGAGAAATTACGAAAATCACAAAGTGGAGCTGGTAAATGAACCTGTTCTTTGAGCTCTTTGACTTCTCCTCCTTCCTTGTTTGATTTGGCTGCTCCAAGCTCAACCGTGGCAACTCGCTCAGCGAACTTCAGAGTGCTTATTGATTCACCAACAGCGTCTGGTTCCGGAGCTATGTGAACAAACATCAATGTTTTTGCTTGTCCCCCTGAGCATGGCAAACAAATATTTATTCCACATATTTTCAGTTCTGACAAGGTGAAAACTAAGGGTGTAGAGTTTGAGATACCAAGAGAGTCCTGCAACAACTGAGTAAGTTTGCTATTTCGGTAAGGTACATGTGTATTTTTCTGGGCGAGGGATGCAATCACATCTCCTAGTGCTGCCAGTGACTTGTTTATGTGTTGTGCCTCCTTCAGTCTATCTCCTACAACCTCAGATTTATCAACTCTTTCGCTGCCAGCTAAATCCACAAGATGCATGCAACCTCTTAGGACTGTTCCTGATGTTAAATCTCGTCCTTGAACATGAACTGTTAGACAACTGTAAAGTGCATTCCTCAACCATCAGCTAAAAACACCAGGTTCAGAATTTTATTTGGCATGAAAGGTAGTACTGCAAAATCAAGCATACCTATGGGAGCGACTACTTCGGTCATTCATGGCCGTTGAGCAAACTGCACGGTTCTTGTGGCCAAGATTCATCAAATCAATCACATCAGAGGTTGATGTGACTGGAACTATGTTTGCATCTGGAACCGCCAGACCTTTCTGCGAACTATTTCGAATTTCCAATGTTGCTTGAAGTTAAGGAGATTCAATATATCATCACAAAAAGGAGATTCATAATTGCATAAAAATGATTGACAACTATTTTCACAAGATCAAAATTTACTTCAGTAGGAAAGGATATTTCTTGTTTCCACCATTCTGAAGGAGGTCTCTCACTTGTTCATTGTAGATCTCAATCATCTGCACAGCAATTTCATAACAAAATGTATTCTTCCTCTGTGCTTGAATATTGAATAGATCATTTAGTGCTCTATAGTTGACGCCAAGTCCTTCTTCCGTCAATACTTTAGGACCACTCTGCAACATCACAAAATACAAAATTACATTTTGATTGTGTAGAAAACTATAGTTAAAATTAAGTTGGGCAAGTTAGGCACCATTGTAAAGGTCTTTCCGGACCCAGTTTGACCATACGCAAATATACAAATATTGTAGCCATCAAGAACAGAACGGATTAAAGGCTGCATGTCTGCAAAGACCTCCTCTGCACTAATTGAAAAAAAGTATGTCATTTAATTGCCAAAGGGTCTATGATATTTGAAACAAATAATGCAGTGAAGCAACTTGTAGGTACAACCTTGTGTGGCTAGCGGTCCAAAGACCCTATTGAAAGTAAAAGATTTCCTCGCATCTTTTCCATATTTTGATGGAGTCATGACCGTGATAGTTCTATCTTCTATTCCAGCGACACTGCTTGAGGAACTTACCTTTCCAGGTAGGAAAGGTCTCACTCGACAGTACACTCGAATATTCCCTGGTGGTAAAGAACAAAATGAAGTATTAGCATGTAGTGTTGCACCATGAAGGATTTGCTTATAATCCTCAAGTCCTCGTTTCGTAAGCTTCAAAATAAATGTTACCTCTAAGATCTTGTATTTGGTTGTACAGCTTACGGTTTTCCTCAAGAACTTTATGGTACCCGGAAGCTGCGTGGGAAAGAATGCGCAAGTGCTTTCCTATTACAAAAAGAAAGAATATGAGATACCTTAAAAGATTTGGAAGAAAAATGTAGAAACGATTATACATATCCAAAACTCAGGATTCAATCTACCAAGCTTAGCAAGGTCTTCGGAGTATTGCAATTTGAAGTGCTCCATCCCAGACTTAACAGTGGAAAGGTTACTTTTCAAATCCTACAGCAAATGTCAACAATCACTGAAAGATAGTGGAAATGCAAAGTAACAAAATTTTAAAAAGAACATTGAGCATTTGAAATACCTGGATCTGTTTCTGTTGTAGATCAAATTTTCTTTGTGTCTTTGCCTTTGCCTGTATATGTTTTTCCACACTATCATCGTTCACTCTTACAACAGTGCTGACCTCTTCCTCCATACTCACAGAATTGTGGTCTTCTTCGTCCGTCTTCCAATGACAAATATTAGTTTATTGGTGAGCCAATGACAAATATTATTTTATTGACCCATTGCAGCCAAGGAGATTGAACAAATTTTATTTCAACTATAAGTTAGATATGTCTAGCTGGAAAGTTCTATAACGGTTATACTTTCACAGCAGCGCATTAAGAACAGACAGTGAAATATGCTGTAGCCTGTAGCGGTCAAAAAGTATATACCTTCCCTTGATCGCAGGTGGAAGCTGACTCCCTTTCTGTTGGTGTGTCTGTTCTGGATAATGACTTATTCTCACTAGGATCCATAGTGTATTTCACCTGTTAAAGAGTTCTCTATTAGTCCAGCTGCGCATGTGGTTAGTATAGCCAAAACTAAGAGGTCATCAAAACAAACCAGAAATTGTGAGGCTGATAATGGAACTGAACATACCGATTCATTCTGGTTTGCAGTACGATGCTCAAATTCGTGAATAACTTTGCTCAAGAGTGATTCTACAAGCTGCAAATTAGCAGAGTCCCTTATCTAAAAATTCATGTCCATCAACCACATTGCATAAAGAGTCAACTAAACAATAGGCTCACCGATGGAACTTCTTCTGGTTTCTTATCTGAGAGAATTGTTTGAACAAGCATTTTGATGGAGTCTGAAGTAGTCTACAGCCAAGAATATGAAGATCATTACAAAGTAAAGAAAATTACCTAGAGAGAAACAAGACTTTAAATAGTTACTTACTGTTTCAGTGGGTTCTAGAGAAAAATCAAGACCTAAAGTTTGCTCCAGTGATATGCCATCCCTGAGTACCTCAGCTGAGTGACTCCTCATCATCACCTTCGTAAAGGGTTCAGAGTTCTTGCGAATGAAGTACTTTCCAGACATTGAAGGCTTTATAATGCCACCATATTTAAATGAAGCCTGTTTGCCCACTTGCTTAGTTTCACCAAATGACTTCAGAGCAAGAACACAGTCTACAACTCGAACACCTTTTCCACCCTGCAGGTGATTTGATAGATGAAAGCAATGAGTTCACTGTGGCTAAAGGAACTGAATTAATATTTTTTGCAGAAGCAGCATTCCTTCGAAAGTGCCTTATGAGCCAGGGGTAAAAACAAGATATTGTTCTACAATTTCAATATTAAGAAGGAAGTGGGCTATCAGCAGAAGTCTAAATTTAACAGAAAATGACAGTGTCACCTTTTCCAGGTCGGATGCCTCAAATGTTGGGAGACCTAAATCTTGGAGGCCAATGAGGAAATTTCTCACATTCTCAAAGTATTGGTATGCACAGAGAGCTGCACCATCTGCAGGGGCGGTAGAATCCGAGGGGGCCTCCACAACCTAGAAGCATCATCGTCAGCATGCAAAATCGCCAAATAGAAATTGAAAAATGTTAAGGGCCTCTTCTTTTGTGGCTTCTGGTTTCTGTTTTTGGTTTTTCTACGGTAACTAGCTTTCAAACGGAGTATTTTTCAAAACGGGGTCTATAAATTAATTGTAGTACACATTGTAGCGACTTTATTTATATCCGCTAAAACTGCACATAGGTTTCTCTTACTCCATACTCTCTCTCACAAACAGCCATAAGCCACAGTCCAAAAGAACAGACCCAAAGATCTGAAGTAGAGAAATGCAACCTTGGGCACGGCGCCAGGCTGAACCTTATTGAGTGCATTACAAAGGATAATGCCATTCCTCAGGCCAAGCCGGAATTCCTCCTCAGAGGGCTCTTCTGCAAGGTCCTTCGCGCATACTACCCCAACTGCCCTTCGCAACCAGTTGGCAGCTTCATACCTTCTTATTGCTGCATTTCTCAACCCAAAAGAAACGCCAGCTCAACAATCCAGTTACGTTAACAACAATATATGAATATAGTAGTTGTCCTCTAAAAAAAGCTGTAATATCTAATTGTCCATATAAAAAATATTGTGAAATGATGATGGTTTCATTCTGAAATACTAGTCCAAATTAAACACTTTGGTTACTCAACAATACTAGCCCTTTGTTGAAAAAATGCCTGACCAAATTGTAAACTGTTAATAGACTAATATAACCTAATGGCATAATGTAATGAAATTTTTTTACAATGATAATATAATTAACTTGATCAGTAGATAGGCATTGTTTCGAACCTAAGTAGACCAGAACTCATCATACCCTAAAATAAACAAAAGTCATTTCTTTACGCAAATTCAATGACGCAACCCTCCTAAGATCATTTCTTTGTCAAGGGAACGATAATTCCATGAAGAAGATTAAGGTACCACCTACAAACTAGAATTAAATCTTAGTGCTATTGGCTTTTCCTTGCATTCATGGAGAAACAAAGAACATGGCCAAGAACTAGAAATCATTGCAGCTAAATCTAGACCCTGAATGCCTAAGGGACAGTGATTAATAAAGGAGGCGTGCTAATTATAAAAATAAGACTTCTATATACAAATTTGCAGGAGTCCTTGAGGGTTCCAGATGGAAAGTTAAGAGTGATAGAATCATAACCTAATCTCCCTTTATTTTTGTCATTTGATTGTATCAAGTGGGATCAAATCAAGAAATTTGGAGCTAAATGTGAGCTGAAATTCAAATGGATACATGCTTTCAGCTAGCATCAAGATTAGAGCATAATGTAAGCAACCTAACTAAGGGCATGACCAACCACTCCTACAATTGATAAGGAAAAATTATTATTTTTTATGTTCTAACACAAACAATTCCTCTTAAATTGGTGCCAGCAACAAATGGGAAAAAAGCTACATTTTTCACCTCAAAGGTGAACAGATGAAACCATCGCAATGATCTTGCATCATGCCAAAATGGCACACACATTGTGCACAATCTAAGCTCCGATTCTAACAACATTAATCGATGGAACCAAAAGATCATGACTGAGTCACACAAAAATTAAGCAAATTTCAGCCCACCGCTGACACATCCCATCGGTTCAAACTTCAAAACATTAAGCAGGTCAACTCTACACCATCAAGATATGCATTTTTACAATGCGTAAAGCCTCAATCCACCAAAGAAGAACAAACCAACGCCAAATCAAGGAAGAACTCACCGGCCTCCTCAGCCTTGCGCCAGGCCATGTCGATGTTTCTCCCCACCCCCACCACTTCCCCTCCTCCTCCTCCTCCTTCCCCGTTCAGCCTCAGCACGTCCTCCATGACGGCCGTGGCCACCACCGCCTCCAGCTCCGTCGACGCCATAGAAGCCCCGGAGCAGCACCAAATCCGGCGATCCGACCACCGCTGGAACCACCGGGAGGAAGCGGCGACGCGGGGAAGGTGCGATCGCGGATAGGGGGAAGGGATTGGAGGAGAAATAGGCGGAGGGGGGCTCTTCTTGGAGCTCTGTTTTCTCCAAATGGTGGTGGGCTGGTGGCGCTCACGGGGCGAAGAGAGCGGGTTGGTGTCCTTTTGAGGTGGGGGTGAGGTGGGGAGTGGAAATAGGAGAACTTTCAGGGTGTGGACTGCATATATCGATGGGAGAGATTAGGGAGACTAAAAATGGTGTTTTTTTATTTTAGGCAATTTTTGGGAGCATTTTGGTGGGTTGGCATGTGTTATTTCGAGTTGTCCCAGCTTGTTTTCCTTGTTTGGAAGAGAGAAATAAAGCTTGACATTTTTTCACTTTATAATCAACATTTTTTTTTAAGAAACGGGCAGGAGCTCTGTCATTCGATTAAGCGGAGAAAAAAAGTATGGGCCTGTTTGATATGGCTGCGGCTTATAGCTTTTAGCTGAAAATTTTAAATTTTTGCTGTTTGTGACAGAAATTATGGAGAAAAATACTCGCTTGTGATTATAGTTGCTACAAATGTTGGGTTTTTAACATGTATTATAATTAACTTGTAGATCTTGTCTTAAGAAAATACTCTGTTTAAAAGTTAGATATTATAGTAAAAGTAAAAAACCATTTTTAGAAGCTTTAAAAAAACAGACCTTGTACGGAGCCGGATGGAACAGAGGCTAAACAAAAGACAAGAGACCAAAAGAGAAGACACTGTGTGAGCCAGGACGGATAGGCACTACACGAGTAAAAACTGTGCCGTTGCTCAATGTCTTTCCTTGCCATGAGTACTTCTTCTAGCGTAGAGGAAATATTTTAGAAGACCCGCCTATTTACAATCAACAGTACATAAAAGGCTGCGTATCTTTGCATTAACAGAAGGCAGAAACCCGGTGTCATGCAGCAGAATAGAAGATGATGGTGGGAAAAAAAAACGGAACCCAGTCTCTTCATAGCTAGCATGGAACTGGCATCTGCCATTTAGCTATTATTTTTGTTTGTTTGTCAAGGATCGTTGGATTTTGCTAGGAGTTCTGCCAAACTAAGTCAAATTGTTTGTTTGGAGAATTGGAGGAGAAAAAACGTGGCTCTTTCATCTGCAAGCTGGCGCAGTAAACTGTGGTACATGAAGTCTTGCATTGGTATCTAAGTATCTCATTGACAACTCAACTAGTAACTACTAGGTACAGGTTAACAGGTGTGGCTCGCTGGCTTTAAGCATAAAACGTGTAGAGACATAAGAGCAACGGTGATCCAGGTATATGTTTGTTTGTTTACAGTAATTGTGACTTGAAGTTCAAGACATACTCCATGAGTTTTTGTTAGACTATTGGCTAGATCTAAGATATTTATGATAATAAATATCTGGTGATATGATAATGAATATCTGATGGTATTGCTTATTGATGTTATGCGATACATGTGGCGAGTGTGGACTGATGTTGGTCAAGTTGGAACGAACTTGTGCCGGAAAATATTCTTTGGTCTTTGCATGTGCAGATTGAGCATGGAGACAATCATAGTCGGTGACGTAGTGGACCGGGACTAGGATGAGGAGATCCAAGGTTCGGACGGTCAAGAAGGTCACGAGATGGTCGGGTTCATGCTAGGGGCGCATAGAGATCAGAGATGGATAGATGATACGCGTTGGAGCTACGGAGGTGCAGTCCAAAGGCTACGACACATGATGGATGATGCGTGGAGAAGCTACGGGAGGTGCGGTCCTGGAGGTTTCGACACGTGACGCGTTAGAAAAGTTGGAATTTTAGAAAATTCGTGTTAGAAAGGATTTCGGGTCCCTTGAAAAATAGTGAGCCGAAAGCCTGTTAAGATAAAAAAAAAAGGCTTAGGTCTAGTTGGATAAATTGTATTAGGGTTGAGAGTGGAGACTCTTAGAATCTGAGTCGTAAGCGGTGGCTGGAGATTGGTTTGGATTGTGGCACCGTTTCCACATTAGGCGATGACAACGTGAGTATTTAATAGTTGAGGGGTCGGCCGAGAGATGGCATGGTTTTGGGTGGATGCGAGCAGATATGATTAGCGAAAGGATTTTTGCATGCTTTGGTGTTTGCATGCTTTGAGGCTGGACATCTTGTTGGTTGCTACCTGTAGTCAAAAATCTTTGCCACTTGTCTTTTTCTTCCACATGAAGGAGACGACGGATTGTGAGGAAAAAAATTTTTGTTGCGCACTGCAATCATTCACTTCCTCTGATTGTCATCGACGATTCTACAGTTTTGCATTAGCATTAGCATGAGTCGCTGACAAGTAGGCCTTGTGGTTCATATAAGCTATAAAAATAATTTTCTCCTCTAATCGTGGCCAGATTATGATCGGACGTTGAAGCAGCAGCTCCACTTGCAAGCGGCCAGATCAGCCAGTGCCGGAGTCAGTGACGGCCCGAGCAGAGCCAGCTGATCTACGGGAGCTCAGGCAAAGCCAGCCGTCATGCGATGAGAGACCGGCGTGAGTTTGATAGAGCTCAACGGAGTTTCTCGCCGGTGAGCCCGGATAGCCTGAGCTGCGGGAGGTGGCTCCGCCTATGAGATTAGCATACTGCAGGCCTCTCTCGCACTCTGTACTTCTATAGCCAAAACAAAAGCAAAACAGAGATCACCTTGCAAATCGTCCTTGGGAATCCTTAGAAGTGGACCCCCACTTCAAAGTCGCAAAATAAATTTTGGCCGGCCGGCGAGGAGTGCCGGCCAAATTTATTTAAGTGTGTGAGAGAGTAAGTACAGCACACCGAAACAGCATGAGTAAACCTAAATAAATAAAAATCACGGCATCATACTACAGTCCAATCCATGATTAATCTGACCAAACAAGAATTAATTGTTGAATCATCGTGACAAAATCTTACACATCAATAGATAGAGATAATCTATAACCTACTTCATTCTACCGTTATCATCAGTAATCATTGTGTCGTTGCAAAATTCGGACTCGCTAACGAGGAAGATAAAAAAAAAAGTCAAACAAGTTCATCGATTCAAGAACTTGATATTAATTTATTATTCATCTAAAATCTTTTATATAAAAGTTAGATATTTCGTATACCTTTTCTACGGGTTATTAATATAAAACAGATCATCTTTCAAAAAAAAAAATCTCAAACCATACACAGCCTGACAGAGCCAGCCAACTCTGTACAAGCAAGCAGTCCATATCCATTCCCGAAGACTAGATCTCTGTTTGGAACAGGGAAATTCTTCCTCATTTTTGCGAAAATTAAACTGTTTTACGTGAAATACCATCCAAAACGGACCTATATACGTGACTATTATGCGAGCGCAAGTGACGCCTATGTGTGTCTCTCACTCACTCTCTAAATCTCCATTAGCATTTCCATTATATATATACTAGTTACATATCCATGCGTTATAATGGAACTTATTGAATGCATAAAGAATCGTACTATAAAAAAGTTGTTCTAATCGGTTGGAAAGTGAAGAATGGTGAGAATTTGAGAGAATAGAATGGTCGGAAGAGAATAGACGTACAATCACCAACGCATTTTTTGAGAGTGTCTATATAACATTCGACTATATCTCAAAAGTAGTCAAGTGTTGTATAGACATTCCTTTCTTTTATAATATGATACACGCACGTACTCTGTTTGGTTGCTGGTATGGAGTGGGATGGGATGGGATGGGGATGAGATGAGATGGTTCCACAAAAAAAGTGGAACCACATGGTCCAGCATCTAAGAAGAATATTCTCTAAATTTGCACAGGCTCATCCCACTTTGGACCATTCCATCCCACCCCATCCCTCAAACCAAACACATGGATGGGCTTGGTCAAAAGAACCATCCTATTCCATCCCACCCCATCCCAGCAACCAAACACACCCTAAGAGTCTCACACATGTACTCGCCACCAAGCAAGCGCGACCACACGGAGAAGGATTCTTGGCGCGCACCATGGTGTTCGTGTCCGGCGCCGGCAGTGGCGGCGCGGCGGCGGAGGTGCTGACATTGCGGTACGCTCGGCAGGTGGTGGAGGGGCGGTGGTTCATGGTGTTTGCGTGTCTGATGATCCTGTCGGCGTCGGGGGCGACGTACGTCTTCGGCATCTACTCCAGGGTGCTCAAGTCGTCGCTGGGCTACGACCAGCGCACGCTCAACACGCTCTCCTTCTTCAAGGACCTGGGCAGCAACGTCGGCGTCGTGTCGGGGCTCCTCAACGAGGTCGCGCCGCCGTCGGTCGTTCTCGCCGTCGGCGCGGCCATGAACCTCGCGGGGTACCTCATGGTCTACCTCGCCATCGACGGCCGCACGGCGCGCCCGCCGGTCTGGCTCATGTGCGCCTACGTCTGCGCCGGCGCCAACTCGCAGTCCTTCGCCGGCACCGGCGCGCTCGTCACCAGCGTCAAGAGCTTCCCGGAGAGCCGCGGCGTCGTGCTCGGCCTGCTCAAGGGCTACGTCGGCCTCAGCGGCGCCATCTTCACGCAGCTCTACCTCGCCATCTACGGCGACGACGCCAAGTCGCTCGTGTTGCTCATCGCCTGGCTCCCTGCCGCCATCTCCGTCTTGTTCGTCCACACCGTCCGCGTGATGCCGTACCGGCCGACTAGTCCGAGCCGCCGCGACAGCGACGACGGCCCCTTCTTCTGCTTCCTCTACATCTCCGTCGCACTCGCCTCGTACATCCTCGTCATGATCGTCGCTCAGAGGCAGGCCAGCTTCTCGCACGCCGCCTACGCCGTGTCGGCCACCGCGCTCCTTCTCATCCTCTTCCTCCCGCTCATCGCCGTCGTCGTCAGGCAGGAGTACTGGATCAAAAAGGAGCTCCACGAGTCTCTGCGCGAGGCCGCGACGGTGACCGTCGAGAAACCAACCGCCTTGCAGATGGCAGATCCGCCGCCGCGGGCTCCGCCGTCTTCTTGCCTCGGCTCGTGCTTGAAGCACACGTTCAACCCGCCGTCGCAGGGGGAGGACTACTCAATCCTGCAGGCTCTGTTGAGCGTGGACATGCTGGTGCTGTTCCTGGCCACCATCTGCGGCGTCGGCGGGACGCTGACGGCGATCGACAACATGGGGCAGATCGGGCAGTCGCTGGGGTACCCGGCCAAGAGCGTCAACACCTTCGTCTCCCTCGTCAGCATCTGGAACTACGCCGGCCGCGTCACCGCCGGCTTCGCCTCCGAGATCTTGCTGGCGCGGTACAGGTTCCCTCGGCCGCTCATGCTCACGCTGGTGCTCCTCCTCTCCTGCGCCGGCCACCTCCTCATCGCTTTCGGCGTGCCGCGGTCCCTCTACGCGGCGTCCGTCATCGTCGGCTTCTGCTTCGGCGCGCAGTGGCCGCTGCTCTACGCCATCATCTCGGAGGTGTTCGGGCTCAAGTACTACTCCACGCTCTACAACCTCGGCGCCGTCGCCAGCCCCGTCGGCGCCTACGTGCTCAACGTGCGCGTCGCGGGGCGCCTCTACGACGCCGAGGCGGCGAGGCAGCACGGCGGGACATTGGCCGGCAGCGGGGACAAGACGTGCATGGGCGTGCGGTGCTTCAGGAAGTCGTTCCTGATCATAGCGGGCGCCACGGCGGCCGGCGCGCTCGTGTCGATGGTGCTGGTGTGGAGGACGTGGAGCTTCTACAAAGGCGATATCTACTCCAAGTTCAGGGACACGGCGGCGGAGTCGCCGGGCGGTGATTGTGCCGCGGAGCAGCGCCTAAAGGAGTCGGAGGAAGAGTCAACCGAGGTCAACGAGAGGAAGGGGTAGTGCCCATGGGCCATGGCGAGTGTGGGTTGACTTGGTCGAAGCAGGAGAATGCATGGCAATGGAGAGTTTGGTTTAAGGAAAAATGTTTAGTAGAAATTATAAAGCATTATTATCTCCCAGTAGCTAATCAACAAGCAAGAGGAGAAAATGGAAAATTATAACAAATAATAGTACGGCTCATAGCAGAACAAGTCAAAAATAGAAAAAAACACACCATTCCTTAAATTTATTCGTATTATCATAAGATGGAAATACTTCAAATTTCACACAAAATCAAAACAAGCTATTTAGCCCCACCATGGACAATCAAAAGGAAATAAATTCACAGAACTGAAAGCATTATTCCATGCATCAGTAAAATAACTTAGTAACAGATGAGTATAGCAGAGACTCCATTCTTGTCCTGCTTCCATGTCACATCAACCATCAGCTTCCCTCCATTTTCCCATTCAAATGCAGCCTTGCAACCATCCACCAAACTCCTCTTTGGCTTCACATTTGAGTACACCAGCAGCTTCCCTGCCCCCTTCACCTTCAAGCTCACCTCGCTTCCATTGATGTAGTCCACATCAACAATGGTGCCACCGCAGTTCAGCAAGTTGACCAGCCCGATCGGTGCAAACTTCACGCCGACATCGCCAACCATCGTGACCGGAGCAAATGTGAAGAGCTCGTATGAGGATGGCTGGAGGGTGAACTGGATCGGCTCTGACTGCGGTTTCATCAAGAGTAGCTCTTCAGTTTGGCATCTGTAGACTGCATATTCAGGAGCATTCGCCATGTCAGAGGTGTCCTCCCTCTGCCGCCACTCGACGTCGGCTGGCCGGACATTGCCGGAGACCGGCTTGTAGCAGTGTGAGTAGCCTCGGACACGGTGCTCGGCCGGGTCCCACCCTGCTCCCTGGCAGTTGAATGCCCCAATGACCCCTCCAAACTGCAAAATTGGACAGTTCCAGAATTACTAGTACCTCCCTAGAACAAGAATTCAAGAACTGCACAAAGATAGAGAATTGAAAATTCCATGAAAAAAATGGTGTGCTGTAATCTACACAGCTAAAAACACTACAAGAAAAAATACATGTGGCTCAGCTCACCTTGTTCAGGTTCCAAAGCTTTAGGACAGTCTCCTGATCAAAGAGTGGGTTCTTGAACAAGCAGTCTCTTGTAGGCAGAGCGTAGTGCAGGCACCTGGGCACAGTGCCATCAAGGAAGACTAGCGTCCTGAGCAGAGCGAAGTCATGGCAGCCGAGCGAGTCGCTGATGTAGACCGGGCCGCCGCAGATCGCCCGCGAGGCGGCGTGGAAGGCGGCGCAGGCGTGGTCGGACTGGAACATGTCCCAGTCCGGCCGGATGAACTGGCCCATCCACAGGCTGTTGTAGGAGCAGTTCACCATGTGCGCGCCCTGCAGCCAGTAGACGCCCATGGGGTCGCCGTTGGGGTCATCGAACCAGAAGTCGTCGCCGGCGCGCCCCATGGCCACCTGCCGCGTCCCGAGGAAGAAGAAGTCGTTGCACTGCTGCATGCTGGCGATGATCCCCGTGCCGTCGAAGTTCTTGGCGATGGACCTGGAGAGGCCGTCGTAGTATGCCTTGGCGAGCTCGACACGGCCGCCGTGCTCCTCGCAGACGTACTCCAGCGTGTTCACGACGTCCACCTTCACGCCAGTGACGCCGACGCCGGCGAGGTAAGAGTGCATGGAATCGTAGAGGTCGCCGGCCTGGTCCGGTCGCACCAGCCCTATCCCGCCCTCGATGATGCGGTCCACGGCGAGGTCTTCCATGGTGCCCGCCAGGCCCGGCGACAGCCGCGCCGGAACAACGCGGGCGTCCAGCGCCGTCGTGCCTGGACGCACCCCGCCCCACCCACCGCACAGCGCCTGCCACACGTACACGTCGTCCAGCCCCGGAAACCTCCGCCTCATGTCCTTCAAGAACGCCTTTAACCCCACCTCGCCGTCGCCATTGCCGTCGTCGCATAGCATTGCAAGAACGTCCCCTCTCTTCACGAGCAACTGATCGAGCTCTCGCCGCATCTGTTCGATCTTTGCGTCAAAGCGAGACAGGTCGGTGGCGCCGCCCTGCGCCGCCTTCTTCTTTGCCTTCGTGGCGGCCTCCACCTCGATGGCCTTGCGCACGACGATCCTGGGCATGCTCTTGTCGTAGAACCGCTCCGGCGGGCAGCGCAGCAGGGCGCCTTCCCTGTACCCGCGGAAGCACGCGCACTCGTCAAAGCGGTAGAGGCGCGCGGTCATCTGCTCACCGCCGAGGACGAGTCCCGGCGCGTCCTCCTGCGGCGGGTCGTCGTCGCGGTTCACGCTCTGCCAGCCGTCGTCGATGATGATGAACCGGGGCGGCACGCCGGCCCCGGCGAGATCGGATACGCCCTGCCAGACGCCGGCGGGGTCGACGGTGAGGTAGAAGGCGTCCCACGTGCACCACCCGAACCGGTCAGCCATTGGCGGCAAAGCCTTCTCCTGAATCAACCTGCCCCCGTGTTCCAGAAAGATAATCACTAGCCGTCCGATCAAAAATGAGCGCTCAAGATTAAAGAGCGCTCACCAGCCTTCTACTGACATATTGGGACCACAAGGAAGCTTCACAATGCTCGAGTGAAAATTTTGTACCAACCTGAACGTGCTAAGGTGCACCCTGGCGGCCAAGTAGGCCTCCTGCATGACCGTGTAGGGGTCGTCGCCGGCGTGCACGTAGGCGATGCGGCGGAAGTCCGTCGCCGTCACCGCCGTCGACCCGCTCTCCGCGCAGACGACGACGCCGTCGTCCTCGCCGGGGAAGATGGCCGACCGGAAGCTCCCCTGCACGAGGGGGAGCACCAGGACGTAGCCGCCGCCGGCGGCGAGCTCGGGCACGTCGAGGAGCACCCACTGCGTCTCAGCCTGCAGGTCCCGGCCGCGCTCGCCGGACCACATGGTGCTCCACGACGTCTTGAAGCGGAACACGCTCAGGAACCTCCTTGTCGTCGGCGCCTCCTCGGCCCCGGCGAGCCGGCCGACGCGGCACGGCGCGCGGTCGGTGGCCTCCGGCGCCGTGAAGCCCAGGAACGCGCCGCGGTGTGCGCCGGCCATGGCCTTCTTGACCAGGTGCCCCGGCGCGTCGGACGACGAGGGGTCGAACGGGGTGAGCGTGACGTTCCCCGGCACGCCGGAGAGGAGGACGGCCGCATCACCGCCGACGGTGAGGTTGCCGTCTTTCAGTGAGAAGAGGTTGGCACTGGCCGTGGTGCCGGTGGTGAGCTTGGGAGTGGCTTTTGACTCATTTGGTGGCGCCATTGGGAACCAGCAAGAACAACTCTAGACAATGTCGAGAGAAACTAGACCAGATCGAGTCGTAACTGCAGGGATGGTTGCACGAGACGGTTGTGCATGATCATATATACAGGCACACAAAGGGATAGAAGTATAGAAACCCTAACGTACATGGACAACAAGAACGGCTAATTTAGAAGATGATGAGCCGTGCATGTACAAAGAGGAGACAGATGCACAAATAATACCCAAATAAACAGATCGCATGCTATATATATATGAAGAGTATTATATATATGGAAGTTAATGATCCATTGCCTATCAGGAACAGATCGCATGCGATCCTGATACGATCGGGTGCTTGACGTGCAAGGCAGTTAACGATCCATCGCCTACCAGGAACAAATTAAGAACTCACCGGGTTAATTCAGAAGGGAGTGTCCTCAAGAGAAGAATTGTACGTTGAAGCAAAGAAGCTAGCTAGCTAGTTTGCAAAGTCAGAAAGAAAGATTAGGCGGTGTAAAGGAGGCAGGGCTTGTGAATTGGAGCAGAGAAACTCCTACCAAGTCCAAGATAAGAACAATCCCATTGAACAAAGATTCAACACCTTCAAGAAGATAAGGCTTGCTGATCCAAAGAAGACTGCTGAGTTTGGCTCTTGTGCTAGCTCTCGAGATGTTTCAGCTCAGGACAATGTGAATATGCGTATGCAATGGGGATATATAGGCAGGAGAGAACAAAAAAGTGTAGGCTCTAAAGAGGTAAGAAGTGTCTAGAGTGTCCCACAGCTGAACGGAGAGCACTTCTGCATTTGTAATACGGCAGCTGAATAATGTAAGCGAGCTGAAAACCTGTGACGAGATCAGTATACATCTGCTTGTTCCAGATCAAGAAGTGACAAAATCGAAAGGAGCAAAAGAGAGTTTGGTTTGTGTTCATCGGCGTGTCTGTTTATCCTGCTGCAAACATCAGACGGAGCTGAGCGTGGTCGGCAGCGTTGCTACTTACAGTTAGGACACCAGCTCAAACCTGGATAGAAAGAGAGATTCATAAGACTCTGCTGCAGATTATTTTTAAAAAGAACAAGACTGCCATATTGTACTAGCCATCCGACTCTCCTGTGTCTCTCTTGCATTGGTCAGGTAATAATGTGATGATTGTTTTGACAGAGGCCTCGCTCGCCATTTGTGTGGTCAGACGTAACTGTACGAGTTTTCAGGGACCATGAGAGATTATGTCAGAATCTCGTGAAAACGACCATGAGAGATTATGCCAGTATCTCATATGAAAAACGAGGATAAAGGGACATTTATAGCTTTTTTTGATAGGTAATCCTACACCTTTTTGGTTTCTACAAGAGTACTAGCTCCATTTGCATCATGATAGTTATTGTTCAGTAAACAAGTCCTGTATCCATTGGTTCGTCAGGTTTGTAGGTAGTACTTGTTATCATGTGTTACTCAACATTGTAGCTAACACAAGTACATATACTCCTAACCAATGATAGAAAATCCGGGACCAGGGAACTTCCTGCCCAGCGGCCGGTTAGTTGCTATTGTTGCTAGTTGTTGACCTGTTAGGATCCAGAACGTACTCGCACGCAACATGGGCCCTCTACAAGGTGCACTGCCTCATTTCATGGACCCCATCTCAACGACCTTTGCTTCTTTTCCCGGCCTTTTTTGTGCTGAATTCCGTGATCTATCTCTGCATAATAGCCAGTCCCAGGGACAAGAGCAGATGAGCATTGGATAACTGAATTATTGTATGAGTAGCAGAAGCAGAAGCACAGGGAAACCATTCGCTGAAGAGGATTCCGTGAGGGCCCAGGATGTCGATCAAGATAGATGCATGGTTCTGCATTAGCTAATCCTACTCATTGCATAGCCATAATGGAGGAGAATGACCACCCACGTGGGCTTGATGCACAATTGCACGGACCTAAGGACATGTCAGGCTCTGAAAACAACAATGAAATGAAGTGTCTAAATTCTTGGCATGTCTCCTCCATGGGAGATGCCTCTCCTCTCTGTGCCTTGTTCTAGGTGTAGTATCGGCCCCTTTTTTACTGGGACTTATAATTTTTTGTTATAGCTTGTAGTTTTAGGTTGTTTGTGCGAAAGATTACATAGTAACAGAAATTTATGTGCGATTTTTGTCAATATAAATGAAGTCGATACAGTATGTACTACAATTAATTGGTAGATTATATCTTGAAAAGACACTTCATTTAAAAACTAGTTACTGTAAAAAAACCAAAAATAGAAGTCAAAAACTGAAAAAGAACGAGCCCTAAATTCTGAAGTAAATAATTTCCTCTGATTGTAGTACAGATTGTGAAGTAAATAGTTTGCTCTGGTTCTAGTATAGATTCTGAAGCAAACAGTTGCTATGATGAACTACTACAATTATAAGAACACATAATTTACTTAAGGACTTAGCATGCGCACCTGCACAAATTAAGATTGCTCAAACATTTTGAGCACTAATATTAGGAAAAGTCAAAAGGTGTGCAATTGTTTCAGTGCATCTCATTTTCCAGTGGTCTCTGGACTCGTCCGCACAGTGCAAATCGTAGCACAAATCTTCTACCAGTTTTTACGCTTTGTGTTACCCCACGAACGTCAAACATCACACAAAAGACATTGAAGAAGCGTATTCTCGAAAGAACGTACAAGGGCATGGATTAAACTAGGAGTGGAGCCATGCATCCACTAATTCATAAGAACTTTAGAGAATGTTTCATGGATTGGTAGTAGCTTTGGTAACTACTTTTTACTCATTGGTCTCCTCTTTTTCTCCTTTAAAATTGATCTCCTTTTTTCTTTTTACAGTGGCAGACTCCAGATCCGACATCTCAGACTCTTCTTATACTTTACTAATCATGCTTTTGAACCAATTCTTCAGAACTCCCTGGAGACTCGTCCAAATCTTTGTTTGAGAGCTAAAGATTTCATATAATACTAAGACAGGAAGCTCCTAGAGTACATGGCCCTAGGGTGGAAGTCAGATCCTTCTACCCGAGGCAAATATATGATGTGATGACTTAGCATATTAGTATATATCCTCACACGTTGCCGCCTAATATATTATGAGAGGCTTAAATCTTTGGTTTCAGTATATAGTTTAACAACTCAAATACTATACACAGAGGAATTATAGGAATCACATGATCCACACATTAGACATCGAAGAAAAAGAAGAATAGAGAGGCACGGGTACCTCAGAGGATCAGACAATAGACTTCAACGAGCTCTTGAGTCTGATATCTTGTTGATACGCTCCGACGCAACAGAGTAATGCATGCACCTCGGGACGCCAGTTTAGGAGCAGAAATGAAGGATTTAAAGATAAACATAAAAGGGTTATGCATTTATATGCAATGAAGGTCTGTGAGGCAAAAATGCCAAGCACCTTAAAAGGGCCCAAATATTACATACAGACACAGTGGACGTCAGAAAGTTTGTAGTGGTCCTATAGGATACAACTTCAGAAGTGCCAAGCCATCATGGACTTATGACCAATACTATGTCAATGCACACTGTAGAGGACTCTCAATAAGATGTCTTCAGGCAGTTGTCGCAGGGGCTAGGGCCATCTTTGCACCTTTGCCTGTTGTACTGTTCACCAAAATGATCCAGAAGGCTTTGCCTACGACATTCAGTCTGCACAAAAGAATCAGTCATAAATTGTTCAATCTGAAAATTTTTCAAGCACACGCTTCAAGTGAACCGCAGATTTACCTTCAGCTCACAATATGCTTGCATTTTCTTTGCTTGCTCCATCGCAACCTTGAAGCTCTCGCTCTTGAAGTTACCTGCATTCCTCAGCATGCACACGACACGGCTGAAGTCTTTCTTCTGATATAGCACGACGCAATGTGCAGGAAGATCATCTCTTCCTGCTCTACCAGACTCCTGATAGTAGCTTTCTATTGATTTTGACATGGTGTTGTGGATAACAAAGCGCTGCATGGTGAAATATCAGAATGAAAGTTGCAGCTATCAACAGAAGTACAGAAGTATACGCTGGCAATGACTGAAAATATGTACCACATCAGGTTTGTCTATCCCCATGCCAAAGGCTATGGTAGCACAGATGACTTTGACCTCCCCGCTATGCCATTTTTCTTGGACACTGGTTCGCTGACGAGCCGCCAAGCCAGCATGGTAATGTGCACATTTTATCTTGTACTTATCCCTCAAGAACTTGGCAGTGTCTGCACATTCATTCTTTGAGAGACAGTACACGATACCAGACATGTTCATGAAACGCTCTTTGAGGAGGTCACCCAGCTGCTTCTGGGGAGTTCTCGTCTTGCCAATCACCTCGTAATTGAGGTTCAGTCTGTCAAAGCTCATCTTGAGTATCACAGCATTAGGGATCCTCAGGGTACCGATGATGTCCTGCAGATTCCATCCAAATTACAGTTACAATTTCCGCTGCAAGCTGTAGACTGTAGTGCGGGAACAGGAGGAAAGTGCTTTAGTACCTTAAGGACAGATTCAGTTGCTGTTGCAGTTAAAGCCATGATTGGAACTCTAGGAAAGTTCTGTTTGAGGCATCCTAGGCCTCGGTAATCTGGACGGAAGTCGTGTCCCCATTGACTGGTTTAGAAATGGAAATAAGTACCACCGTCAAGAAAAGCAGCTTCTGAAACAATCATCACGAAAGTTGGGTTTAAGCATTACCTTACACAATGTGCTTCATCAATGACAAATCTTGCTAGCAATCCCTATTGAAAGGTCCAGTTTAGCATACATTTTCTCGGGTAAAATAAAAAAAAAGTCAAGCTAATACAGAAAGCATTTCAACAATGTAATATCATATTAGTACCCTCTGGTGTAAGCCTTTTAGGATCTCCATAAACGAATAGTTTCCAGCCATTCTTTCAGGAGTGACATATAGAAGTTTGAAGGACAGCATGCCACTTCTGCAATGAGATGAGAATATGGATTACAAAACAAATGGTATATGATTTGTTTAATGCATACACTGCAAGGTATATAGTACAGAAAATTCTGCAATAAGGTATACTAGAGATCAAACGACAAAGGGTACATACATGAAATTATGTTTACCTAAGCTCTTGGATAACTTCAGATGCCTGTGAAGCAGTTTGCTGAGAATTCAAGAACGCTGCTGGTATCCCAAACTTGAAGGTTAGTGCCACAATCTGATCCTGGATAAGTGACAATAATGGGCATACAACAACAGTAACGCCAGGGTGCAATGTCGCAGGGAGCTGCAAGAATAGTTATTCCAATGAAGTTTCCAGGTCTTGACACCAAGCTAAGCCAAAAGAACAATGCTGAACAAGAAGACATAATTTACTGACCTGATAACACAGGCTCTTCCCACCACCTGTTGGCATAAGTACGAAACAGTCTCTGTTATCCATTGCAGCCCTGCAAGCTTCATACTGCAGGGGCCTAAAGCTTTTGTTGCCAAAGATGACAACATTTGCAAACTTGATGTCATCTAGACAACAAAGCTGTTCATAACCCAGAGTTTCTCTCTTTCGATGAAATGCATTCGGAATTGGATGCCTCACTCTATTTGAAGTTGGAGTTGTTGATTCATATCTATTGATTCCTTTGGTAACCTTCAAAATACATTTTTGAAACATAAAGATCAATGCCTATAAGACTAGCAGTAGAAAGGCAAACGCAAAACTACACTTGGGTTGAGATCATAATCGCATGTTCACATATTGTATTTATGCAAGCCCAATCACCTTATAGAATATTATTTTCTCAAGAAAATATCCATCAGATTGCAAAGTAGAAAAGTGATGATGGAAGTGGCCAAAATTGGAAAATCAGGATAAGTGGCTTACAGTAGATTTAGCTGAGCTTCTACTATGCTGTTCAGAGATTCTGGATTGTGCCTTCTCCTGGATACCGAGAGAATGATCACAATGGGCGTCCATTTCATCCAATATTTCAAAATCTGAATCATCTGAGGAAATGCTTAAAGTCTCCAGGTTGTTGGGAGTATGTTGACTGGAGGAACCTGGATTTCTGAACAATGGAGTATTCACAGCAACTCCTTTATCATCAGTTACACCCTTCTTCATCATATCATTTAAATTGCCACAAGCTTCAGTCTCTATCGCATTTAGGTCATCCCAATCATCAGTAGCTTGTGTTGCATCAGCCAATGAAGCAAGGAAATCATCGCCACAGTTCTCCACAGTAATAAAACCTTGGCCACACTCACCTGTACCAGAACAATAAACTATCATTCAGTGACCGAACAATCTGAATAGGCAGATTAAAATTGTTACATAAGACCAACCAGAAGACAAATTTTATAGATTGAAAAGCTAAACTACATTAAAGCCAAAGCAAGCACATAGTATGGACTTTGGAGGCTACAGTGGGATCAAAAACATCACAAACCTCCAGCCAATGGATATACGAAATGTTGGAAGAGGCATCCTGTTCAAGTGTTCAACTTAGCCCAAAACTAACCTTTATCCCGGCATACTAAACAGATTTCACTGCTTCAGGTTGCAGAAAGGGGCACGAAGACCATGGATAGGAGCACTTGCAAAAGAAAGTGTTTCATTCAACACCATCCATCTCACAATTCTACCTATCCAAATACCCTTAAAGATCGCTCCATTTTGATCGAAATTCAATCTTGCATTATTGCCAACACAGCAACACATGTCGAACCAACAACAGAACCAATAATTTTTCCAGCATTGGAGATAAATTGGTCCGGTTTTTTCTCCAACGATAGTTAAATCTTACGTATACAATAATCGAATTCATGTGCCTGCAGCCCCATTCGCATCCAAATCAACGCAATCGAACCAAACCCCCTAAATTTAACAGACACCAAACAAGTGGCCTCACATTTTTGGGGATCCCAGCAAAATCTCCCTCATTCAAACACCTTACATACTCACTTCGATCAAATTTCGAGCTCGCCATTCCAGCCCCAACCCCATGGAGACGCGAAGAGGGGGGAAAGAGGGTGAGCGGCGGCAGTACCGTAGATGTCGACGAGGGAGGCAAGACAGGCGGCGGCGAGGTCGCGGTCGAAGCCGGATTCCAGAGCCAGGTCCAGCAGCCGCTCCATCTCTCTCGCGGCCCCCGCCATCTCCGGCGAGCACGCGGACGCCGACACGAGACCAAACCCTAGAGCTGGGGAGGAAAAACTGAAAGAAGCGCGGGAAAAGTTGTGGAGACGCTCGTCGTCTTCTCCTGTCGGAGTCGTAGGCTCGCTCGGTGGTGTGCTTAACTTGGCCCAACAGCGTGGTAATGAGTCTCAACCAAATAACTTCACAAAAAGCCCAGGAGGCAACCGGTAAACAAAGATCCTGGCATTTAGATTGAATGAATTGATCCCCTTCTTTTTAACCTAATGACTTGTGGCTAGGGCTGGAAACGAGCCGAGCCGAGCCGGCTCGAGCCAGGCTCGGCCGAGCTCGCTCAAAGCTGCGGCTCGGCTCGGCTCAGAAACGAGCTACGCGAGAGGCTCGGCTCGGCTCGACTGGCGGCTCGAGCCGGCTCGCGAGCCCGAACGAGCCAAAACGGCTCGCCGCTGCCGGACCGAGAAACTCCGAACAATCACAACCTTCCCATCCCACTGAGCAGTCATAGATTATGCAGGAATACAAATTGATACCAATCATAGATTATGTAGCAGAAAACTCCTAACATCAAATTTACAAGCGCGATCTCCTAACGAGACAGTGCAGCAGAAAACTCCACAAATCAAGTGATGAAGGGCGAAGCGGCCGAAGGGCCGGAGGGCCGGCGCGGCGCCGAGTGGAGGGCGGAGCGGATGGCCGGAGCAGAGCGCCCAGATCTAACGGAGCCGAGGCCGGCTGAAGCGGAGGGCCAGCGCGGCGCCGAGCGGAGAGTCGGCGTGGCCCCGAAGGCCGGAGGCATGGACTGCGCGGTCGACGCACAAAAGACGGCGGGGGGAGGATGTGCCGTGTGTGGAGTGGAGGAAGCAAAGGGGAGGGCCCGGATTGCCGAAGGGCTGTCGTCTGTTGAGTGGAAGGGGTGGGGGAGGATACGAGGACACCGAGGAGGAAGGGGAGGGCCGCCGGAGTAGAGAGGCGGGGGAGGATGTGCGAACTCCTGCGGAGGAAGCCAAAGGGGGAGGATGTGCGAGTGGCCGAGTGCAGATGTACTATCGAGTGGAAGGGGGGGCGATGATAAGGGGCGGGTGTGCGATCGGCGCCTGGGCCGATTGCGAACAGCGAGCCAAAAAAGCTCGCGAGCACTCGAGTTCGGCTCGTTTTTTTTTGCGAGCTGCGAAGGAGGCTCGGCTCGGCTCGAAAATTTACGAGCTCGAGCTGGCTCGCAAGCCTCGAGCTATTTTCCACCCCTACTTGTGGCTTGCACTGGATAAATAAACAGAATAATTTCTTTATTATTTTTTAAAGCAATTTATTAAGATAATTTTTTAAAAATAATTTATCGATATTTAGTTCTTTCGTAAAAACGATTGTATTATATCAAAAACTATAATCCTCAGCCATCGGTTATCAACTGCAACAAAAAAAACCACCGTATTAGGTCCCGCTCGGTTGGGCTGAAAAGCTGTGGCTTATGACTAAAATTGCACTATAGCGGCTGAAATTTCACTGTAACTGAATGTGGCTTATTTGGCGTAATTAAATTTTAAAAAAATTAAAAATAGAAAAAATATGCTAGCTCATCACGGACAACGCAAACGAATATGGGAAAAAAGAACCGGTAAAAAAGTTCAAAAACCCAAAAGTTCAAAAAAAATACGAAATTTATGAATAATAAAAAATAAATCAGAAGTCACAAGCTGGAACCGAAATGAGCGGGCCTTAGTACCACCTAGGCTTCACAGCCCTCACACGCACACCAACGTAAGACCTTCTTGTAGTTGTAGGCACGCACAAGAAATTGCCCCAGCAGCAGCGGTGATCCTCGGCAATCATGACAGACCGTCGCAGCTGTAATCATCGACAATCATGACACACCGTTGCAGCTGTAATCCTCGCTAATCATGACGCGGCCGCGAGAAGAAGATGAAGAACAGCACAGAACGATCCGAGGCATGTTTCTGCAACAACAGAACGTTCGCAGTTGCTGAGCAGAGGAGAAGAAGGGATCCGAGGCATGTGTTTTGCTGGTGTCGCTCGCTCGTGTTGCTGTGGCGCAGCACAGAGCGATCGACTCGAGAGTCGAGAGATGGGGACTGATCTGCTCCTCACATGCGACTGCTAGCTCCCGTTGCATGGTTGTAACCGATGTGACATTTTCGGTTTCGCAAATTATTTCTCTTCATGTTGGTAATTAAATTCTGATCGTGCAAAACGAATGCCATGGCCCATGGACAGGAAGGAAAGCTGCATTCATGTGCGTCCGCATGAGGTCTTGTTCTAAAGTATGGTGACTTTTAATTAAAAATTATATTATAGTGACTATTCGTTTTTTTAAAATATTTAATTAAAAAATAAAAATGTTATTATTTCTTTACGGATAACGAAGAGAAAAAGAAAAAAAAGTTAAAAAGCTAATGTGTTCCAAACAGCTAAGTCATAGCGGTTTGGAACAAGCAATCTGGCCTCGCTCATTTCGGTTTGAGATTCTGGTTTCTGGTTTACTTTTTCACTATTCATAAATTCTATCCTTTTGTGTCTTTTTAGTTTTTTGAGTTTTTTTGTTCTTTTTTTACATATTCATTTGCGTCTGTCCGTGATGGACTAACCTGTTTTTTCTATTTTAAAATTTTTTAAATTTAGTTACGTTAAATAAGCTACATCAGTTATAATGTAATTTTAGTTACAGTATAATTTTAGCTATAAATCATTTCAATGTAATCGAGCGGCGCCCCAATTTTATCTGTAAAAAATCATTACTTTGTCGATACATCCACTTTTTTAGCACGGATCCACGGAGTATGCTGTGCACTTGTACTAGTAGCACAGCAGCTAGCACTGCTACGATCCGTTGTCGGATCATGCACGACTGATGCAGGTTCGGGGGGCACGGACGGAGGAGGCACCGCAATAATAGTATACCACCGACCGTTCGAGTTGACGCGCGCAGGCACGCACCTCCTCCTCCAAGCCGTCCTCGCAGCTTAGGCTAGGCCACTCGTGGAGACGACAGGAAGCTACTAGGCTAAGGCCGTGGCGATGGAAAGGAAAAAATAAACGGAGCAGAGCAGCGTTGAGAAAGAGCGCCCTTTTTTCCTACGGTTTAGCTCCGGTCTGTAGCTTTTGAATTATTTATATGGGAAATTATAAAGTAATTAAAATTCACATGCAATTTTTGCCGATATAAATGAATTTAGTATAGTATGTACTACAATTAATTAGTAGATCTCATTTTAAAAAGATAATTTATTTAAAAGCTAATTATTATATAAAAGCTAAAAACTCAAATTAAAAACTGAAAAAGAACCGGCTGGAAACTTGCGAGGGAAACTTGCGGCGAAACCTTGAGCTTCTCATAGCAAGGTTAATAATATAGTCTTCAGCTGGCTGTATGGACACTTCCAGCCCACTTATCAGCCCATTTATATAATAGTTTACAGCCAACTGAAGGCTGTATGACCTACCCCTTTCTCTCACAAAGTTTCTTGGTTCTTGTGCTTCAGCTGGCTGTAAACTTACAGCTCACCTCTCTTCTCTCTCCTCCTCTCTCTCCTCCACCTCAGCATATAGCCTACTAACAGCCTCTTATTATACTTGCTCTCATGCTGTTGTAGGAGTACACCCCATTGCGTGTGTACGTAAGTGTGCATGCTGCGTTCGATCTAGGAGTGGGTGACTTCACTCACTGAGCATAGAGATGGGCATGGGGAAACGGGGGGAAGTAAAGCGGCCACGTTACTTGCAGCCGGCCTCCCTCCGTCTGCCGTCCAAGTGTGTGGGTTCTTTCCAGCAGCGAATTATTGCTATAGTGCGCTTGTACCAATACACTAAATATCGATAATTTATTTTAAAAAACCATCATAACAAATCATTTAGAAAACTACGAATTAGTTTTTTTATTTATTTGTTTGAAAAAAGTATAGAGTAGATTCTTTTAATATATGGTTTATGACATATGACTTAAAATTTTAAATTCTAACTGTTTGCGAGAGGGAGTACGCAGAGAAAAATAGTCACATACGATTTTGGCCGATACAACTGAACTCGGTATATTTTTTACTACAATATTCCTGTTAACCTTATCTTAAAAAAACGCACCATATAAAAACTAGTTACTATAGTATAAGTCATAAGCCACGAGCCATAAGTGAAAAATAAAACACCCATATACTATAAGCTATAAATCATAAACCGAAAAGAAGACATATAGGGATGCAACCGGAGTGGATACGGACGGATATTATTCATCATGTATCCTATTTTATATTTTTTTAGAGTCGGAGTCGAATATAGATAGTGTCGGATATCTATTTTTTTTCATTCTGTATTCGCTCAAAGCCTTCGGACGGTCGGTCGAACGGAAATTATCCACTTTTTTGCACCTCTACATAAGACATTGAATAATAAGGATGCAATCAAAACGAATACAAAGAGATTAATTGCCGAGATATCAAAAGAAAAGTACTCAATATTTTCTGTTTATTTAGATATAGCAATCTGCCTACTGTTATCATATTCCTAACTGAAGTCACTTAACATATAGATATATAGACAGATATGACTTATCCTTTACTCTATTTTCATATTTTTTTTCAAAGTCAGAGTCGGATATAAATAATATTGCATATCTATTTATTTTTTCTGTAGTAGCTCCATAAACCTCTAGTTGGTCTTATCTATGAACTAAAATCATAGTCCGTTTAACCTCATGCACTTGTCCCTCCCAAGATGTCTCTCTCTAGGGATAAAAACGGATCGGATACGGACGGATATTACTCATTCTGTATCCTTTTCCATATTTTTTGTCGAAGTCGGAGTCGGATACGGATAGTGCCGGATACGGATACAAATGCGGATATTCTCGGTCACGAATACAGATCGAATACATGCCGCTCCGGATACGGTTAGTCTCGGTCACGAATATTTAGTCGGATAATGCACGGAAGCAAATTTTACATGATGACAGAGACAAATTAAGCAACTAGTAACTTCTAACTAGCAAAGTAGCTTCATCCATATCAACAACCACATGTTCTTCACCTCCCGTAGCTGTGGTTGTGAATGCACGACGTTCGGTGGCGATGGTGTTGGTGCCGAGTGGCCCGTACCAACTGATGTGGAAGTGCCAGCAGGGGATGCTCCTGTGCTTGTACAAATGCTCGCACTTTCACTTGCAGCAGCCATCTCAAATTATCAATATCCTACACGTTCTCCAAATGAATAAATGACGCAATGAATTATAAAGAGGAAGGTAAACTTATCAACACAAGTACACAACCTCAAAAGAGGAATACTAGTTTTAAGCTAAATTGCAAAGTTACAGGCTCACAGTATTCTAGTAGACTAGTAGTAGCTGATGCTGTCTGCAACATTTGGTATACCTATTGTTTTGTCCTTTTGACTTTTAGCTTCTCCAAAAGCTTAACACAACCTCAAAGTTCTCTGTTGCAAAGTTTTAAGCTAAATTGCAAAGTTCTCTGTTGGATATAACCTATAAAATGTTTGACTAAATTTAAAGTGCTGTACCAGATCAAGATACAAAATTCAGTTTAACTCCAACAGAAATAACCATACTCAGATAAAAAAATCGTTAGAACTAATAGAAAGTGATGTCTACCAGAAAGAGAGAAAGAGGGCAGCATAAGGCTCCTAATACAATTCCTCTCATATTTCCATCATCTTTTGTTTTTAACTGATCATTGTTATCTATGGTCATCTTGCATTACCGTTTACCCATAAGCAAAAAAGATAAAGATCTAAATTATTAGATAAATGCAATGCATTCTGTTAAATTTTAAATAAAGTTCTATAATAAAGATTTAGCTACAACTATACTGATCTACACGGCTGAACATTTACAGCAGAAAACTCCCAAGGACAACATTATGAAGTATAAACAGCAAGCATTTGTTACAAAGCAACTCACATGCCGCTCCGGCATGTGAGTAGATATTCATCCAGCAAAATTCTACTAGATCAGATTAAGTAGTCAACACTATCAACCAGCTAGAAATAAAATATATGGGAATTCTATTGCATTTACATATATAAAGAGTCTAGAGTGGCTCATAGAGCAGTACCTTTTTGGCAAGCGCATAGAGCTTCCATTAATATTTTTCTATACATTAAGCATTGAACAAATTATAGAATATAGCCATTTTCAATCTTAGCATTCAAAATGTAGTTTCTGGTCATGAGTAAAGAAATAAGTAATTGTTGAAAGAAACATCATGAATTGTTCCCTGAAACGTTGAACACATTACATACCTCCAACACCACTAACGATCAATACTGACTGCACAGGTACACCACAAGCTTCAGCAAGAGCTATTACTCCAAGTCTCCAACTGCAATCAGTCCTAATGATGATACCTTATCAAATGCTGACAGTCTTTCTCAGGCAATCCCTATAGCAGCTTGGTTGGCCATAGCATTAGCAATGAAGTTGGTTTGCCACCTGTGAAGGAGAGGCAGGAGCTGACAGCGGCGGCGTTCCGTGGAGGCAGCAGTGCTGGTCCGTGGGGGTGAAGGCGGGCGGCAGCGGCTCCGATTTGTGGGGGAGGAGAGGCGGGCGGGTGGCGGCGCCGGTCTGCGGGGACGGAGATGGCGGAGAGACGCGCCGGTCTGCGGGGGCGGAGAGGCGGCGCCGGTCTGCGGGGACAGAGTTGGCGGAGAGGCGGCGCCGGTCGTGGGGGCGGAGAGGCGGCGCCGGTCTCGATCTGAATTTTGGGCGCCGCCACCGCTCCGCTCGCTACTTCGCTCTTGGCTCGGCGCTGGTTGCCAGGGATTAGGGTTAGGCCTTGCGTCGCTCGGTCGGATAAGTGGGCTAGGCAGTAGGCGCTAGCGTCGCTCGGTATTGGGTCGGGGCGTCGGGCCATTATTCGGATAGTTACCGGATAATAATCCGGTAACTATCCGGATAACTCCGTATCCGTCGGATAATGTATGTTCCGAATCCGTATCCGTATCCGACAAAATTTTCGGATATCCGAGAAAATACTCCGAATTATATCCGAATTAAAACGGGCGGACGGTCGGTCGGGAAATATCCGCTCCGTTTACACCCCTATCTCTCTCTGCTTGTCTTCTCGGTGCCTTGACACCTGTCAGCTCACCGCCCTAGGGACTAGTAACTAGCAGTAGCAATGGCAAAGGATAATCCGGTAACTATCCGAATAACTCCGTATCCGTCGGATAATGTATGTTCCGAATCCGTATCCGTATCCGACAAAATTTTCGGATATCCGAGAAAATACTCCGAATTATATCCGAATTAAAACGGGCGGACGGTCGGTCGGGAAATATCCGCTCCGTTTACACCCCTATCTCTCTCTGCTTGTCTTCTCGGTGCCTTGACACCTGTCAGCTCACCGCCCTAGGGACTAGTAACTAGCAGTAGCAATGGCAAAGGCACTCCGCACTCCTCTCCTCAATGCACGTCTTCTCCAGCTAGCTGATCACTCTCTCTCTCTCTCTCCTCTCTACACCATTGGCATTGATTGGCATTACTCCTCCGTGCAGGGAAGAGTGAGCCAGCCAGAGAAGATGCCAAGACACTGTGCAACAAGCAGAGCAGCGTGGGGCTGAGGGAAGGAATGAGTTAAAGCTTAGGCGAGGAAACGCACCGTCACAGATGACAACACCAGCAATAAGTGCAGGCATCGTACTTGTCTTACTTAGGTTCTGGCTTGTAAATTTCGTTTTTAGCTTTTTTTTCCCTTATTTCTTTGTATTATTTATGATAATATAATTTTTTTATAATTTTTTAATTTTAATTAGTAGAAAAGGTTAATAACAACTATAATACATTTTTATCTACTATAGTACAAAAAAATAAGAAGCCTAAGTTTGTAAACCATTTAGAGCACCACCTTAGTATTGATATTGGTTTTTCTTTTGAAATTTTGTTTAGATCAGAGAAGTTAGAAATTAATATAAATATCTTATCTAGTTTTAATATTGATTTTAGAGATTAGACAGGAGATCACGGATGTATCGTACATCTTACTCCATTCGCTCTCGTCTCTCTATCACTTTTTTTGTCTCTTCCTAGTTTATTTTAAATATCAATTTTTTTGAGCGTTATTATTTATTTTTAGCAAAAGACCATCTATTCGAGCAAAAAAAAACATTTAGCCACAGCCACCCGTATGACACAGGAACCAACCCGGGCCACTGTGCACCACATCAGCCGTACGATTCCCCACGAACGGATGTCGGCCCAGCTGCTGCCACCTCCGGCGGCAGCGCAGCACCAGCAGACAGACGGGGATCCGGCCGTTTCCGGAGGTCCCACCCGTCATAGGGCACGTGGTCCCCGCGCGCGCAGCGGCGCGCCTCGGCGGACTGTGCAGTCACGGAGCTCTAAATAGGTCGGCGTGGGCTTGCCACGTGGACCTGTGCCTACCAGGCTGCCCCACTGCAGCAGCCACCATTTTTTTGCTGCTGCAGTAACTCACGCTGATACCGGCTGCTAATCACATCCATCTTCAGATCACGATGTCAGTGGGACTCGAGCAACTTCGAGAGCATCTTCAACAGTATGAGCTAGTTACTAACTTTTAATATATAGCTTATAACATAAATAGCCTCACATGACACTCTCACATAATCTTGAAATGTGTGTATGAGACTAGCTCTTGATCAAGAGATAGCTTTTCTCTCTCTTCTATTAAAATATGAAACAATATGCTTAGAGCTAACTCATAAGTCACTATTGGAGATGCTCTTAGGGCATCTCCAACAGTATGAGCTAGTTACTAGCTCTAAGACAACTTCTCCAATAGTACTAACTTTAGCACATAGCTCATAACATAAATAGCCTCACATGACACTCTCACATAATCTTGGAATGTGTGTATGAGACTAGCTCTTGATCAAGAGATAGCTTTTCTCTCTCATCTATTAAAATATGAAATAATATGCTTAGAGCTAGCTCATAAGTCACTGTTGGAGATGCTCTTAGGGGAGATGCATCTCCAATGGTCTGAGTCAGCTAGCTATTTGCATGTACACATCAGCGTATATCCTATGTGGAGGAAAGAGAGTATGCAAAAAAAATCGAGCCAAGCACTAGTTTATAACGCCAAACGAGGCAGCCTCTATAAATTCTGTGTGTGCATGTAAGCATCAAATAGCTATCCTTATAGATAGTTCTTTAGAATGCTAGCTTTAGTGTGTATTATATAGATGATGTGGAAGTCTTATAGTTAGGGCATCTCCAATGGTTATAGCTAGCAATTAACTATAAGACTTCCACATCATCTATATAGTACACACTAAAGCTAGCATTCTAAGGGCATCTGTAGTGTATATAACCCAAGGGGCTTTAAGGTGGGTCCCATCTAAACCTTAAGACTGACTCTATAGTGTATATAACCCAAGGGGCCTTAAGACGGTCCCACTTGGCAGATAAAGAAAAATTGTATTTTAATGCTTGTGGCCAGACCTTTAGCTTGAGGACCAACCTTAGGACTTTTTTGCTTATAGCCTGCTTAAGGTCACCCCTGTAATGTATAAGGTTGACCTTAAGATGGCTTAAGACCCTCTATTTTCATACACTACAGATGCCCTAAAGAACTATCTATAAGGATAGCTATTTGATGCTTACATGCACACACAGAATTTATAGAGGCTGTCTCGTTTGGCGTTATAGACTAGTGCTTAAGGAAGAGCTGGCTCGATTTTTTTTGCATACTCTCTTTCCTCCACATAGGATATATGCTGATGTGTACATGCATATAGCTAGCTGACTCAGACCATTGGAGATGCCCTTAGTTGCTAGTTATAACCATTGGAGATGCCTTTATAAGAGGGGGAATTTGCTCCCATGCCACACAGTTTAATGGCGTTTGTTAAAATGCCCCATGATGTCTCACTGACATGTGGGCCCTGGACCCGCATGTCAGTGAGACATCATGGGGCATTTTAACAAACGCCATTAAACTGTGTGGCATGGGAGCAATTTTTCCTTATAAGAGCTCTTGAGATTTCTGATGCAAGGGAATGGGTTACCTGACCTGACATTGACAGAGAATTCGAAACCACCGGTAGTGCTGCTCCAACCTCCCAAATGAGATAGCGGTACTAACCGAGAAATTTATGAGCTGAGCTGATGATGGATGTGACTAGCAACGGCACAGGAATAAGCACGGATAGATCTCTCGCTCAATTAGACCTTTTTTTTTCTTATGACTTTTTTTTAACTGTATCTAATTTTGTTATACTATAAATACTTATAGTTTTTTAGTGTAAATAAATTTTAAAAATTTGAAAATAGAAAAGATAAGCCTCTCATAAACAATATAAAGGAATAGAGAAAAAAGAAAAAAAAAGCTAAAACCCAGAAAAAACGAAATTAAGAAATAGTATACTAGAAGCCAAAATACAGAAGCTGAAGCCCGGAGTTGAGTCATGCAAAGCTTTCCTGTGGCCAGACATAAGATGGTAATGCATGTATTCCGCCTCCACATTCACATGATTATTGTACAGCTATGGTTTTGTTCTTTAGGGTTTTTATCTTTTTTAAAAATCGAAATAAATGAAGCAGTTTCTTCAAATAGATTCTTTCAATAATTTTTTAAATCTAAAATAGTGTATATTATTTGTATCGACATTTTCATTGTCACAACCATCTCAAAAACATAGCAACTATGAACGGCATAAATAATAACAAGGCCTGTACAGAACTACGGATTCATTGGTGTGGACCGTCCTGCGATTACGCAATCCAAGAGGGCCAGATCTGATCATCAAAGCATAAACATACTTCCTACGAACCCAACAGCATCCTGTTATTACCTTCAAGCCCTCGAACCCAGCCAAACATGAGGGATTTCACGATTCTGAAAAAAGAAAGGGACTTAATCGTAAAATATCCCCAGTGGTTAAAACTCCCACCACCCCCTCCTCCCTCTTCTCCCACCACTTCGCCCGCCGCACCAACACCGATGGCCGCCGCCGCCGCCCCAGACGCCGACGCTACTGCCACCCGCGACGACCCACTAGCCGGCGTAGACAGCGCCTGTTCCACCCCGTTCGTCAGCGCGCCGTCCAGCCCCACCCGCGACCCCTTCCCCGCCCACGGCGCATGCTTCTTCAGCGCCCCGGCGAGCCCCACCCGCGGCGCTGGCAAGGAGTTCGGCTGCCTCGACTTCGACTTCGACTTCTCCTCCCGCTTCCCGTCGCCCTCCGCGGCGGCAATGTCTTCCGCCGACGAGCTCTTCCACAACGGCCAGATCCGTCCCGTCCGCCTCTCCGCGATCCTTCTCCAGCCCCAGCCTCTGCCGACGCTGGTCGACGTCTCGCCTACGCAGGCTCCGGAGGTGGACGCGGCCGCGGACGCCTGCGTGGAGGCGGACGAGCGCGGCCGCATCCGGAGCCGGTCCGGGCGCCGGAAGGCGCGGTCGCTCTCCCCGTTCCGCACCCAGTGGAGGTCCCCTTCTCCTGCGCCGGCACCGCAGTCCGTCGAGCCGGTGGCGACGCCCGCAGCGTCGCGCTCGTCGTCCTCCTCGTCCACCGCTTCTTCGGCATCGTCCTCTTCCTCAAGAAGCTCCCGCCGATGGGGGTTCTTGAAGGACCTCCTCCACCGGAGCAAGTCTGACGGCGGCAAGAACCACCACCTCAACCACCCTGCCCCTCCGCCTCCCCCGTCTTCCTCAGCGGCGCCGAAGAGAAGCCCGTCTCCGTCGCCGGCGGCCACGGCGAGAGGGAGGGGGACAGGGAGGAGCAGGAGGAGATCAGCGCATGAGAGGCTCTACGAGGCGAGGAGGGCGGAGGCGGAGGAGATGCGTCGGCGGACGTACTTGCCGTACCGGCAAGGGCTGCTGCTCTTCGGCTGCATCGGCCTCGGCTCCCGCAGCTACGGCGCCGTCCACGGCCTCGCGCGGGGGCTCAATGCCGCCGCAGCCGTCTCCTCCAGGTCATGACTTGTGACCCGACAACCACGGCCACTCCCATCTCCATGGACGGATTTGCTTCACCATTGCTGCTGTTCTTGGCGCTGGAAGCAGCTTGTCCTGTCAAGTGTGTAGTGTTTAGTGGCAATGTAGTGTCAAGAACTTCGAAAATTGCATAGAAAATAGCTACTAGAAGTTTGTTTTTTCCTTATATTTATAGTTTCTTGTATGGATTTTGGGTGTTGTAAACGAGCCTGTTTATCTAGTGATAATTAGTGGAAAAATGTTAGTACTACTGCTCAACTTGTTCCGTGTAAGAGCTAAGATCTACAAATCAACTGATCCTTTATTATTGTTCTTTGTAAACCATGAAAAATTGCAACCTCGCTTTCTGTCCTTTCTGTCGATGTTTGCCAAGTGTTATCTTGAAGAAATTGAAGTGATTCTTGCAGGTTTTACTATTTGGTTTTTCAGTAAGTGTAATAACTCTTAAGCTTGTAGCGAGTTGATGCAAAGCTGGAAATGGTTGTTAGATCTGGAACGAAATGGGAGCTGCAAAATTTAGTAGCACGCTTCCTTTGCTCACCGCAAAAATTCCTCTCCAGTTACAAGTTTCCATTTCTTTGTTCTCCAAAGTTTTTTCAAGTAACAAAGCAGTTATTTTTTGTTGGAACCGAGAAAGCAAACGGGGCAGATTTAGGTGGCGAGTTTCTAGGAAAAAGAAAGCTGATTCTGAAGACCATCCAGAAGAAAGATCAAGAACTGCGTGTCTCAGATTGTTAGGTTAACGAACAAATTTTACCTCAATAACAACAGAGAATAAAACTAAAAAGAGGGTAGTATCCTCTTCTGTTGCTCTCGCTTAACAGGGGAGTAACGTCTTTTTTTTCTCTTGATTATATATTAATCATGCACCGGAGTTGGGGCGAGCGACAGGCTCAAGTACATCACACGTGACGGATGACATGTTTCATCTTTTTGCTCCCCGGGGCCAGTAATTTTATCGACACAGATGGAAGCTCCGGATAATTAATCATCTACTATTTTACTTGGCGGTGGTTTACCTAACCCAGGGTAACCGATTAAACGGCCTTCCACCGTCCTGGCGCTGCTTGTCCGGAATCGAGACCTGCGGACTGTTCTGGCTTTGTTTATAAGAGAGTAGAGAAAGACGCGTGTACCTAATACAAATAAAATTATTATAATGTGTACTATAACTAATTTAAATATTTACCTTAAATAATATTTTATTTGCAATGTAGTACTGTAAAAAAGCGGTTTGGAAGTCGAAAAGGAGAGGTATTCTTTGGCCGAGTCTTTTTTTGGGAACTTCCCTCAAATATGTAAATAGGGTACTTTCTTTGCTGTTATTTTAAGGTAATTTACCAGGATAACTTTTTTTTAAGAGGCAGAGAAGAACTCACCGTTTTTCAACCAAAAGACTTAGAAAGTCACAAGCAGGTTTAGTTAACGGCCTGATCAAAAGTGCTGTGGCTTTAGGCTTCTAATTAAAGCAACACTGTAATGACTATTAGCTTTTTTTAAAATATTTAATTAAAGAAATAAAAATAAATAAAAAATTAAAAACACCGTTATATCACCTTGGAAGATGCAAAGAAAAAGAAAAAAATTATGTTAAAGAAACCAATGCTTTTCAAACGATTTTTAGGTTTTAAAATTAAAAACCAAACCTGTTTGAAACAGGACCCACAAGGCAAATAGGCTAATAGCACCGGGAGCAAATGCCAAACAATGCATAATCTACTGTGCATTAACTTAACCCCCCTAGAGAAAGATGAGTTACCTCTTTTCCCTTGTTGGAGGCTTGCAATTTGGACGCTTGTCCCACAAGTTCTTCAGCGCTGCACGCGTGCGCTGCAAAAGGCACACGATTCAAGTCAATATTTGTCAAGCCCAACAATCACCTAGGTCCGTTTGGACTTTGGAACACTGGAATTTTATAGTTTGTTTGGGACCAAACTATTATGTAGTTATTCACAGCTAGATTAACTAACTGTTTCTTATTTGCTATAACAGATCGACTGAAACAGATTGTTTTTTCTTAGTTTTTAAATACCTTCAGCAAAAGAGAGAGAAGCAGTTTGGTGAAGCACTGACAATACCACTTTTTTAGTGGAGTTGACAACTTGGTAAAGATCACAGTAGCAGTGCTGCAACTTCTGAACAGTCACCAACACGCAGCAACTTCATCTGACAACTTGGTAAAGGTCACAGTAGCAGTGCAACTACTCCCTCCCTTCTCTACGATTAAAGCTGAAGAGTGAAGAGGTAACCAAAGGATTGTGAAGTGAGCATCGAGGCCTGTGGATGTGACCATACCTGTCACCATCCCCACCCGCTCCTTTCCGAAGCAAGGCATGTCGCCATCCCTCGAGGCAAGCCACCACGAATATAGGCCGAATCGATGCAGGATGAAATGAAAGGTGCCATGCCGTGTTGTGCTGGGAGCCTCTCCTGGTTGAAGCAGGTAGGGCCACTGTTCAATGCCAGTTATGAAAGGAGAAAACTTAGCGAGTGGAAAAGAATTTAAGAATGTAGCCCTATTATTTTTGGCTGCAGCTTATAATTTTTGACTGAAATTTTTGAATTTTGACTGTTGACGGTACATATTTCGGAGAGACAAATATTCACTTGTGATTTTGGCTGGTACAGATGTTGGGATTTTAACGTGTAGATCGTTTAACTTGTAGACCTTATCTTGAGAAAATACTCCGTTTGAAAGTTAGGTACTGTAGCAAAAGCCAAAAAGCCGCCAGCTTGTGAGGTGAAGAACAAGCCCGTAGATGAGAAGGAGGTGGACCGGCTTACAGCTTAAGTTTCTGATTTATAACTAAAATTGCACTGTAGCGACTGTTAGTTTTTTGAGAGAAAATAAATAAAAAAAATAAAAAAACCATTATATCTTTACAGACAATGTAAAGGAATAACGGGAAAAAAGAAAGGGCAAAACCCTCCAAAAAAGCTAAAATAAGCTGAAATTAGAAGCCAACGTATTCTAAATGGCTTCTGCTTTAAACAAACTGAAAGCCAAAATAAATTAGAAGCCGAAGCTGTTTGTAGAGGACCCTGATTTTTTGCAAGTCTTGCCTCGAGTATAGGGGCGGAACTGGGCCTCGGACTAGGTAGGCTATAGCCCGAGGCCCAGCAATGCTACTAGTATTACCCCTTTTGTACTCCCTCCATAAAATACCTAGAATAGCAACTCAGCCCGAGACATGAGAAATTGTTAGCCCGGCAGCCTGGTGGGAGTAGACGGCAGCCCAACTGCCCAAGGCCCAACACAGCTGGCCAACCCAAGCAATGCAGTCGCCCGACAGCCCATCACCTTGTCAAGTGGAAGAAGTGGGAAACCCTAATCCCCAAATCCAATCAAACTTCAGTCCCAGCCGGCCAGCCCCCTGCCACCCAGACGCCTAGTGCCCCAGCCCAGATGCAGTTTTTTGTTTTTATTGATTTCTCTTTAAGCAACAAAGAGATGAAAACTATGGTGTTGATGCTTTCGCAAAAATAGAATTTAGTTATTGGAAAAATGAAGCTCAATCTTTTAACGAACATGTTGGTAAAGTCAATAATGCTCATAATAAAACAAGAAAACATTACGAGGCTTTCAAAAATCAAAGGCAAGATGTGGGTTATGTGATGGCAGTTGCCACCAAGATCAAAATATTGTCCGTGTTGTAGGCTTGATTGAGACTACATTGAAGACAATTGAGTAAGTAAGAAATCATGGTTGGGATGAGCTTTTTGAAGAATCGAAGACCTTTTGTCTCCAATATAATATCACTGTGCCGAATATGTCTGATAAAATACCATAAGAGGTCATTTAAGGGGTCGTAGTGGTCGAATGGTAACTTACTATGAGCATTTCTATCATGAAATATTTATTGTTGTGGCTACAGGCCAAACAGAGAGAAAGATGGTAGTGGAGAGTGATGGAGATGAGTATAATGGCTTGCCCCCCTCCACATGGCCTGTATTCATATATATATATATACACATGAGGAGTGCTTTTACAGTTATACTCTTACATCTGGTTATCCCCTCTGGGGGCAGTTATGTCATTACACATGGCCTATTCTGGGCCTTATAATCTCCTACCAGGCCTGCTGTGTTTAGGTGGGGGCCACCCCTACGACAGGAGCCTCTCATGGTAAAGGGGCATGTGAACTTTTCCAAACTTGACCCACTCCGTCCCCGCGGCATGTGAACTTTTCCAAACTTGACCCGGGGCTGCGCTGCAGCCAAAGCAGACGCGCGCGCTCCGTCCCTCACCCTTCAAACAGGCGGCGGCAGAGGTGGCCCTAGCCGAAGTAGACGCGCGCCGGGGGCGTTGCACTGGCACAGGTCAGCGTAGCGGGCCCCTGAGCCGCCGCATGAGCCTTAAGTGATAAGGGACGTGCTGCGACGCTCGGTCTTCCGGCCGTCCACGTAGTGAAGCGTGCTTGGCGCGGTGCGGGCGTTTGAGGCGTCGTGACCATTAATATGATGGCGGACTCCCGGCAGTTGGACTTCTGCCGATTGGCCTTTCGCCGGTTGGCTCCCCTGCTGATGGGGTATATATATGGCGCTGGTGCGGCGTTGCTCCTGCGTATATTGTGATAGAAGCTACTCCCCTAAAATGGGCCCCTGCCGTGCATCAACATTCCTGGGTGACGCTGAACGGCTTGGGGAATGTTGATGCACAGAAGGAGGTCCATTTTTCTTGGGAGCTTGGTCAACGCCGGTTATCGACAGCCAGCCGCGCTTCCTGCCCCCGCACCGCGCTTCCGCAGGCGACAGCAAGGTCTGCCCTATTTTTCTTAACAGGCCTACCTACAGTCGGCGTTCCTGATGGAGCCCGCCGGCATTACCTTTTATGTTGATGCACTGTAGGTGACCTGTTAAGCAAAACGAGGCAGACTTTGCGGGACAAGACCCCCGCCTTTGCGGCGCCCCGCCGAATTAGGCGCACGCGCTCCGTCCCCCACCCTTCGGACGGGTGGCGGCGGAGCTGGCGCCCAGCCGAAGTAGACGCGCGCGCTCCGTCCCGTACCCTTCGAACGGGTGGCGGCGGAGCTGGCGCCCAGCCGAAGTAGACGCGCGCGCTCTGTCCCGTACGCTTCGAACGGGTGGCAGCGGAGCTGGCGCCCAGCCGAAGTAGACGCGCGCGCTCCGTCCCCTACCCTTCGAACGGGTGGCAGCGGAGCTGGCGCCCAGCCGAAGTAGACGCGCGCGCTCCGTCCCGTACCCTTCGAACGGGTGGCAGCGGAGCTGGCGCCCAACCGAAGTAGACGTGCGCGCTCCGTCCCCTACCCTTCGAACGGGTGGCAGCGGAGCTGGCGCCCAGCCGAAGTAGACGCGCGCGCTCCGTCCCCGCCCTTCGAACGGGTGGCAGCGGAGCTGGCGCCCAGCCGAAGTAGACACGCGCGCTCCGTCCCCTACCCTTCGAACGGGTGGCAGCGGAGCTGGCGCCCAGCCAAAGTAGACGCGCGCGCTCCGTCCCCTACCCTTCGAACGGGTGGCAGCGGAGCTGGCGACCTTGCGTCGCCAACATCGCCACGCGTGCGGTGACTTGAGATCTCGCGATGCGGTCTTGCGCTGTAAAAGTGCCTATACCGTGCGACTCGCCTCGGCGCGCACGGGGCACGTGGCGGCTTATGACTGGTGCGCGGCGGGATGTGGACGGTTGCGTGCTCACGGCCGCTCGCCTCTTCCCTAGGCAAGGGGGACACGGGGCGGGCGACGAATGGCGCAGCGCCGATGCTGTTGTGATCCCCTGGCCCATTAGTCCGCCTTTAATAGCGGCTAGGGAGCGTCGTGCTGTGACGACCCTTGGCGCTCGTGGTCGTGTCCGTTCAGCTTTGGGTATGGGGAACAGCGCTGGACAGGCGTTTGTACGACTGCGGTCGCGTCCCGCACGCGGGCCGTCGCGACGCTTCGGTACTGGGGCGAGGTGGCTTAAAGTAGCCCCCGCGACCGCGCCCCCGCAGTTGTACGCCCCCTTCTAGCTTGCGCCGCCTTCCATACTCACGTAGTATTTTTTGCCGCTGGCCTCCTTCTCGGAGAAGCAATGGCGTCTGATGGCAAGCGTGGTCAAGCGGGTGGTGTCTGCGGCATTCGCCGGCGGTCTTCGCTGTTGGAGGTGAAATACACGCTCCAAGAGCGCAACCCGGCGGCGGCGGACAAGGAGTGGTTGGTGGGGGAGGAGGAAGGCACGTTCTCCGGCGAGCTAGGCCCCTCGCTCATGACCGAGAAGACGATCCAAGGGCTTCTGCGCGCGGGGAAGTTGTCCGAGCGCCAGGAGGTGCGATTGCCCGCCGCCGATGAGACGGAACCGCATCCCGAGAGGTCGGAGGCGGTCGTGTTCATTGCCTTTTTCGACGCGGGGCTCCGCATCCCCGCGGCGGCTATCGTGGGCGACGTGCTGCGGACCTTCGGGCTGGAGCTGGCGCAACTGACTCCGAACGCCGTGGCCCGGCTTGCGGTGTACAGCTGGGCCTTGCGCTCGGGGGCGTGTTGGCCCAGCGCCTCGCTGTTCGCCTATCTTCACGAGGCACGGTGCCAGCCCAAGGACCGGAAGGACGAGACGCTGTCGAGCTTCGGTAGCGTCACCTTTATTCTTCGTCCGTCGTGCAAGAAGCTCTTCCCTGCGAACTCAACTCGCGGGAAGTGGGAGTCTTACTGGATGAAGCGGTGGTTCTACCACCGTGTGGAGAGCGGGAGCGGCCTTGAGTGCACAGGCCGACCGATCGCGTTCAAGCCCTCGCCCGGCCGGACGCTCAGGGACAAGGACAGGCGGAGGGCTCAGCGGCTCGTAGGCGTGGCCGCCCACCTCAACATGCGCGACCTCGCCGAAGAGTACGTGATGTACGGCGTGGCCCCGCTTGCCTGCGACTGGCGTCTTGCCGCCGAGAGGCGTCGAGACGACAATGTTTCGCCATCGATATGCTTGCTGCCGGCACCCTCCAGTCTTCGTAAGCCTCGACCGCGTCTCTCCTTTGTTCACGCGAAATGCGCTATATGCTGATGCTATCTCCGTTGCTTCAGGGATTTGCTTGGAGGAGGCGGAGCAAGCCGCGCGCGTATTCCTAGGGCCGTACACCGGCAGGGAGCACGAGCAACGCGCGTCTGCTATCGCCGAGGCGGGGCTGGGGCGAATAAACCGCGTGTGCGAGGCCCTGGGCCTTGTCGTGCCGGACCGTGTCGCTCCAGACGACGGTGCGGCGAAGAAGAAGAAGGCGCCGTCTCGGAAGAGGGGCCGCAGCGGGGCGCCTGCCGCGCTTGGCGCGGCAGCTGCTACTGCTGCTGCAAGTGCTCCCGAGGGCGCGACGGACGCGGAGTCGGACTCGGCGAGGTATGCCGATTCAGGCTTGGGTGGCGCGGACGCCGAAGGCGAGGTATCTTCGGCGAGCGGCCCGGACGGCCGGTTTGCTGCGAGCAGCCGGAGGGGGGAAGTCTTGCCGCCCACCGAAGTAGCCGAGGCGGAACCCGTGCGGACCGGTGATGCTGAGGTGGAGCCTCCGGCCGTGGCCGCTGTGGTGCCGGAGGCGCCCTCCACGGGGGCGCACGGAGCCATGCTGCCTTTACCGACAGCGGCAGAAACCGAGGTGCCCCCTGCGACAATTGCCACCGCGGAACCTTTGCCCCCGGGCGCTGCAACCGCGGGGGCTTCCCCAGCCGCGACTGCGGGGGTAGTATCGCTGCTGGCTGCCCCGGCTAAACGGCCGTGTGTGCGGCCGGAGCTCCACCGGACATCGCGGGGATTCGTCGTGGCCACGGGCGTCAGAAGCTTGTGGGACTCCAGTGCAAATGCCGGAGACCCTGCGGCATATGCGCCTTCCGCCCCTTTTGGCCACGCCGCCCGTCGCGCAGGGACAGCCGTCACCTGCCCCGAACGCGGAGGCTTCTGCCCGCGGCGGGACCATTCCTTCTGCGGGGGCTTACGCCACCGCCGCCCCGCCCGGGGATGAGGGGGCGAGTCTCCGAGACCCTCCTTCTGCTACCGAAGGTAGGGTGACTTAGCTTACTCTGGTGTATTCTTTCATGCCTTGCGGTGCTCACCTGCAGCCTTGTTTGCAGCGCTGCTCATTCTGGAGGGGGAGCACTTGGCGGACCACGGGACCTCCGCGCGCGTAAGCCCCGCGGACTTCGTGCCGCCCCCGGAGACTCTGAGGGCGTGGCGCGGGATTGTGAATGACGCGGCCACCAGCGTGGACCCGCAAGTGCTGCAGGCCTATGGGGCAGGGCGCCTCGAAGACGCCTTCGAGGTGTCTGGGGTGAGGGTAAGTACTCATGCGACAACGCCTGTGCTGGCTGATCTTGCTAAGTCTTTCCCTTCTGCAGACACTTGTGCTGGGGCAGGCCTTGCAAACGGCCTATGCTCGTGGCCGAAAGGCGCTCGAGGATAGGCTGCGGGCCGCCGAGGAGGAGCTACGCGAAGCTTCTGGAGCCCGCTCTGCCCAGGACGTCCGCATCCGCCAGCTGGAAACGGAATGCGCCGAAGCGAGGGCACATGCCGAGGGACTTGTTGCGTCGGCACGGGAGTCAGCCGTGGAAGCTGCGCAACAGAAGTTTGCGGCGGAGCGCGACGGGCTCCTGGAACAGGTCGCCTCGCTAGAGAAGGAAAAAGGCGAGCTTGCCTTGACTCTAGCGGAGCGTAACCAGACGCTTGGCGACGCCTCGGTGGTTGCGTGGGACGCCCTGCAAATGCTGGAAGTCCACCTCCAAAGGCTTGTGGCTGGAGTGCCGGACCACGCCTTCGGCCCGGAGGAGTTGCTGCGGGCCCTTCGCTGGATCCATGACGCCGTCGACGTTGCGCGCGGGGCTGCGACGACCTTTGGCGACCACTGTGCCTATGTGGCGTCGTGCCTGGTGTGCGCCCTCCTTCGGCACCGTGGTTGCACGCACATCGCCGAGCTGGAGAACCCTCAGCTGGAGATGCCCGGCGGGGCCGGAGTGATGTCCGGTGAAGTCCGTGCCGTTCGCGGCCCCGTCAAATTCTTCTACGAGCGCATCTGGGACTACACCGGTTTAGCCGCCACGGAGGTCGAGCTTCGGAAGTCCCTTCGTGGTGGGGGGAGCCTCGGCCAATTTCTGGATGAAGTCCCGCGGCGCGACGAGGGCGGCGCTGAGGTCCCGCGGCGCGACGAGGGTGTCGCGGAGGCCTCCGAAGATGCCGAAGGCTCACAGGTGCGGCGCCAACATGGCTAGGTGTGGGCGTGCGTTGTAGCGTCTGCCCCTTAATTGAATGAGTAAAGTGCGTGTTTGCATCACGAACTGATTATTTGCCTTCATCCCGAGCAGCTTCCTTGCTGGGGGCGACTGCTCGCGTCTGGCCTTGCGACCCGGCGGCGCCTTCGACGCTGGCAAAGGGCCGAGGAGTCATTGAACTTTTGGGCAAGCCGGCCTTCTTCGAGCGAGGCCCCAGCTTTAGCGCGCGTTAAGGACGAGCCCGCGGGATAACGGCTTAGAACGGCAAGGATGCTGCCGGACCTTTGTACTTGTGTGATTTTTCCGATATGCAAATTTTCTGTCATCTTAAGATATGCGCTGTGTGTTGATGCCGCTTCGGGTTCACCGGTACGCCACATGCTGCACGGGGACGGGCTCTCCACGCTCGACGCGCGCCGTTGGCGAAGTAGTCGCGCAAGGGTTCCTTAGAACGGCGCTTGCGGGGGCAGTCCTTGGCGCCTCACCTTTTTACCGTCCATAGACGGGCGGGTGCGGAGGCGGACCTCGACGCTTCGCCTTTTTATAGTCCGTAGAGTGGCGTGTGCGGAGGCGGACCTCGACGCTTCGCCTTTTTATAGTCCGTAGACTGGCGTGTGCGGAGGCGGACCTCGACGCTTCGCCTTTTTATAGTCCGTAGACTGACGTGTGCGGAGGCAGACCTCGACGCTACGTCTTATTTAGAGTCCTTGGACTGGTGCGTGCGGAGGCGGACCTCGACGCTACGACTTCCTTTATAGTCCGGAGACTCGCGCGTGCGGAGGCAGACCTCGACGCTACGTCTTATTTAGAGTCCGTGGACTGGTGCGCGCGAGGGCGTCCCCCCGTTGCGTCTTTTGTTTATACTCAGGCCCGTCACCCTTGGCTACGGCGAGCGCACACGCGGACGTGCGACTTCGATTTATACTCAGTCCCGTACCCCTGGCTACGGCGAGTGCACACGTGAACGTGCGTCTTTGTTTATACTCAGGCCCGTCACCTTTGGCTACGGCGAGTGCACACGCGAACGTGCGACTTCGATTTATACTCAGTCCCGTACCCCTGGCTACGGCGAGTGCACACGCGAACGTGCGTCTTTGTTTATACTCAGGCCCGTCACCTTTGGCTACGGCGAGTGCACACGCGAACGTGCGACTTCGATTTATACTCAGTCCCGTACCCCTGGCTACGGCGAGTGCACAAGCGAACGTGCGTCTTTGTTTATACTCAGGCCCGTCACCTTTGGCTACGGCGAGTGCACACGCGAACGTGCGACTTCGATTTATACTCAGTCCCGTACCCCTGGCTACGGCGAGTGCACACGCGAACGTGCGTCTTTGTTTATACTCAGGCCCGTCACCTTTGGCTACGGCGAGTGCACACGCAAACGTGCAACTTCGATTTATACTCAGTCCCGTACCCTTGGCTACGGCGAGTGCACACGCGAACGTGCATCTTTGTTTATACTCAGGCCCGTCACCTTTGGCTACGGCGAGTGCACACGCGAACGTGCGTCTTTGTTTATACTCAGGCCCGTCACCTTTGGCTACGGCGAGTGCACACGCGAACGTGCGTCTTTGTTTATACTCAGGCCCATCACCTTTGGCTACGGCGAGTGCACACGCGAACGTGCGACTTCGATTTATACTGCGGGAACGCGCGCGCTGGCCAAGCCTGCGCGCGCCTCCGCCGCGTACTTGCGCGTGATGAAGAAAGATTGTTGGCAAACGGCGATCTTCATTACATCCCCGTTTGCGCGGGTAAGCAATTACAGTGGGTGGATATACTAACCGTTTGTCCTTGGTGCGGCCGAAGCCTCTAGTCGCTAGACATCTGCAGGGCCCGCCAAGGCGCCTCTGAATGGCCCCGTGGACCCCCGCGCTGTGACGCCAGCTCTAAGAGCGCCGCTGGGCTTCGCGACGTGGGTACCTGGTACCTGGCTCGATGCGCCGGGCCATATCCTGGTCGCCTCGGACGGTGATGATGGTCCGGGGACCCGGGATCTTCATGCATAGATAGCCGTGATGTGGTACCGCGCCGAAGGAGTTGAGGATTGGGCGCCCTAATATGACATTGTAGGGGTACGGAAGGTCGACCACGTCGAAGGTGGCATCTTCGGCCCACACATTGTTATCTTGGCCGAAGGAGACTTGAAGACCTATTTGGCCCAGCGCCCGCAGGGGCTGTCCCCCGAAGCCCTGCAGTGGGATTCCTGAGGGCCCTAGGCGGCTTCGAGGGATCCCCATCTGGTCGAAGGCCGCCGCAAACAATATGTTCGCGGAGCTACCGCCGTCCACTAAGGCACGCCCCACGTCGCATCCCGCGATAGTGACCCGGATGACCAGGGGGTCCTGATGAGGGAAGTCCACGCCTTGGGCGTCGTCGGGTGTGAATGTGACTTCGTGCTGCGCCCAGTCCGGCGGTGCTTGCGCTGGGTATGCCGCCACGTGATGTAGTCTTCGCGCATAGGCCTTCTGCTGCCGTGCTGAGGCGAATTCCAGCGCAGAGCCTCCGGATATGACGTTAATGACCCTGCGGTAGGTTGCCTCCGGGGCCTGCAGCGACAGGAGGCCCTCCCGAGGCTGCTGTACGTGAGCTTGGATCCGTAAGGGGCCTTTCTGGGGTTGCATCCCTTGCGTCTGTACCTGCATGGGGGCCTCGTACGGGAATTGGACGTGGGCCACCGCAGGCGGACGTGTCTCCGGATTCCTGTCCCTAGCGACGCTATCGCGGAGCGCCGCGATGGAGGTGCGGGTATCGTGGTTGCCGCGGCCGTGGACTACGCACCAGAGTACCTGGTGCTGGTCGTCGTAATCTCCACGACTTTTATCGTCGCGGCCCCCGCCACGGCCGCGCCCCCGGCCACGGCGCCCCCGACCGCCTCGGCCCGCGGGAGCGCCCTCGTCAGAACCGCCTTCAATGTCGAGGACTGTAACATCCCAAATTTTTGCTAAAACAAAAATAATAATAATTAATAAAAGTGGAATAAAAAAAATTTAAATTAAAATAAGTATTTTTGTGCCTAAAGTTTAAAGTTGGATTTGCCTTGAATTTCTGTTTTTGAAAAAGCTGGATTTGAAAAGCATTTTAAGAAAAACCTTAAATAAAATGATATTCTAATTTTATATAAAAATCTTATGTCAAATTAAATATTTGGAGTTATTTGGATTTTATTTGGTTTCCTGGATTTTCTAGAGTTTAAAAATGTATTTTAAAATTTAAAAGTATTTTGAATATGAAAATTAAATACCAACATTAGTTGGAAATATTTTTATTAAGTTCCAAATTTCTCCAGAAGGTTCTAGAAAATTTTCTGGAATTTTTGGAGGTATTTTTGTATTTTTCTGAGGCTAATTGCATTTCTTAGCAATTTCTGAAAATCCAAAAATCAAAATCCAAAATAAAATTCCTCTCCCTCTCCCTCCGGCCGCCACGTGGACGGCCGGGATCCATCCATGCCGTCGCCCAGGTCCGCCTCCCCCTCCTCCTTGGGCGCCAAGTGTCCGGCCCAGATCCCCCTCCCCCGTGCGCCCGGCCCATCTGGCCCGTTCGCGCCTCGCCCCTTCCTCGGCCGCTTGATCCGTGCCCCCCCTGCGTGGCGCAATCACCGCCGCCCGCGCCTCCCGCTCATCTCTCTCTCCCCGCACCCCGGCCCCACCTGTCGGCGCCGCTTCCCTCTCTCTCCCCTTCCCCCTCGGTCCCACCCGGCAGTCACTCCCCCTTCTGCCTCTCGCTGCACCGCGGGGCCCGCATGTCAGGGGCGTCTTCCCCGCGCGACCCCGCCCTTCTTCTCCAGCCGCGCCGCCACCGGCCGTTGCGCCGCTCCCGCCCTACCCGGCGCCCTCCTCCCTCCCGCGCACGTCGCCGCCACGCGCCCACTCCTCCCGCAGGACCCGCGCGCCCCCACCCCGCCGAATCCGCCACCCACCTCCCTTCCCTCCCCGCAACTGCCGCCACGATCCCGCGCCTCCGGCGAGAAATCCCCGGCGCCCCCTTGCCCCTCCGCCCCTATTTAAAGTCCGCCCGGCACCGCTCTTCCTCGCCCCACACCCCTCCGCCTCTCCTCCCTCTCCCCGAGCTCCCCTTCGTCCCCGCGCCGTGCACCCCAACTCTCGAGCTCCGCCCCAACTCCGGCGAGGCATTGCCGGAGCCTCAGGCCGCCTCGCGCCTCGCCGTACCCACCGCCGTCTTCACCGCGCCCTCACGCACCTCGGAGACCTCACGGCCGAGCCCCTCCACCACCGGAGCGCCGCCGCGCCAGTAGACCCGAGCAGCGCCGCCGCCTCCCTCGTCGCCGGCCCGCCTCCGACCACCCTCGGTGAGCCGCGCCCCTCCCCCGAGTTCCCCTCGGCCCCTCTCCCCGTTGCCGACCTCGCCGCCGTGCGCCGGCGAGCCACCGCTCCCGAGCTGCCTCCGGCCGGTGCCACCGCTGTGCCAGCGTGGACGCCACGTGGCCACCAGGTGGCAGCCACCTCAGCGCTGCCCCGCCCCGTTAGCGCCACGCAGGCACACCCCGCCACCCGTGCCACCTCACCACCCCTTCCCCTCTCGTGGACCTGGTCCATGGACCGAGGCCCACATGTCAGCCGGCCCAACTCTAGATGACGTCATGCTGACGCCAAAAACTCGGGTTTTCCCGTAGAAAATTATTTCGGCCGAAAATGATTTTTGGTGCTGACGTCATAATCCTCAATTTCCTATACAAAATTAATTCCAGAAATTTCCTTTTTCCTTTTTCCCTCTTTTCAAACTTCCCGGAGCCCGTTCTCCTTCGTTTTAACTCCGATTTGGCCCATTCAAATTTCTAAATTCATCAAAAATTCCCCTCTATCCATTTCTGGCCTCAATTCAAATATTTGAAGTTAATTTAAATTTATTTGAATTTGGTGGGTTATTTTCACGTGTAGACTTCGACGATTCGGGAGATTTCGACGACGAAGGTTTGAACCAATTTGAAGAGCAAGGCAAGTCACCCTCCTTGATCATGTTGATCCCAGTTTTCAAATAAAATTATGTTGACTTATACTATATTGCATGCATATTTATATTCAACGTATTTCAATTCAGTTTTAAATTTAGTTATTGCCTACTTGTTAATCCCTCCATTGAATTTGAATTCCTCAATGCCTTGTCACCCTAGAATCAAACTCTAGTTGGTATACTAGTATTGGCTAGAGAGATTTTATATCAAATGCTTAGACCTGCTAGTCATAATATTTGTTTTGGGATATCTTTCACATAAAATGATAACCCTGTTTACATAAAATGATATGAACTCTTGGCTTTGGTGAGTCAATGAGGTTTATGAAACTATTTTGAAAATAAATGTAAAACTGGTTTAGACTTAGACAATTGGTTAGAGTGGTGGGTGCAGGCATGCCCTGTTGGTTGGAGCCGCAGTGGTTGATCGTCGTGCACGGGGGTATGTGGTTGGGCCTGAGTCAATTAAGGACCGGTCTGTGAGCTACTGTTGCAAAGCCCTAATCGTACTACCACATGGCTGGTATGAGACAGCCCTGGCTGAATAATTTGCGAAGTCCCAATCTGAGTCGAGTTGTAGGTTGAAAGTGAGCGTGGTTGGTGCCATGTGAAGTCTCACTTGGGCGAGCGTGGTTAAGCCATGAGAAGTCTCGTCTAGGCTCAAGAGGGGGTCCCGGTCTGGTGGATTCCTTACTGGGGTGAAACCTTAGAGTTGGCTCGGCCAGGTTGAAGGCTTTGCATTGTAAAGGCCTTGTCACGACTCCCCACCGCACACCTAAGGAAGTGTGTAATCTAGTGGTACAAAGGGATGATCGTGTCTTGTGGGTAAAGCTGTACAACCTCTGCAGAGTGTATAATCTATCCTGGATAGCCGTGCCCACGGTCATGGGCATGCTGAGTAAAAGTTTTTCATGGATTAGATTTTGATTTTCAAAATGTTTTTGAAAACCTTGCGGATGGATGGAATCCGTGAGAGATTGAAATCTGGTGAATGGATGGAATTCATCAGAGTGGTGCAGTGAAAGCGTGTGGATGGATGGAATCCATACGTGAGCTTTTGGAAAAGATGGTCCGGGTGGGATGCCCGTGGTTAGGTTAGTGTTTGGTCGGAGCCGGCACTGACGGTATTACTTTCTACTACAATATTGTTTTTACTTACTGTATTAAATTCTGCGATTTCAATCTATCTATTGTATTTCTTAAATGCTGTTTTATGCAAACTAACCCTATAAGCCTTCCATTGAAGCCTTTATCATTATGTTGCATTTTCCCGGGTGATTTGCGGAGTACAAGTTTGTACTCACGTTGCTTTTTCCACACAGAGAAGGAAGACGTCAACTACGGTGAAGATCTGGACGAATAGGCCGCGTCTTACTGTCGTTTGCCTGTGGGCAGGCTCAGTGGGCTTCTTCCGCTTCGGTTTTTCTTCCGCTGCTTATTACTTAATTTTGGCTTATGTGCCGTTGATGTAAACTTTGGCATTCATGCCCATATTCAGTTAATAAATGTCATTATGGTTGATATTTATCTTTGTTGTACGCTGTGTGCACTAGCTGATCCTGGACTAGTGCGATTTACACAGAGGATCCAGCAGTCGTTGCTCCGGGTTCCGACAAGGACGTACCGGTTTCGCCTCGACCTCTGCTTGCCGCGCTTGGGCCGATCGGATGACTCCTTGTGCGAGGCGTCACTGCGGTCGGGCGTATCCCTGGACGACTCCTGCTTACATTTTCCCTTCGAAGAACCATCCTTCGGCGGATCTTCGGCTTTTGCCGAGGCTCCGGCCTGGTTGGTGTCGGAGTCGTCACCTTGCCTTCGCCGCGCGTCCTCTTCCGCCCTGGCGTATTCCTCCATTTTGTCGAAGAGCTTCGCCACCGTCTTGATTGGCTTTCGCGTATTGTACTCGGCCATCGGGCCCGGACGAAGGCCCTGTATGGCTGCATTAACGATGGTGGTTTCATTAACGTCCTTCACTTGGCATCGAATCTTGGCGAAGCATTTGAAGTAGTCCCAGAGCTTCTCCGAGGGTTTTTGCTTCACAGCGAAGAGTTGGTCCGCGTCGACTCGCTCGACATAGTTTCCTTGGAAGTTGTTGTGAAGGCGGTCGCGAAGCTGCTCCCACGCGTAGATGGAGCCTGGCTCTATGGTAAAGAACCAAGAGAGCGCCACTCCTTGCAGCGCGAGAGGGAGTCCCTTCGCCTTCGTGGTGTCGTCTCCGCCCGCGGCTTCGATCGCGGTTTCGTACACGCGCATGAACTCGCGGGGGTCCGTGTCGCCTTTGTACGGGTCGATGGCGCTAAGAAACTTGAAGTCTTCAGGCCATGCCGCCTGCTGCAGCCCTGCCGAAAGCGGGGACTTCGGATCTACACGCCGCAGCGGCGCACGGCTAGACGTGGGGGCTTCGCGACTGTCCGCCCACTCCGGCGTGGGCTCGGGCGCGATTACTGGCGCGGCCTGCTGGCTCCGAGCCTCTTGCATATCGCGGACGGCTCTTGCGTTGAGGGCTGCTAGTATGGCGCTTTCCACCGCAGGCGCTGTCGGGGCCGCCGGAACACCCAGCGGACGGGTCGGTGCAGGGACCATCGCTTCACAATCTCCAGATCCGCCGGATGCTTCATTGCGGCTACCCCCGGCCGCCTGATCCGCGCTGCCGGCGAGGGTGGCGGGGGCTGTCGTTGCAGTGCCAGCGACGGGGTTGGGTGTCGTTGTAGCGGCGCTGGCGGGGTCGGTCGCTGTGGTGCCAGCGACGGGGTTGGGTGTCGTTGTAGCGGCGCTGGCGGGGTCGGTCGCTGTAGTGCCAACGACGGGGTTGGGTGTCGTTGTAGCCGCGCTGGCGGGGTCGGTCGCTGTAGTGTGAGCGTCGACGTCCGCGACCACTGCGCCTGCGCCGCCGCCAGCTCCTTCGGCGGCCGATGCCGAAGCCCTGGTATTCACGCGCCGCTCTGACCCAGCCGTCTTCTTTCCCTTCGCCGCCGCTGATGAAGCTTTTTTCGGTGCCATCCTTCTTCTTCGGTCTTCGGGCTTGTCCTTGTCCTCCCCACGGACGGCGCCAACTGTTGTGGCTACAGGCCAAACAGAGAGAGAGATGGTAGTGGAGAGTGATGGAGATGAGTATAATGGCTTGCCCCCTCCACATGGCCTGTATTCATATATATACACATGAGGAGTGCTTTTACAGTTATACCCTTACATCTGGTTATCCCCTCTGGGGGCAGTTATGTCATTACACATGGCCTATTCTGTGCCTTATAATCTCCTACCAGGCCTGCTGGGTTTAGGTGGGGGCCACCCCTACGACATTTATTATGGTGCATAATCAAATTATTATTGAGTTGAATAATCGCTTTGCAGAAAGATCTACTAAGTTATTAAGTTGTATTGCTTGTATTGATCCAAAAAAATTCATTCGCCAACTTCGATGAGGAGAAATTAATTGAACTTTCTAGAATGTATGCTGCTGACTTCTCTCAATATGATTGTATAGTCCTTAAGGACCAACTTCACACATTTATTGTTGATGCAAGAGGTGATCTATCTTTTGCAAATTGTATCGACCTTGCAAATCTTGCTATGAAAATGGTTGAGACTGACACACATATAGTTTTTCCATTGGTATATCGTCTCATTGAATTGACCTTGATTTTACCAATTGCAACATCAACTGTAAAAAGAGCCTTCTCGGCTATGAACATCATTAAAATTGATTTACGAAACAAGATGAATAATGAGTGGATAAATTATAGCATGGTATGCTATATTGAGCGAGATGTATTTGTAAGTATTAAAGATGAAAAGATTTTAAAGCGTTTTTAAGGGATGAAGTCATGCAAGAAACAACTTTCTCATGCAAGTGGTAAGATAGTTTATTTCAAATCTAATATTCATGCTCTTTGAATTTATCTATGTGCATATTTTATTTTATTTTTTATGTTGTCTTTGTAGGTTCCGGACTTCCGACTCTTGTCCTATTATTGATGAGGAAATGGTGGGCTAGCCGCATAGGATAGTGAACAAATCTTCAATTAGGATTTGAGATACTTGATGTATCTTTATTACGCTACATTCTGTATGGTTTCATATTCTTTCTTTATTGTGATTTGTGTTAAAAACTTGAACTCTTAAAGTATTGAGCATTAAGCAGAATTTTCATATCAATGATGCATTTGTGACGTATTTTTTGTTATATCATAATATAGTTCTAGACTTATGGTATGCTATATTGTTACTTAGTTCAAATTTAGCTTGGGACGTGCTCTAATTCTGGATCCGTCACTGCTTGAGTAGAGCCATTTACTAATTTCTTCTCCCCTTATGTTGGACTTAGTCATTCCTAAATCCAATTTTAACTCCTAAGATACTCAGCCCTTCGCACAGAAAACTGTAGAATTCATGCTAAAACCATTTACATCCATAGCTTCCGCAAAGTTGTATTTTTCTCACCCTCCATCTAATTGAATTGATAAGCTCTTGCCAGGTTTCAACAAAAAGAAAGCTTTCCGAAGCTAGATTGATTCTGGAGTTGAAAGAAGCTAGTAACGTCTTTTTCTAAGGGAAAATAGGATGTGTTTGGTTTGAGGGATGTGGTGGGATGGAATGAGACGGTTCGTTTGACCAAGCCTATCTATGTGTTTGGTTTGGGGGATGGGGTGGGATGGAATGGTCCAAAGTGGGATGAGCCTGTACAAATTTAGAGAATATTCGTCTTAGATGCTGGACCATGTGGTTCCACCTTTTTGTGAAACCATCCCATTCTATTCCATCCCATACCATTTCACTTTCATCACTCCAACCAAACACATCCTAAGCTAACATCTGACCAGAATAAGAATGCTCTTATTACCGTTATTTTGGTCTTAACAATTTTAACCTGGAGAGACTGACTTTCACTAACCGTGTAAACTTTTGAGCCTTTTAACTGGAAAAGGAGCTTCATTTGCATGCTTCTACTAACAATGATGAAGGCATCTCTAGAAACAAATCTTGAATGACTTTTCTCGTCTCAGGTACTTGCTCACCAACTTTTCTCCCTGCTCTTTATTTGTCACACATCATTTGCAGCTGCTTGCCTGCTTCGCACAATCCTGCTAAAGGGATTCAAGCCAAAAGCGTAAACGCCTATCATTGCAAAACTTTTTAACATGCTTATGGATAAACTTTGCACAGAAAAGCTCGCTGTCGCTGACCTCCAATAGCAAGCGTCTCGTGCACTGGGATCCAATAAGATTGTCAAGACACTACAATAACTTGGGAATACATTATGCTGGCGGTACTCCATTACTATGTGGAGTGCCACATTCTACAGCATTTTTTGATCTTTCATTCCTCTTTTCGAAGCTCACGATTGCACATGATTGTTCATATTTTATCAATCTAATGATACTTGTGACAAATTAAGAATTCCTCTGGGCGGCGCTCAAAGCGGTTTAAGGCTTGCCTTTTGGCTGTTAGCTAAAATTATACTATAATAATTATCTGCTTTTTTTAGAAAAAAGAGAAAAATAAAAAAATGTTATATTGTCACAGATAATGCAAAGGAATATAGGAAAAACGAAAAAGGGAAAATGCAATAAAAACTCAAAATAAGCCAAAATTAGAAGCCGATATATTCTAAGTATCTTTTGACTTAAATAAGTTGAAAGATAAAAAAGTCAGAAGCTGAAACTGTTTGGAGCGAAACCGTAACCAATAATTTAGAAGGGCATATCTTCTGCTGGATCCTCTGCGGCTACTATTCAAAGGCCGTATCGCAATACTTGAATACTTGATCCCCTGGACCACTGGCATTCCCTTCCGGCGTCACCGCCGGCCTACACCTCAATCCCCGGCGGGGGGAGCCAATGCGGTCCCTTCCTCCGTGGCAATTTGGCAACAGCAGGGGCCATAGAGCTCCTGGGAGTGAAGACCTATAGTAAGTTGATGGGCCCCATGTGCAGAAGATAAAACAATGCACACAGAAAGAAATGCCAGTGCTTTCTCCCTATACAATTGTGGGGACCTGAAATGCATCAAAATGAGAGCAGATTAGGGAGGATCCAAAGGTGGGTTGCATGTGAATGTGAAAACAACAGAGCATATCCTGTCCTTAAATTGAAGAAACTTGGCAATTAGGAAGGCATAATATATCATATATGGGTCATTGCTATTAACCTGTGCAGTTGTATAAACATATAGTGGAGGAGCACTCATGTTTGAACCTTGGTGTCTAAATGGGCCATGCCTAACAGGCTGACCCATGGTCTGATACTATAGGTATGGTCCACAGCACAGCTTGAAGATCAACGGATCAGGTTGGCACGGTACGAAGCGGTAGGCCATGCCTGGGCCATTGTCTTGGCCTATCGTGACGGTACGGCACGGCATGACCCATCTGGTACAGCTAGCCCATCAGCACGGTTTGCCCATTTGGCACACGTAGCCCGTAGGTACAACTCATTAGGTATGAAGGCCGACCATTAGGCACAGGCATGACATGGTCGGCACGACCTATTTGGCCCATTTAGCATGAGTAACGGTCGATTTTTTAAAAAAATTATAGCCGTTTGCGAGTTTAAAAATATGTAAAATTCAAAAAATCTGAATTTTTCTATGATAGGCAACATACCCCCTCATTCATCCACACTCAAACCAGCAATCTCCTCTCATTCTCTCATGAAAATTCCAAAACACTTTGTGATAATTTGGCAAAATTCAAAATAATTTGTCAAAAAAAAAAATCAAAATCCGTCATACAGTCAATAAAAGAGGTAACAATATTAATTTTCATGTACTTATATTGTTTTTATTTATCTTTATTGTGATACAAAATAGGTAGTAATTTAGTTTTCTATTTGTATTTTGTAGTTTTCTGCATTTCTAAATTTCTTCATGTAAAATTTTGACGATTTTGCTGCGAGTGAATATGGAATTGATCCAGAAAATTTTGCATCCCTTGGGACGTTGTCACATCCACAATTGTTTGAAGTTTATTAGAAGTATAAGTTTTAAGGAGTTTGCTTGCAACAACCTCTACCAGCACCCGCTGTAAGAAGAAAAAAAAATATGTGGGCAACATTTTTTCCTTTGGAAGATCCTCCAGATAATCGGGCTCTATATCATCAAGTGGTGGAGCAATCCATACCAGGCCCACAAGGGACTATTAATCTTTTTGGACTGCGATCTCGTGCCTCACTATACAGAAGACTTCAACATTTTGGATTGGTAGCGTGAGCACAAGCTAATATATCCGATGTTATCCATATTAGCACGAGATATGTTAACCGTTCATGTCTCAACGGTTTCTTTTGAGTCTGCTTTTCAGTCTTTCCAGAAGGATATGAGAGGAGTGAAGAACAAGATTCACAAGTGAGATGGTGGAAGTACTTATCCCAATGAAAGATTAGAAACAAGCTAATGTGTGAGATCAACACTGCGTGGTGGATACGGAGTTGGAACACACGTTCAACAATCTCTATCTAGATGACGACGAAGGCAGTCAAGACATCGACGATTCTTAGAGCATCCATGTATACATTGTACTTTTATGTTTTTTACCTGTAATATTGAGCTACATGTTGTACTCTTTTTTCTTTACCAAGGTTTTCTTGAGTTGGGTTTTTACTTGGCAAAGTTTTTAATGAGATAGCCATTTTAATATCAATAAAGCTCATTATTACATTTCTACATTTTTTTTGTCTTTTTCTATAATTTAATGTGTCCTTTTGTACAAATTCTACAATTTATTGTTTCTTTTTTTCACTCTACATATTTTTAAAGTATTAAGTTTTTTTCAATTTTTTTGGTCAAATGGGTGTGCTGTGCCTTCGTGGCCCGTCGGGCTAAACGGGCCTCGTGCCGGCTCGGTATAGCACGAACCCCCTTTGAGCCGTGCCAGGGCCGGCGTCTTGGCCCACGGGCCAACACGGCTAGCCCGTTTCGGCTGATGGGCAAAACGGGCTATGCCTAACAGGCCCATGCTATGTTGGGCCTAGGACATGCCGCACCACCCATTTGAGCACGTCTATGTTGGGTACTCAAGATGCTTTTACACCTATCATCTGATACTCCAAAGTATTTGTACGACCAAGTTTTGGGATAAATCATCTAATTGGCTTCACAATTCTATTTTTTCTGTGTGATGTAGAAAACCTAAGTGAAATTCGAAAAAAATATAAAATGTGCCAAACTATACCACACGTACTTCAGTCAGTGTTTTCAAAATTTTCCCAGAAAAAAAAGGCTATCAAGGTTGTTGCTGTCAGTAACTTTCATGGGATTGTAACTTATGGGTTCTAGAGACATAGATCCACATATCAGCAGCACCGACGCATAAATATGCACAGTTAAATCATAAGAGCTTCAGGTTTGGCAACACATTGCATAAATATGCACACCTGATTGTAAAAAAAACTTCAGATGGAAAGACAGAAGATCAACATTTGCTCCTTTCCCCTTGACCTCTTCCATCCCTTTCTTGCGGTTTTCAAGATCGGAGTGGGGCAACAAATTACTAAGAGCAGAGAAAAGAGAAGACAGGACAAAAATCACAAGGCCCAATACCGAAAACTTCTCATGCTTCTAGGCAGCATCTTTTGATTTGCTTTCTTTTTGTTGGGAGCTTCAAATTACCATTTTGAGTTGTCCATGTTAGAGGATCCCACAAAAGGGAAATGACAAGGTTGGTGCTGTGCCCGATACGTGTATAGGTCTGTGTGAAAGTTTGTTTCTTTGCGTTTGCCGTTCTGGAACTCGTTGCCTGTTTGCCCCCTGGCTCAATTTTTTGATTTCAAGTTTAGCCCATCTCATACTAAATTGCAGATTTGCGCTATATACAATCACGGTAGCAGCGGTAAATAATACGTGTCACCTACCGCTCTCCCGTACAGCAGCAGAAAGATAGCACAGCAGCAACAACCTCGACTTTGCAAATCACTTAACCATAAACCTACTATGGTATAGCACCGCAACAGGACTTACCATACCATGGGCCCGCCATAGGACCTGCCGCACCATGAGACCACGGTAGGACCTACTGCCTTAAGTGCCATGGAACCATGGGCCCACGACTGTTGCGCTGGCTAGTCGCCTGCCACAGTCACCGTAGGTGTCGTGGTGGAGGCAATTGCTACGATCAGCTAGCGCAGCAGGTGACACATGCCGTCTGTCGCTGCTGCCGCGGTAGAGAAGAGGTTAGTTTTGCAATTCCCACGTGAGGAGAGGCTATTTTTAAAAAGAAAAGTTGCTACAGGCCAGAACAGTGATCGCTTTACAGCGTCAGATTTCCTTCTCTATGCTGATAACATGATACAGCCTCTATCTAGTTGCTTTCAGGACCCCTTTTGTGCCCACAAGTAATGCTGAAAGAGTGACCAGCCAGATGTCTGCATAGACAACATAAACTGTAAATTCAGAACTCTGAGAATTCCCTGCACTGGAACTTTCAGAAGTTTGATCTTTAGCAATCAATATCAGTTTTGATAAATTAGGGTCTGTTTTTTTAAACTCCTTACTCAGGTGCTTAGGAAAATCACCGGTTGGGAGAGTAATAGTTAGGATGCTAGCTACTTATAGAGATTGTGAATTAAGTGTTTTCTTATGATGTATATTTTGCATCCATATTGTTAGACCATGTGGTGGTCGTACATTAATTAATGATGAATAATTGACATTTGGGTTTATTTGAAATTTACGTTTTGGGAAGTTCTGGTCGATGCACTTGTATTGCTAAATTTGTTAGGGCAGTTGTCGACCATGGCGGTCACTCATGGCAGGTATTTCGACCACTATAGTACGAGCAGGGTCTAGTGACCAAGACATTTCGACCACGGCATTCGACCGCGGCTCTTCGACCACAGCTTTTCGACCACGTTCGACCACATCAGTCTTTGACCATGGCAGCCTTCGACCATGGCTTTTCGATCACGTTTAACCATGTCAAGCTTCGACAACGACAATTCGACCACGACAGAACCTTACATGGTCGATGATGGTAAGCTACAATATTTTTTCATGAGCACAGCTACAATACTTTTCGATGTCTTAAGCTCGTCTGCTACAGTAATTGATCCATGGTCATAGATACAGTACCTGGTCGGTGCTCGATAGTCGTAGACTTGTGATCGATAGTCTTAGATTTTGTGATCGGTAGTCGTAGATTTTACTGGTCGAGAGTTATAGATCCTTCTGGTCGGTGGTAGACTTTGGGATTGGTACTCGTAGACTTTGTGGTCTGCTGTCGTTGTCTTAGACTTTCGATCGGTTGTCGTAGACCTAGCGATCGGTAGTCATAGGCTTTACGATCGATTATCGTTGGCTTCACGGTCGGTACTTGTAGACTTCATTATTGGTATGAGTGCTTCAATTCTTGCGATCTTCGAGTATTTTGAGTATTCATGTTAGGCCAGCAGGATGACTGGCTAGTGCATGGTGGTCAAGTGGTCTCGGTACTCGATAGTCAGAAGGGCTCAGTACTCGTAGTCGTAAGGTGTAGAGCTTGGTTGTCAGAGAGTTGTGGTATATGATTGGTTTTCGGTAGTCGGTATTCGATGGGTCTGCGGTCGGTAAAAATGGACTTCTCGAGTGTTCTGAGTGATGGTTGTTCTCAAGTACTTGTGTTCGAGTACTCGATGAGCTAGCGATCGGTCTTGCATAGCGATTTGTAACCGGTCGTAATAAGTGATCTAAGGCTGAATTCTGGATAGTGATGAGATGTGTGGTCGTGGAAGACCTGGTTGATATTTGTGGATGGTTAAAGGTGTGGTTTAAGTGTTCGTGAACTGATAACAGCCAAGTTGGAAGTAACTTGTGCTGGGAAAAAAAATTCTTTGGTCTTCGATGTGCAGGTGGGGTGTGGAGATGATTATGGTCGGTGATGAGAAGGATCGGGACTAGGATGAGGAAGTCCGAGGTCCAGGCAATCAAGGATGTCATGCGAGGTGGTTGGGCTCACGCTAGAGCACGTGGAGATCAAAAGCGGTGATTCATGAAGAAGCTACGAGTGGTGCAGTCCAGGAGGCTTCGACGTGAAGGTTGATGATACATAGAGAAGATATAGGAGGTGCGTTCTCGGAGGTTTCAATACGTGTGGATGGTGCGTGATGAAGATACAGGAGGGGTTGTCCTGGAGGTTTCATCACGTGATGAGATTGAAGATGTTATGGAGTCCGTAACAGGAAGGCTGAGAGTTTGAATAAAACTCGTGTTTGGAAGGGTTTCGGGTCCCTTGGTTTTTAGAAGAAGTAGAGTTGTATTCGTGGTTGAAATGGGCACGGTTTGTGATGTTAGTCAGGAGAGACTTAGGGTTAACACGAGGGGGTTTTGTGAGGAAAAGGCTTTTGCACAGTTTTTGAGAGGACTTTTGTTGAGAAGGTTTTTAGGGATCCTTGTGAGGGCACTTTGTAATTTCACAAAAAATTCAGCTATAAAAATCATCTTAAGTCAATCTAGTTCGTGATTCATTGAAGATTGCTGGTGATTGCAATTGGGCTGAAGCGTACGACCATGTGCAAGGGTGATCGAAGTGATAGAATGGTGCAGTCGTTCGAGTGGTCAAAATTGTCATCAACTGTCAAGAGACTCTAAAAAGCGGCGAAAATCAATCACCCCCTGATTTCGGTATACGATCCTACACATATAATGACACTATCAATGTCGTTCGAGCGGTTAAAATTGTCATCGACTATCAAGAGACTCTAAAAAGCGGCGGAAATCATTCACTCCCTGATTTCGGTATACCATCCTACACATATAATGATACTATCAATGAGCAAGATCATGGGACTCTCCTTTCTTGATGATTCCCAAGTCAGAGAAACTCTTACGAAAGAAAAACGGCACTAAAGAGATTGCTAGTGCCAGTTAGCATTTCCCCTTCTGGTGAACAGCTGAAGTAAATTGAACTTTGTAAGCCTCGTTACAGAAAGAATGATACTATTAATGAGCAAGATCATGCGACTCTCCTTTCTTGACGATTCCCAAGTCAGAGAAACTCTCACAAAAGAAAAACGGCACTAAGGAGATTGCTAGTGTCTGTTAGCATTTCCCCTTCTGCTGAACAGCTGAAGTAAACTGAACTTTGTAAGCCTCGTTACAGGAATAATATGATACATGTAAAAAGTTGTTTTGTAAACCTTGGGAAAAAGTACCATTATTTTCAGCAAATGGAAACGAACTATGAAGTTTCGAAACAAACAAAGATCTAGCCTGCGAAGCATAATGCATCTTCAGGATGGCAGGAAACTAGATCTGGTTCAGACCATTATCAGCATATGTCAAGCCTCTACTAACAGTCTAACATGTAGACGTTGAGCACAAGAGAGAAACATGTTATGAAAAACAGTTCTATTATTATATAGATCGCTGATATATATAGATTGTATGATTAATATGTGTAAGGGCGACTTGGCCAGACTCAGGTATAATTATGAAAATAGACAACATTCAAACTGAATTGGTTAATATGCATGACATGTTGAATGAACAACCATAGCAATTACAAAATTCTGGCACTCAAATTAGACTTAAATTTCAATTTCAAAAAAGGTAATATTTTTCTATATATCATGTGAATTTTGATATTTGATGTATACAAAACCAACCAATACACATATCAAATTCAAATTTAGAATAATGAAATCTACTATGTATGCACATACTTCTTAGTAAGCTGCTTCTTGGGGTGCAATACAGCATGACGGAGTTGAAAATGTCCAAAGAGGGCAGAACTGCAGACTCTTATATCAAACTCTCCATTAGAAGATTGGCAGTTCACTCTTCATCAGATTTTATGGAAGCTTCCAGGATGACCACTAGGCACTAGCAAATGGTAATGAAACAACGTCTTCCAGACAGATTCTCAGCCTATCTCGTGGCCAACGGTTGCCATAATTTTTTCTGTTACGATTCTCCCTCTTGGGCAAGCTCGTGAGTTGACTGGGCTTGCTATAGTTGCCTCATAGACTGAAGGATAGCGAAGGCTCTTCGTGGACTGTTGCTAGCTTTGAAAATTTGGGTCGCTAGTACTCTCTTTGTTGAGCTTTAAGAAATAGACTAGGTGCACCAAGTTTGAATTTAGGGGTTCACACATGAACTCGAGATGTTGATCCTTATTAAAAAAATTTGGATCCGGTGTCTTGTGACACCGGGTCACATAACTTAGCTCCGCCCATGGCTTGAGGTAGGCGACGGTGCACTTGCTCATTTGGGGCATTTCGTCGAACAGGACGCGGATGTAGGGGAGGGGGTAATGCTTGAGGTGCGCGAGGGAGATTGCGTGGTGGGAGAGGAAGCCGAGGTAGAGGAGGTGCGCGTGGAGGGCAGAGGGGAGGGGGCACCCGTGGGGGTGGCACGGCGAGGGGGAGCGATGGGGAGGGCTCGCCGTCGGTGGACGGCTTCGGCGAGAGCGCACGACAATTCTTGTTCAGGACGGTGGTTTGAGAATTTGAGATTGTGCGGGTACGCGTGCATCTAGATTCGTGCAGCTGGTGATGTGAATGGACCGTGGCGCACAAGGCGAATCGGACCCACCGGCCCAGAGTGGGTTCGAGCTTGCGTACATCGTGCAACTGCTTACAAGCGGGACCTAGGTGTCAGCAATTCGAGCCATTTTTGTTCTCTCTCATCCTGTTGTGTCAGAGACTCACGAGTTCTTACAAGAGCATCAGAACATGATCGCGAGTTCTTACACGAGCATCAGAGCATGATGTTTTTTATGCCATTCCTGAATGATTCGGTGTAAAACTGGCCGTGAATGTTTCGGTGTAAAACTGGCATGAATTGCCTACACCCTGTACATTGTTACTCCAAGCAGCAATACATCCCATGCAAGTTCTCACACAACTCCTTCCTGATCTGTAGACAACCTAGGGTAAGTTTTGATCATCACCAGCTAACAACGACAGGCTTCAGAAGATGAAGCCTTGAGAAGAGCACTCTGACCCTCACAGTTCGAGCTTGCTGGCGAGGTACCAGGAGTGCATGGCGAGGCTGCCGAACGCCATGATGTTGGCCAGCGACGACAGCCCGTGGATCATCCCGAACTTCTTGTTCATTGCCGTCAAGGTGGGGCTCGTCTTCGCCACTTCCGCGTTCTTCGACCACCCAATCTCGCTGCCGATGCCGAGGTCCTTCTCGATCTTGTGCCTCTTCATCATCATCTGCAGAGACAAGCAAGTCAATACTGTGTGTCAAGAAAAAGGAAACTGCGCAGTAAAAGAAGATCATGTCCGACAATCGTATAAAGCACGGCTTCTTCTCAGTTCATGATAAGGAACCCATCCTCCTCGAAGGCTAAATTCACATACTATAGTTGTTTTCAGCAACCAGTACAATTCGCAAATCGCAAACATCGTAACATATAATACACAATGAACTATGCGTTACAATTTATTAGGTGTCCAAAAGGTCTGCATATAGGGACAGATTTCATTGTAACACACTTCCTGCTCGCTCACCACATATATCTAAAATTATGCTTCTGAGAGTAGAACAAGATGGTTGCTACCTTTATGTCTAGAACTAGTAGCAATTCTTATTTACTTTCCTAAGGCTAAATTGCTAAGCTGATTGGGAACTAAAGAAAAGAGAGCATGTGCTTGTGTCAAGCACGGAGTAATTTATTGACTTGGTACTATTGGGTGCTACTACTACCATGTTACTTTTTTTCACTATTGAATATGTAATAAAGCACAACAAGAATTTCAGATATGCCTGTGATTGCTGCAAGGAATTGTTAACCAAGACTGCATTCCATAACAGATCTACCAATATTTTATCACCTTTGAGAATATCAAACCATATAAAACCAACATCCACCAATCACTGCACTCGTCTTTTTTTTAAAAAGCAGGAGAGCTGTTAATTTCATTATGTAAGGTAGGGGTTACAAATTACAGAGGGGGGGGGGGGGGGGGGGGGGTGCTGCCTAGTTGACAAGCCGAAGCCAGAGGACAGCAGAGAAACAACAACAAAAACGTCTATAATCCATGTTGTAAACAGGGACCCCCCGAATGGAGTCCGCACATGTCTAAATTATAGACGTCACTGCAATTGTCATCTAGCTAAAACTACGATACCATGCTTTTCCCTGTAAGTAGCATTAGGCAAAGGCAAAAATGGTGACATAAACAAACCTAAGGAGTAGAAAAAGGATTTCACCTCGATGGTCATGGGGGTGAACACTAGAAGGTTGGACAAGTCCAAACCAAGGGCAGCCATAAGGAATCCGAGCTGGTAACGCTCAATGGTTGATGCTGTCTTCCATGGGTGGAGGTATGCAAATGCGGCTACTGATATGGCCGAACACACTGACATCAACATGAAGTAGGCTGGGAACATCTTTCCCTGCAGACTCCCAAACTGGTGCCTCGGCAAATACCTTCATAATTCATAAGATTTCACCAACACATGTCAATTGCTTTATACTAATTTCTGATAAAGGAATAATCAACCGTGTGCTTATGGTTTCAGGTGGACTTGTCAGTTCTCACAATAACAAAGTAATAATGTAGTATGTACCCTGTGTGTAATACAACATTGAAGGCACAACTGAACAATCCAGTGAAAGATGTTACTTTCTAAAATGCACATAACGTATAACTCTGAAAAATGCAACTTACACAATATGTAAATAACACAACTTACTTGCAAAGCACCATAGCATTGGCTATAATTTTCAGAAGTTGTACCAGAAAAATGGCAACCTAAGCCGTCACAGTATCTACAGGCTTAGAGATATGAGAAATCTAACATGAACGAGCTCTCTAGCTTCCGAATAAAGAATACTCCGGTGTTTCCAACTTATAAATTGCGGGGGTTCCTTCCCAGCAAATTATACATCGTCTCAAAGGACATGTTTTTATGCTAGGAAACATACATATATGCAACATTTACTACAGTAAAATCCTAAAGTGAAAAAGTGAGATGAATTGGTGAGGACCTTTGGGACTACGATTCTAGTGCCAAATCTCTACTGCTTGTCACAAACAAAATTGCAATTCGAGCATAGTGAAGACCTACCAAATGTAAGCGGAAGCGCCCAGTACAGTACTGCTCAAAATCTGAAATTATTTACAACAGGGGAACGCCTACTAAATCAAACAGCGAAAGATACTGCAACTTTTACCGCAAACAAGCGCAATAATAATCGATGTAACAAAACCAAAATTCTCACTCAAACGTGGCTAAGAGGTTTAGCCGAAAGGGATCAAGTGGTTTTTACTTGAACATGACGATGCCGCCGATGAAGGTGACCCAGAGCGCGGCGCCCCAGGCGGTTGCGAAGCAGAGGATGTGGGCCAGCCTCGCCGTCGCGACGCCCGCGCCGGAGCGGCCGGAGGCGCCGAGGAGCGCGTCCGGCGCGAAGAGGACGCCGGCGGCGAGGAACGACACCGCCGTCAGGAACCGCGCCGCCCACCCCATCGCGCCCTTCCAGCTAGCACAGGCTAGGGTTTGGGTTTCCGGAGGCTGGAGAGAAGGAAGGACAAGGCAGAGATGTGCGTAGGAATGGTGGGAATAAACAAAATGAGTGAAGTGGCGTCCATGAACCTTCTAGAAAGAACACGCTTGCCTAAGGCTGGGTTATTTTGGGTTTTGTGTTTATACCTTTTGATTTTTACTAAATTAGTTTTTAAACGATATGTCTTTTTAAAATAGTATCTATAAGTTATTATAATAGGTAATACATTGACTTTAGTTATATTGTCTAAAATCGTATACAACTATCTCTCTTAGTACTCTCTCGCAAACAATCAAAATTTAAAAACAAAGGAATTTTACACACAGATAATCTAATTTATGTATAATTGCTACAAAATTTATGTTTTTCAAATGACACCTTGGAGAGTGTACACACGCTTTCTCCTCAACAGTTAGATAATCGTGGGCATTGGGTTGGAATCACATAAAAGTCAACTTCTGTCGGATTCCGTGAGACGATTGCAATTTCACGTCTCATGATCAAACCAGTGATAATCTTTTCCCTGTATTCTAGGCTTCTAAGTTCTAAACATGCATGCAATGTGGTATGATGGGTTTTTTAGGCCGGGTTTAAAATTTTGGCTATTCGTGAGAGGCAATATGCAAAAGAAAATAATCGCATGCGATTTTAGCTGGTACAGCTGAACTCAATATATTTTTTACTACAATATTCCTATTGAACACGTCTTGAAAAAAATACACAATTTAAAATATAGTTACTGTAGCATAAGCCATTGGCTATATGTGGAAAAGAACCCAGCCATAGTCACTTGCTTGTTGTTGGGTTCAATCGGTTCCAACAAATAGATCGTAGATGTTATAACTACTATGATGTGTAGGAGTGCTTAATTGGGACCAACAAATTCAAACTAGCTGGTTCCTTAACTCCTTGGCTTCTCGTGCTTCTACGGGTAGCAGGGGTCGCGCCTCGGCCCGCGTCCTCTCGAGTTGCGCCTAGAGCTCCCCCGTTTGATGAGCCTTGTTCACGGACCGTAAGGCCTCAGCATGTGACTCCCTCAATTGTTTTCGAAGGTCCTCCAACTCCCGCTGCACCTCTTCGTGAGCACCGGGAGGGTTAGCATCCTGAGAGGGCGCGGTCTCACCAGTGACTTGAGCCTCTGTGGAAACGTCTGGCTGCACCCCGGCCCCAGGGCGGCTAGGGTTGCAACTCGACTTGACTTGGGCCTCGAAGGGGGGGTTCACAACCCCGACCTCGGCAACCTTCCGCGCTTTTCCTTTTTAGGTGGCATGGCTTCTTGCTCGAATTCTCACAGACAGCGCCAACTATCGTCGGCACGAATCCGGACAATAAACTTAGTGGCACCCCCGGTTAGGTGCGAACACTGCCGAGGATACGAATGGACTCAAGGAGAAGCATATAAGCACCAAGTGTATTTAATATGAGTGTTCTAGGGTTACAAAATGGCCTTCTCTTTGCCATTACAATGGGTCCTATTTATAGGGGAAGAGGGGAAGGCGAGTGAAGTTACAAGTTTACCCTTGATGCCTAATTTACTTCTAGGGATATCTATATCATTCGCCTCGTGCAGGCCCTACCATGTCCAGGACTCTAGGGTCGGCCTCAGACCTCACCGAGGGTTGGCCCCGAACTCTCCTAAGGTCAGTCTTGCGTACCTCACCTGGGGTAGCCTTGCATATCTCGCCAGGGTCGGTCTTGTGTACCTCATCCGCGATTGGCTTCAAACCCTTCTAGGGTCAGTCTTGCGTGCCTTGCTCGGGGTTGGCCCCAGACCCTTTCGGGGTTGGTCTTGCACACCTCACTGAGGTTGACTTGAGAACTTGGCTCAGGATAGACCTTCCATCGGGTGCCGTCATTCCGAGGTGATCGTGGGCCCGATGTGGCGCGGGAACCCTCACCCAACAAAATTTATAAATTTATTAAAGGATGATAAAAGGCTTAAACTATTTATTTTGGCTGCAGTTGATCCTTGTAATTTTTCCAAAAATTTTCATAATTTTGAAGCTCATTTACTATTTATTCAAATCAAAACTTAATTTCCTGAATAAATCAATTCAAAAATCGATTTTAAATTCCCCTTCATCAGTTGGGTCGAATCTACGCTGAGGCCGAGTATTGTGCATGCTTTGTTGGCCCAATTCATCCTGTTGCTGGCTCCACCGAAGCCGCCTCCGATTTTACACTCTCTTCGCGAGGCATATTTTCATCAATGCGCTTTCTCTCTTCTGCTCTCTCCACAGTTGCTAACACACAGGACCCACATGCCATCAATCCATCGTCCACCTCGCTCTAGCACCATTGGTGAGCTCCCAAGCCATTGTAGCGATATAGTGACCACACGCGTGTCTAGTTGACACTATGAATCTTTCCCTCTGTGTTGCGTTGTCCTTTGCGAGGAGACAACATTTGTATTGCCAGATTTCATAAGATTTCAACTTCACCCACAAGCTCTCGAGAAGGATTGCATACTCAATACTCCTTGAAACCCCTACTTGAGCTCACCCTCGCTCTTCCCTTTCCACACTATTTCCATTTTGCCCAGTGATAGAGCCTATCATCTACCGTAGCGCCTAGAACACCACCGTCGTTCTTAGATCCGATGCGCTCTCTCTACTATGGTTGTCTTCGTCCTTGGTGAGCTTTGGTCTCAACATTTGATGGGATACGAGCACAAATTAAAATTTTCGTTGTAAATCAGGAAGTCATGCGAGTCAAAAATCATAGATTGTTACCACTAGACACATAATTTAGTAGAAGAATAGTTGAAGCAGTCCGGTTCAACATAACGTGCGTTGATGTAGTGGAAATAGTCGATAGTCCAATGTCCCGATCAACGTCCTTGGAAGGCGATCGTCCTTAAGTTGTTGTCAATCTCCACAAGTCGATTGTGTCTTATCCTTGGATCGTTTCGATTAACGCCACTGTCATAGCAGCATCTCTATTGAAGTCCACACTGTAGGATCGAGGCGGCCGACTAGAGGGTGGTGAATAGTCGTTTCTAAAAATCTCTCTTTTAAAATCTATTTGAGCTATTTTGCTAAACACAAATATATAATACAGAAGCTCAACTCAAATTGGTTTAGCACAAATAAAGCCTAAATCAACTAGTTCACCTAAGAGCACCAATAATATGACTATGTCAAGGCTTGCAAATCTAGAAGGACAAGCAATCAATGTAATTCTACGAATATAAATTGAGCACAAGAAAACAAACCACAAATGACATGGTCTCTTTTTACCATGATATTCGGAGATTTGCCGGTCTCCCCTAGTCCACGTTGAGGTTAGCCTAAATTAATTGAACCGGCTCCATAAATTAAGCCGAAATACTTCAATCCACTAGCGGTAGCTCTTCCCCGCTCCGGGTAGGTGAGCTCCAACCTTCATATTTAGCCGGGTCTTCTCATAACCTTCTTTAAGAAGATCACTGCGCATGATACCTCCAACGCTGTTTAGGAGTCGGCAAACTCCAAGAGTAATAAGTCAAGCCTTTCGCTTGACTCTTACCACGTGCAACGAATGCACAAGCTCAAATGGATACTCAATCCAACTCTAAAGGCAACACATGCACTCTAGATCTTTCTTGCTCACAAGATGCAACACGTGCATAATTGAGAAGAGGACCTCATACTAGCTCAAAAAAGTGAAATGGAGTGCCAAGAGTCTTACTCCAACCGACCACAATGGGATATTTATACCCCACATAAGAAAACTAACAGTTGGAGCCAAAATCCCGAAATAGCAGGACAATTGGAAGTATCGCTGGCCTTAGACTGGCACTACTGCTCTGCTACACCAACAGTTAGAAAAATGACCGTTGTAGTCATAAACGGTAGTTCCAACAGTCAGAACTCGGTACTACCTATAACTGGAAGTACCGCTGTGGTCGAATGGAAGTACCGATCACCTTAGGGATGAGATACTCCACAAAGGTGTCTCTCTGGAAAAGACATAGCATCACACTGGCCGGTAGTTCCGACAATTGGAAGTTCCGCTCACACAGAGCCGGTACTACTGCACGCTGATTGGACCTCTTACACCGAGCTAGTCGAACTGCTTACATAGGGTTGGTTGTACACTGATCGTCGACTACCTGGTCTATGACCACATCGGGTTATTTGACCACTCAGGTCTCCAACCACGTTGTCTGGTTCGACCACACAGGTCACCGACTACACTGGTCTATGACCACGCTGGTCTCAGACCACGTTGTTTGGATCAACCAAACAGATCACTGACTACACTGGTCTCAGACCATGTTGTCTAGATCGAGGTCTCCGACTACGCTGGTTTACGGCCATGCAGGTATACGACCACGAAAGTCTCTGACCATGTTGGTCTACGACTACGCTGGTCTCAGACCACACATGTTTCCGACCATGTTAGTCTACAAATACGCTGGTCTCAGACCACTTAGGTCTCTGACCATGTTAGTGTACAACCGCGGAGGTCTACGACTGCACCGTTCTTAGACCACATAGGTCTACAACCGCATTGCTCTCAAACCACGCAGGTCTCGACGACGTCGTTGGTCACACGCATGTCTACGACCACGAAGGTCTATGACCATGTCGCTTCTTAGACCACGCAGGTCCACGACCATGAAGGTCTATGACCACGAAGGTTTACGACCACCTCGATTCCGACCACACTAGTTTACGACCATGAAGGCTTACGACCACGTTAGTTCGACCATACTGATTCGACCATGCTAGTTTACGACTACGAAGACCTACAATCACGCTAGTTCGACCATGCTGGTTTACGACCATGAAGGCCTATGACCATGTTGGTTTGACCACACTGGTTTGATCACGCTGGTTTGCAACCACGAAGTCCTACGACCACGCTAGTTTGACCATGCTAGTTTACGACCATGAAGGCCTATAACTATGTTGGTTCGACCACGCTGGTTTACGACCATGAAGGCCTACGACCACGTTGGTATGACCATGCTGGTTCGACCATGCTGGTTTACGACCACCAATGAAACGGTAGTTTCGGGCCTTCCACGCCGATAATTCCAAAATGGTCTGACAGTGCATATACTCAACAGAATTCGCAAAACACATTTGCAAACTTTAGTATTATGCTCACAAGGATCACATATGATTCTTAACAAGTTGCAAAACACATTTGAACACTCTTAGAATCATAACACAATGATTAAATATGAGCTTCAACCATTTGCAAATTATAAACCTCATATCACAAAGATTAGGAAATATGGACTTTAAATATTTGCAAAACACAATTGCAATGTATAATCCCACGTTATAAGAATGAGCTAGAGCGACTGAGATTTGAGTTATCAACACATGATGAGATTCAAACTACTAGACAAGACCCTTCTTAATAGTACGACACCTATACTAGCAATCCGATCTTCCAACCAAACACCAATACTGGTAAAAGACTAGAAACACATTCTTAGCCCTAGCTAGTCATACATTTGCCTTAACATCTTCTTAAAGCTTGATGTTACACATCTTCATTTCAAGTCCGGGTCCTTATCACTTGAACTTCATCAACACATGATGGTTCTCTCTTGACTTAATTATCAACATATGGTCATTCCAAGTCATTCTTATTTGTGAAACCTAACATATTCATCCAACTTATGAAAAATGTTAGTCCACAAAAATACTTGCCATCAATTAGCAAACTTTACCATTCACTCATAATGTAGGGACTAGGTTTTACAATTTTTTCTTTTTGGTAATTCATGACAATCTCGACACATAATGAGATAAAGATTATAATTGCAAGTATACAATATGTACACAACACTTGTATACTCTAGGACAAGAGTATGTATGAACTACACAAGCTATATATACTCAAGGAATATGTATCATAGCAAAAGATCCTAAATATATATCTATATATAAAAGGAAGTATGGATCAATACTAATGAAATCACAAAACATAGAGTGAACTCTCTCTATATGTGTGCATACAAGTGTGTGTAATGAAGACATATGCACATATTTATTTTAGGCCACTGATGGAGTTCATTCTATATTTTGGATCCAAGGAATGCACTAATATATAAGAATGTGATTTCAAATGCATGCTTTCGAAAGGAGACGGCTAGTGTTTCAGTGGGTGTCTCGCAAATCCTTCGACCGGATCCTTCTTGTTCCAACCCATTAAATGTGTGACACTGTAAATTCATGTATACTTGGTTGTAACCCATAAATACTTTTCCAATCACTGGTCGGTAGTGGTTCTTAATAGGACATATTGACCCCCAAATATAGACAAAGATCATTCTAAACGAACCATTATGCAATATGATTGGCAAGCAGATCATATTCGCTTACGATCAGTTCATAACTCCTTATGACTTGATCGGATCTGGTTACGACCAGTTTGTATCCCCATACGACTAGTGCGTAGACCAATTTATGATATATTCGACCAGTTCATAGCCAGTTTGTATAAGTATACCTATACTACCAGTTCATATCTGGTTGGACTCAACGACTTGTTTACGTATTCTTCTTTTATTTCACGATATCTGATTGAACTCTAGGTGAGAAATGTGTCATCCATAGACTATTCAATCTTTTTTTGATTTAGTGATGAATAACTTTATGTGATCGATTCTTCAACCACTTATGGCATGGCTATACACTTCGTTTATTCGACCATATCGAGGGACCTAGAGATATCACTCCTATTATGTAGGAGGGGAATCGCATATCTGACCAATCATTTTCCTCCGCATGTTTTGTAGTATACCTAAAAGCTACTTTTATAACTACTTAGTTGTGATGTAGCATTTGATAACTCCTAAGTGCACTATTACACATGTATAAAGCTATGCTGATCTCAAGTACAAGGATTATATATCATAATTACTTGAGACCAACTGATAACATATAAAAACATAACAATCTCAACAGTGTCTCAAGGTGGATCAATTCAATACCATGTTCTCTAATATATGTCCATATTATTAATTTGATATCTTTATATCTATGACCGGTGAAATATAGCAATCAATTAATATATGTGCTGATCTATAAATCACTAGTGTCCCGGCTAGTAATATCCGACCAAGGATCTTTTAGAATGATATCATTCAACAAATAAAGAGTTTTATCAACAAATTACATAATTGCTAACTTTTATAAATAATAATTCATTTTAAAATATAATACTATTTATTTAAAAGATCATAAATATAGAAATGATATAATTACCTCAGTTATAGCCATTGTCCCCCTATCAAAGCCCTCACTTGATTTCATCTCTGTTTCAGCCATGGCCATTATTGTCTTTTTCGTCTGCAGCTGTCATCCCTGGATCTCCAGGATTTGTGGAGGCCGTACAAGAAGGAGATTCTTTGCTTGGGCTAGAAAATGTTGAGGAGGCAATCCAAACCAGCCTTCGATTCTCTATTCCATCCTCAAAAGGAAAGGGAGACGAAGAGGAGGAAAACAAGGTTCTTTGCTTTTTCTTCTTGACATAGCTGGCATGCTTGCTGCCTTTTTTAATCTCCACCGGATTGGAAGATGTGTACTACCATTTTTAATCGGATTTATTCATCATACCTTATAGGTGGAAATTCAGAATTTACCTTTCTGACCCGTGTGTCAGTGACGTCTTACGGCAATCCACTTTTGGCTTTCAGGCCTCCGTACGATGGGGCTTAAGCGGTATAGAACTCTAGATGCAGCACGATCTTCGTGAAGGGTCCCTCCAGTGCAGGCTGCAGTTGCGAAGAAGAGTTCGCCGGCGAGGAGCCAGTCGGCCGTGACGGACGTCGGTGGGCCGTCGGAGAGGCGTGGCCGCGACCGGGGCTCTAGAGCAAGATGCGCATCCGTGGATCTGCGGGATTTGGGGAGGCCGTACAAGAAGGTGATTCTTTGCTTGGGCCAGAAAATGTTGAGGCAATCTCTCTGTTCCAACCTCAAAAGGAAAGGGAGACGAAGAGGAGGAAAAGAAGGTTCTTTGCTTCTTCTTGCCGTAGCTAGCATGCATGGTGCCTTTGTCCTTTCTTTGGTAAAGATGGATTCAATTCTTTCTGTCTGTTTGAGTCTTTGAGAGAGGAATAGATTAGAAGAAAGATGGACATTAGGGCACCTTTGCGTGCAATCCAGGTGATTCTTGGACTTGGCGCGTAATGGATAACCGGGTGCCTTTACCAAGCAGCAGTTGCGTCCAAAACCTCTTGCTCTCCGGTCTGCATTTGGGATGCAGTGAGACAAGGCCCCTCTTTTCCCCTTCTCAGAAAGCCAACACAGAGAGGGAGAGGAGGTGTTACAGTACGAGACTCACGATTCACGGACGCGAAATACTCTCTTCAATCATTGTATTGTGAGAAGAGGTACATTTCCTTTGTTGCTTTCCATTCAGTTAATTTGTTATTATGGCACGTTGCTAATATCGCGTCTATCGTGTATACTGAGAGCATTACGTTAGCAGCTATGTTTTCCTCCAAGTGGATTGAACCACCCTTCCGATTTTGATCCATCTTTCTTTCTTGCAGCAGAGTGATTGCAGTTCTGTCTCATTGATCAGTTCATTACATGGAAAGTGTTTGATGTGATTAATCTTCATATCCCGTGGTACTGTATTGATCAGCAGAGGCTCACTGCTAATACGGGATGATTTGACGTACTCGTCAGAAGAGATGTCTTTCAAGGTAAGACTTGTGCGATTCGGAATCTTGATACCATTTCAATTCTTGTGTTTAGCTATCATTCATGAGAAAGAAAATCTATAGCAACGTGAAAGATTAGTTGATCAGGGAGCCAGGGAGGGGAGCAGAAGCTGTACCTAAACAAGTTTCTTATATATAGACTGGAACCCAATCCCATCAATTATCAAATTGAGTAAAGAAAGATCAATAAGCATGTTGATTATTTTTCAGTAAGGAAAAAATGTTCCCTATTATTAGAACGGGGAAAGTTAGCAGGTACATGGTGAAAATGAGCCGACCTGTGATCTTGTTTACATCCTACTGCCAGTTGTAGCAGTGTCTTTATGAGTTAAGTGTGGCCAAGAACTCATGGAAGGACATGCCCAACTTTAGTACTTTACTGAATATAGTTTTGGTGTTTACAGTACATTGGATGTATTTTCTTTTCATCTTTTATTATTGAGTAAATTTCACAAACATACGACTTTAGTGTCAAACCTTCCTGAGAATTGAAATTTAATTTTCTATTTGGCAAAACTACAGATTTAGTGGCCTTTTTTCTTATAGAACTTCAATCCCTTAACCCCCACTATCAGCCACATAGGGTGAAACCTCACCGGTATGGACTGCCACACGAAGGGTGCTGCACCATGTCTGAGCGACCCCGTGTTCAGCGCACGCACATGGGAAAATAGAGGGTGTGCGTGGCTCCGGTGAGGGCTAGGGAAGGGTAGGGCACCTCGGCGACTACCAAAATGCGCTGTAGGGGACGGAGGCGAGTAGATGGGTGGCTGGAGACGCGCGGTATCATGCTGGCCATGGACGGATCCACCTTAATGCATGGGTATTCAATCGAATACCCAAAATTTTTAGCAAAAATAGTACTATATACAAGATTATATATATATATATATAAATTCGTTTTGTTCACACCCAGTTAGTCTAAATTGATGCCATATCCTTTTGGTCTATTTCCCCCTCCCATCGACACTGGCCCAGACCCACTGTCATCCTGTTCATACCCAGTTGTGAGACCATGTCTCACTCAGTCTCTCCTCTTTTCATCTAGTGTCTAATTGTCTCTCCATCTCTCGGCACTCAGCTAGCCCCTAGCGGCAGTGGGTGTTCGTGCCTTTGGTTCTGATCTTCTGGAGGTAGCATAGGCGGCAAGGGGGCTGGAGGCTGCGCAGGTGGCAGGAGCGCTGGAGGTCAAAGTGGTCACTGGCCAAGCAGGCATTGCCGCACTAGGGCCTGCAGCACTAGGGCAGGTTTGTCCTCTCCAACCCGGCGACCCCCATGCTGTAGAATCTAGATGTGTAGATGGTAGATTTGCTCTGCTTGTGTGACCCTAGAGTTTGTAGTTTTGTACGTCCGAACTAGGTGAATGATATATCCGTGGGTGACTGAATGGATATGGATTTGGCATATGTTTCTTCTTTGTTTCACATTTGGTTCTTAGATTTTGTTTAGATGTGGTGGATTACTGTATTTGGCTAAGTTATCTTTAAATTAGTGGTTATGCCTTATGAATTAAAATCCATGTTCTCCACATCTTTAAATCTGAGTAGCCTATATCTATATGCCAAGTATTTCAGAGGTATGAGCTACGGAGCTTCATGTCATACCTTCATCTAAGCACTTTGCTGTGAATCTATGAAATAAGATCCTTAGCAGCAGACAAATTATTGCTTATGAATTATTGAAATATATATTCTCCACCTCTTACCTGTGATTCTGTGAACAAATACCAAGTATTTCACAAGTGCGAACAAATAGTTTCAAGTCGGTTTTCACTGTCCTAATGTGAATAGTAAATATAGATAGTTTCAGAAGGGACAATAGGAGCTAAGTGGAATTGCATATTAGTGAAATTAATTGTAATCTTTTAATCAATTCTAAGGCACAAAGAATCATCGAGTTAATTTGTGATTTTTAATTATTTTTTAATTTCTTTATATTATTTGAGACGTTGTCACTAGTATGAACATTTCTACTTTAATTTTCGCTATTGTAGACTTTTATGTTTTCTATTGGACAATATTTTTGTAACTTTGAATATCCATTCTGAATTTTCTAGATCCGCCCCTGATGCTGGCAACGGCGTGCAGCGGCAAAACTTGCTGTATTCCATGGGTACGATGGCATAGAGAGCTAGGAGCTAAACCAATCGTGTCGTGAGCTAGAAAATTGAAAGCAACACTAGGAAGCTATCTGCTATGCTATAGTGGTGCGTGAGGCTTTGGTGAGGTTTCGCGATGTCAACCAGTGTGGTGCGTGAGGCCCCTTATTTTTGAAGGAGAGATATTTTTTCAAGTGGGAGAGGGTAGAATTCAAGGAGAAGGGGGAGAATTCATGGTCATTGGATCTCTAATCCAATGGTGCTAAATTTGGATGATAGAAAGAAAACATCCTGATGATGTTTAACAAAACCCTTTTTCAATAAGGAAAAAATGTTCCCTACTATTAGAACGGGGAAAGTTAGAAGGTACATGGTGAAAATGAGCCGACCTGTGATCTTGTTTACATATCCTACTGGCAGTTGTAGCAGTGTCTTTAATCTTTATGAGTTAAATGTGGCCAAAGGACGTGCCTAACTTTAGTACTTTACTGATAGTTTTGCTGTTTACAGTGCATTGGATGGATTTTCTTTTCATGTTTTATTATTGAGTAAATTTCTCAAACATACGACTTTAGTGTCAAACCTACCTGAAAACTGAAATTTAATTTTCTATTTGGCAAAACTACAGATTTAGTGGCCTTTTTTTCTCATAGAACTTCAATCCCTTAACCCCACTATCAGCCACATAGGGTGAAACCTCACCGGTATGGACTGCCACATGGAGGGTGCTGTGGCATGTCCGAGCGCCCCCATGTTCAGCGCACGCGCATGGGAAAATAGAGGGTGTGCGTGGCTCCAGTGAGGGCGTGGCACCTCGGTGACTACCAAAATGCGTTGTGGGGGACGGAGGCGAGTAGATGGGTGGTTGGAGATGCGCGGTATCTGTGGTAAATATTGCGGTATAAGCATATTTCCATATTTAATTTCAGTCAAAATAATAACATATTTTCAGCACAAGAAGAATGACATAAATTGCATATAAACATGAAATTCTATCTTGCCATTCATCTCCATATATATATATTCAAAGAATATAACATCTTTAGTGCTGAAAACAATAATGTGCAGAACAGTCCTAAGAACAATAAAACAATTAAATCTAGCAGGTGACAAAGTAATTATTTTATTATTGCTCTCAAAACAGAGTTGCGCAAAATCATAGATTTTGGCCTTCTCATGCACATGTCCATACTCTTCATATATGATCTTGTTACTAAAATCAGGATTTGAGCTCTAAATTCACTGACAGAACCGATCTTAAATTGAACAAATTGACTATCAGATTTAAATGATCACATGCAAATGTAAACAAGACAGTATACTAACAGAATCCTGACCAAATACAACAAGTGTTATCTGCTACCAAAGATTAATGATTTAATCTAAACCGAACCACAGATATCACAATTAATCACTTTTCTGACATAAACAGAACATAGCAGAGACTGCAGTATACTCTATCAATACATCAGCATGTAAAGAAATCTACAAATCTTTTAACTGATAGACAATACGCTACGGCTCAAACAGAGAATTCAACAAATAGAGCTCAAATCTGACTCTCCTAACAAGATTACAATCAGTAATGGACTATATTCATCACAGAGCAAGCAATTGCGCCCACACACATTCACAACAGCCCTCAAATACTTGAGCAAATTTACAGATCAAGAATTACTGCTTTAAATGCAAAGAATCACAAATACTCACTGAGCAGACAATACTCTAAACTGTCCAGAAGCCAATAAACCGAAGAACTCAAACAATTGGGCAAGGCGCGATGAAATCACTGTCCCAGAAAATCTATCAACCCACTGTCGCTAGCAGGTAGATGATTCACGGAGATACAATGCCGCACTTCTTCTCTCAGCCGAAAACCAGAGAAAAAGCCGAGGTCCAGAGATGCCGCACAAGATAACGAGAATGCCCTGGCCGAGAGCATTCACAACACAGCAGGGGACCGGCGCCACCTCCTTCTTCCTCGGGTTAGCCTCCAAGGTCCCGAATTCCTCAAACCCAGATTAGGGTTCACACGGGAAACCGAGGGCAAGGCCTCAATCGAAGATGGCCTGAAGACCAAACCTCTACCAACCAAAGAACAAGGAGGAGGTGGATTCAAGAGGAGCAATGGGGATCGGAAGAGTGAGCCTTTTCAAACTGTGGAGCCGACTGTCCATAAGAAAGGGAGACGGGGTGAGCCGCGGGGTGGCACGAGTGGCCGGCTCCAAAGAACCCGGGCCTGCCTGCGCCTCCGCCGCCGCTTCTCCCCCGCCACTTCCTCCATGCGCCGCCGAAATCGCCAGATCTGGGGGGCATCGAAACGGCCGCATGGGCCTCCACTCGCACGCGGGTCGTCTCCTCCCCCTTATCTCCTCGCGCGGCTCACCGACAGGTGGGCCCCGCCTGCAATTTTTTTTCTTTTTTCAATTAGAAAATTCCCAAAATGCCCCCGCATAACAACAGTATCATGCCGGCAACAGCGTGCAGCGGCAAACCTTGCTGTATTCCATGGGTACGATGGCGTAGAGAGCTAGGAGCTAAACTAATCGTGTCGTGAACTAGAAAGTTGAAAGCAACACTAGGAAGCTATCTGCTATGCTATAGTGGTGCGTGAGGCTTTGGTGAGGTCCGACGATGCCAACCGGCTGTGGAAAAGTGGGAACCTCACCGGCAGTGGGTAAGCTCATCTGTGCGCAACACTATCATGCAGTGTGTGCATGGGTGGTCGGGTGTGCCGTTGGACACGGGAGGAGGTCAGCTCAGATGTGGAGCGGGCGTGACCGGGGCAGAGAGAGAGAGAGAGTTAGCGTTTTTTGCCAGCATGGCATCCCGGGTGTGGCAGCCCGTAACGTCAAGAACTAGCGTTGTGTGGCTGACAGTGGGCCTAGTCTGTCAGGTTGTTCCCCTCGTGATGAAGTTGTAGTTCTCGGATAATTTTTCCTATTAAATCTGTAGTTCTTCGAAATAGAAACTTAAATGTGCAGTGCTATGATAGTTTTGACACTAAAGTTGTAGATTTGGGAAATTTACTTTCTATTATTTATTTGTTATCCCTTTTGTTTGCTGTTCTCAGTTAACAATGCAGTCGGTGGTTCGAGATTACATACTGTAGTAGTTTCCCGTTTTTTCCCTGATGAAGGGGTAGTAGTTTTGGTATAAGTACGGAGTAGAGCCTGCAGTGTTTTATATCTTGCCCATGTGTACAGAGTAAACTTACCGTTGTAAATCTTTGCACAGATTTCAGATCAAGTTCATAAGCTTTGTGGATTGACAGCATGCAAGTTGCTCATTAATTCCCTCTGTTAAGTTGCCTCGTATTGCTGGTACAGCTCCTTCAAGGTTTCACCTGATGGCAACCATATTAGTTTCTTTTGTTGGGTCATGCATCCAAAAGATTCAAGAGTTCGTTACGGAGGAGGCAATACTAATACTAGGAGTCAAAGAAGAGCTTACAGATCTTCAGCGAAGAATGAAGCAAATACAATGTTTTATTACTGACGCTGAGCAGAGGAGTGCAGAGTCCGCAGTTAAGAATTGGCTTGGTGAGTTGAGAGATGCCATGTATGATGCTGATGATATTGTTGACTTGGCCAGGTCTAAAGGAAGCAAGCTACTAGCAGATCATCCTTCTTCGTCATCAAGAAAACCAACTGCATGCAGTGGCCGTTCACTTCTGTCTTGCTTTCCTAATATCCGGACACGTCATGAGATTGCTGTTCAGATTAGAAGCCTCAACAAAAGAATAGATAAGATCTCAAAGGATGACATTTTTTTAACACTTGAGAACAGAAAACCAACTAGACAAGTTTCTGTACCAGATCGGAGAAAAACATCCCACCTTGTTGAACCAAACCTTGTGGGAAAGGAGGTCATACACGCTACCACTAGACTGGTGGAGTTGGTGCTACAACAAAAGGAAAAGAAGGCTTACAAGATTGGCATTGTTGGAACAGGAGGAGTTGGCAAGACAACATTAGCTCAGAAAATATATAATGATGAAAGAATAAAAGGAAACTTCAGCAAACATGCCTGGATTTGTGTTTCCAAAGAGTACTTGGAAGTTTCTCTTCTGAAAGAAGTTCTTCGAAATGTCGGAGTATATCAAGAGCAAGGTGAAACAGTTGGAGAGCTCCATGGCAAGCTTGAAGCAGCCATTAGAGGGAAGAATTTATTTCTTGTGTTGGATGATGTGTGGGAGCCCAATGTATGGACCAATTTGCTAAGAATTCCATTACATGCCGTAGCTACACAAATGATTGTAGTAACAACTCGACATGATACTGTTGCAAAAGCAATTGGAGTAGAAGATGTACATCGAGTTGAATTGTTGGCTGAAGACGAAGGATGGGAACTACTATGGAAGAGTATGAATATTACCGACGAGAAAGAAGTGCATAATTTGCAGAACGTGGGGATGGAGATTGTGCGAAAATGTGGTGGCCTTCCTCTTGCAATCAGGGCTATTGCTAGTGTTTTGGCAACCAAGGAGAAAACCGAGAACCAATGGAGAAAGATTCTAAGCAGCAATGCTTGGTCTGTGAATAACCTTCCTGTTGAATTGAGAGGTGCTTTATACTTGAGTTATGATGAGCTACCACAAAATTTGAAGCAATGTTTCCTATATTGCTCTCTGTATCCAGAAGATTGGACCATGCTTCGTGATGATCGTGTCAGGTTTTGGGTTGCCGAAGGCTTTATAGAAGAGCAAGATGACCAACTGCTAGAAGAAATAGCAGAACAGTACTACTATGAGTTGATCTATCGGAACCTTCTCCTACCTGATCCTTTGTACTTTGACCAAGATAGGTGCAAAATGCATGATCTCTTAAGGCAGCTTGCTTGTCATTTGTCAAGAGAGGAGTGTTTCCTTGGTGACCTACAATCATTGGAGGGTAAAAGCATGTCTAAGCTACGACGTGTTTCAGTTATAACGGACAAGGATACGGTGGTTTTACCTAGCCTGGACAGGCAGCAATTCAGAGTGAGAACTCTGATGCTTCGCAGTGGAAGGGCAGCAAGAGTTGAGAATACATTTTTCAAGAAATTTGTATATCTCCATGTTCTGGATTTATCTGGTTCACATGTACAAAGCATTCCAGATTATATTAGAAATCTGATCCATCTCCGCTTACTTGATCTTAATCGTACCGACATATCTTGTCTTCCAGAGTCCATCAGTTCTCTCATAAACCTTCAAATATTGAACTTACAGAGTTGTAAAGCTTTGCACAGTCTTCCTTTGGCAATCACCAAATTGTGCAATTTAAGGCGCCTTGGTCTTGAAGATACTCCAATAAATCAGGTTCCAAAAGGGATAGGCAAATTGAAATTCCTCAATGATTTACAAGGATTTCCTATTGGTGGTGGAAGTGGTAATGCTAAAACACAAGATGGATGGAACATGGAAGAGTTGGAACATCTTTCACGACTAAGGCGACTTGACATGATTAAATTGGAAAGAGCGACTCCTTGTAATACAGATTCATTGCTAAGAGACAAAAAGTATCTCAGAGTTTTAGAACTATGGTGCACTCAACGTACAGATGAACCATATTCAGAACAAGATGTTGGCAACATTGAGAAGATCTTTGAGCAGCTAATCCCTCCACGCAACCTGGAAAATCTAGTGATTGGGAGATTCTTTGGTCGCAGGTATCCCACCTGGCTTGATACTGACCATTTGTCTTCATTGAAATCCTTGATCCTCACAGATTGCAAATCCTATGTGCATCTTCCACCAATTGGGCAGCTACCCAACTTGAAATATCTTAGAATTAAGGGAGCAACCGCAGTTACCAAGATCGGACCCGAATTTGTTGGTCACGAGGTGGGTAATCTTGGATCCACGGAGGCGGTTGCTTTCCCCAAGCTCGAATGCTTGGTCATACAAGATATGCTCAACTGGGAGGAGTGGTCCTTCGTTGAAGAAGCAGCAGCAGCTGCGGCAGCTAAGGAAGGGGGAGAGGAAGGAGCTGCTGCGAAGCAAAAAGTGGAAGCCCCGACTCCAAGGTTGCAGCTTCTGCCTCGTTTAGAGAAGTTGCATCTTGATGGCTGCCCCAAGCTGAGAGGTCTCCCACGGCAGCTTGGAGAGGAAGCCACCGGCTTGAGAGAGCTCCAATTAAGAGGAGCAAGCTGCTTGAAGGTGGTGGAGGACATCCCGCTCCTCTCCGAGGTCCTTGTAATTGTGGGATGTTTACGCCTGGAGAGGGTCTCGAACCTTCCTCAAGCGAGAAGGCTTAATGTAGCTTTTTGTCCAAATTTAAGGCTCGTTGAGGGGTTGGACAGCTTGCAGCAGCTGTGGCTCGGTGCGGACACGCAGGAGATCTCTTCCGTGTGGGTACCCGGGCTTCAACACCAGCACCGACTGCTCTATGGCGAAGACCTGGATGTCTACACGTGGACCTAGAAGCTGAGAGACATCCAAATAGATGGAAAAGGAGATGCAAGGTACGAACACTAATATGACATTAATTAGTTTTGTACTACTTAATTGAAATTCCCATCTAAATTTTGCACTCTTGAAGCCCAAAGTTGCTGCCTTGCTGTTGTTGGTTTGTACTGGGAGCCTCTATCCAATTTCATGCTCTGTTCCGTTCTGTGCAATTATTACTAGAATTTGTTGACCTTCTTAGATGGAACATAGACTATCCGATCAATAGTAACTAGCCAAATTTTACACATGATACATATATTTATATTTAAAAATAGAGTTATATTGTTCTATAAATCTAAAGCGTATGGTTGAAAATATAGTTATATATATTTGTTATGCAACATTATATATTCTTGATTAAACAAATACATGGTGCAGATCAGTCTTCTTCCTTTCACTAAATGCAACAATTTTTAGTTTATCGGAGTGACCATGATAGCTCCTTTTAACATTGTTTTAATTAATTAATGGTTATAGTTCAATAATGTAATTGCACATATTTGAGAATGACATTTATTTAGTAGTAGAGGAAGGGGCTGTTATACCTGCGTAAACCTATCTTAGATGGCAAATGCCTTAGCTACTTAAAGATCTTTTACTATTGTAACTCTCCAGATTGAACATGTGTATTGGCTTATTAGACATGCCCAACTGGGAGAAGTAGCCCTTTGTTGAAGAAGTGGTCCTAGTCCAATTGTCGATGTGCCTTCTTTCGGCTTGCGGCCAGTCGCTAGGCCTGGCCTAGCTCAAAATCCACCTACCCGTATCAGCTTAACAAGGCTAGTTAGCAGGGTCTATTCCAAGCCCAAAGATGCTTAGCTCTAGTTCATCTAGGACTTTTCTTTTCTTTTTTTTTTGTTTGATAGGAGTGTAGGAAATGTAAATATTGCAAAACAGCTCACTTATATTTGCATTGACGATAGTTATTCTTCCAGACAACAAAACACAAAAAAAGTTAAAACATCAAAATCACAAAAAAACAAAAATGAAAAAAAAACGAGCGCCACTTTACTACCTTTACGTCATGTTTGGTGATTTTTGTGATAATTTATGTATTTTACTTTTCATTTTGTGGGTGGGTGTTTTTCTTTTCCTTTTTTTAGTGTTTTCTTTGTAGGCAGGTGGGTGGGTAACTCCGCCTATGTCATGTCATGTCATGTCATGTAACACTTGATGGTATAGCCGGTCCCAAGCCCGGAAAAAGGAGGAGGGAATATTTTTTATATATTATTTTTAAAAAAGACTATTGTATACATGTATGTCAAAATGATGCTCAGCTGCTAGGTATTGTTTTAAGTTTCCCTAGAAACTAGTGCAATTTTGTTTACTTAGCTTTTTTTTTGTGATGGCATACTTAGAGATGGCACTTGGTACAGTCTGACCAACATACTTTTGGAGAGGCACATTCAATGGTGGTTGTCTTAGAAAAATTTGATGTCTCTAAACTAGTTCAGGTGGACCTCTAGAATACCTTTTCCCAGTAAAATCGATTGAAGTGAACACACAGACACACATGCATCAATTCATTTTTCTCATCATTCATCTCGATGAGAGTTGGGTCAGACCAGCCAAAGACAATCAGTTCAACATTGCTTCTTTCATTTTTCTCTCTTTTACTGCAAAGAGAAATAGATGATGCTGGAAGAAGAAATAATGGAATGTGTGTCAGCTTTGGGATTGTCGATTTATGAGTACGATAGACAGCAGAGGAGCAGCAAAGTTTATCGGAACTGTATGAAAAGGACGACAGGGAGCTGACGATTCTTCTTTATGCCTGCAGGAACTATGGCCGTCAGGTTCTTTAATTAACCTTTCTTTCTTCTATAGTCCATGAAAAGATTTGGAATGTTGTTTTAGAACTGTGCAAATTATTTAGCTTCAATGTGCTACTGAATATAAGGGCAGTGAGCTGCACTAGAATTGAGTAACCGGGAAAACCCAGGAAGCATTTGAATAAAAATCACAGTTTGGGGTATCAAGTGCCACATTATCTGAAGTGTGGATGGCAGTAGTCTAAATTTGAAGCTTAGGTGGTCAAGTACCAAAATACCAAAGCATACATCCTGCACGATTTCCTCTGTTTGCTCCAAGAAAATGAAATAATTTCTTGTCTTGTACAACACCAAAACATGCAGCTACTTATTCTATCCCGCATGTGCCAAAACTACAGGATGTAGCGCTCAGAGCAATCTGGAAGTAGCTCCATTAAGGCAGAAGCAACTTCAGAAGTACCGAAATTGAGCTGCAACTTCAGAGCTGCAAATTGAGCTGCTCTGGATTCACGTACCGAAGTTGCACGGTGGATAGAAGAGCAAGTTGTTAACAATAATTGCATGTTCGAATGTTAGAAAAAACAAAAGAAAAAACCACCTCTAAACCCAGCCAAGTCGATAGTATGATCAGCGTGGTACATAGCATCTTTCAAGCTAGAAGCCAATTGTTAGAGCAAGTATAATAAGAGACTGTTAGTAGGTTGTATGCTGAGGTGGAGGAGAGAGAAGAGAGGTGGGCTGTAAGTTTACAGCCAGCTGAAGCACAAGAACCAAGAAACTTTGTGAGAGAAAGGGGTGGGTCATACAGCCTTCAGCTGGCTGTAAACTACTATATGAATGGGTTGATAAGTGGGCTGTAAGTGTCCATATAGCCAGCGGAAGGCTGTATTATTAGCCTTGCTCTTAATCGCTGGCTCTTCTGTCCTTCGAGCATGCATTTCAGTGAAGCAGTAGTCTTCCACAGTTAATTTTGATACTTAGCATTAATTAATCAGCTCCTCTCATGCGTACATAGCTCTCCATTCAACTCTTCCTGTTTTTTATGCTATGCATGATTAGTGTGAGAGGTATGAGCATTAATTTTTGCCCATTTTAGCCTTTTTTTTGTTCTATCTTCAAAAATGGCATTTTTATATCTAGCCCAGTGGTTAGAGGCTTGAGTAGCACCCCCAGGTCCTGAGTTCGAATCCCGCTGGGCGAATTTCAGGTCTGGGGGTAAAAAAATCCCCTCGCCTGCTACCACACCAAAGTATGGGTCAAGGTCCGGCCCGGTCGTTGGGTCGTTCTCACCCAGGCAACGGTGCCCCTATGTAAGGGTGGAGCAGGGGTTTTCTAGATCTGCGTGAGAGGATCTTCTCTTAAACAAAAATGCCCAGGGGCCGTCTAACCCCCCGCACAGGTCTAGTTTTTTATAAACTAATTACAAAAATGACCACTTTTTTTGGCGCTAGCACGAACGTGGCTGAGGTTGTACATATTCGCGTTGGATAGGTGAGGTGCTTGTTGGGGGACGTGATGTGGCATGGTCAGCGTTAGAAACTTTGCTGTGAAATCATTTGGGTATTCCGATTGTATGCAACGGTTGCTACTCCGATTGTGCCCTACATTTCGTTATTTTTATTGCGGATGGTTTAGAGTTTGTATGGAATTGGTATGGATGAGACGGGTGAAATCGTTATTGTTTGGTGTAAATCGTTAGCAACTCGGTCTAGTTCATTGATGTAGGTTGTGAATATTTTTGATGTGGCCATGTGTTACTGTCTCGTATGGCTATATATTGCGAAGAAATGGATGACAGTTTTGGTTCATGTAGGTGGAAATATTGTATTGCAATGTGTCTTTTATGTTTGTTGTGAGACCATACAGATTACAGAGGCCATCTCATGGCTTGTGATGTGTAGTTGACTTTGATTTGCAATTTTTGTCGAAGTTTAAGTTTGGTTTTGAAGCTTTGGAGGTTACATTAGCATAAAGCTACCTGCTGCCTTAAGCATAATGCAAACTGCAAACCGAGGCCTGTTTGGACTATGGACACTTTGCCTTTCCTGGCAAAAGCTGTGTTGTTAGTCTCCCTGTCAAAAATCCTCTTCTGCATTGGAAATTGGCCAACTGGGCTGAAAGAATTAGCCAGTATTGGCCAATTGTCAGGTTAATTCAACTATTGAAATCAACTAAACTTTGCTCACTCTTGTTGCGTGTTGTGCAAAAGACTTCAGAATTTAACTATCGGCAGCCGAACATTTTGGAGGTACCAAACAGATAGCTTTTGTGGGCCATCTAACCAAACATAATTTGGATTTTGGACCACCAAATTACATGTCTACTTTTGGATGTAGACAAGTAGCTGATCACGAAATTGAGTAGATAAGCTAGTGTAGCCTAAGAATAAAACTGGCTCAAGTTCCTTCAGCATTGCTGATAATGAACATGATTCCACAAAACCAGTTGCAACTAGGGTAGCAACCCAAAACCCATCTCACTTGTAAGAGTGCATTCTAACATTTAGTTTAAATTTTTATGTTTTAAAATGGACTTATGATTTATTACCACTTACAGTGAACAATTGAAAATGCAACATATTTATATTGTTTGCTTGAATACGCTGTAAATCCTAAACCCTATAGTCGCTAGTTACACCTTGTTTTGCGTGTGCTAGTTATACGCTGATCTGAGTGATAATTCTCCAAATAATTCTCCAAGGGTTTGAATTTCCCAAAAGATCCAAACCACCAGCAGGAAATTAGAACTAAACCACCAGCAATAATTGGTCTGGTGGTGGCTTTGAAAACCTTACTCATGACAACTACAGAAATCGGTTATGATCATCAGCCATTTCCCCAAAACATAAGGTTGTGTAGGACCAAACAGGCAATAGAGGAGGGTGAATGATGCTCTCTAAATTTTTTCCTATTCTCAAATAACTACGGAGTTATAGATAATAGAATCCTCATCCGAAATCCTTAAACAAATATCTCAAAAAATCAAACTTTGCAAATCACTAAACCCTGGAGGTTTGACTGCCTCACAGCTACCAGTCAGACTGCCAGGAGCAAGCCTATCAAACTGGTGGCTTGAGGTCTAACCACCCCCTGTACAGAATCAGTCTGAAGAGATCAAAAAATGATGCAATTTCTAAAATACAAGTCTAAATACTATAAAATTTTGCATACACCTTACTTAAGCTCTCAGGAATATATTCCATCTATAGATAGCAAAAATTCATGTCAAAGTTTAGCTTTTCTGAGATTTGAACAAGATTGCACTAAAACCGGGCAAAATATGAATACAGTGAATATAACTCGCTCGTGGGTAGAAGATGGCCAAGATAGCTCTAGATGTATTCTCACATATCACAACAAATAAGTACACCAAAGAAATCTAGCTAAAAACTCTCAGATCATGAAATCACTTAGTGAGGCTAAAATCAAGCAAAACCGGATTTCTTCATGTACTTGCTATCAAAGTGGCTAGATGGATAGAGATTAATTTTTAAAGGTTATCTCCATCTCTTCTATGTCTTTGGTCCAGCAAGATCAAGAAGGGGAGAGAGAAGAGGAAAAAACCAACCAAGACAAGAGCAAATCAATCAACACAAGAAAGATTCATGGAGATAAACAAAGATTGATGAATTGCTATTTGAGGATGAAGGTTTTACAGCCACTTCACATGAACGATAAGGGAGCACACCACAACACTTCTCTCAAATCCTAACACTAACACTTGAACACTTTGGTCTCCAATGAGAGGATGGTTAATTATAAGTCTTCATCCCAACCTGTTAAATAGATGAGCTAGTCAGCTCCATCTAACCCTTAGTGGATACTATCCACTTAGTACAATGAGAAAAACCCGACAACCCCACACACGAGTTTTAACTCACGCAAAACTCTTATGCACAATTTTCAAAGCGCATAAGCCCAAATCCGCTAAATCCTTAGCCTTGATCTAACTTTATCTTTTTAGCTTCTCCTTAACCTAAACTGCTCTCCCAAACACCGCTCAAGCGTCACGGTTTTGATCCAAGGTAGTTTCCGGTATTTTGGTCAAACTACCAAAATACCCTTTCTTGACCTGGTCTTCATCTTCTATTGAAACCAATTGCCATACTTGCCATGTGTAGGTGTATTACTGGCTTGTCACACATCAGCAATTCTCTCCTATTCTAGTTTCACTGGACCACACCTCACTTAGACCGACTAAGCCACATGGTGCAAACCACCGCTTGAACTTCTCTTCAATATTTTTCGTCTTTCTCATGCCATGCTTGAGCATAGCCATATCACTTGGCATCCTTGATCGTTCTAGGCCTCGGCTCCTCCATAAGCATAGCCCCGATCCTCGCTATTGACCTTGGTTGACTGCAAGTGACCTTGCACATCCAAAGACGAAGAAATCGTTTTTGTGCATAAATTCTTCACAACTTGACCCATGTTAGCAGTAACATGTCTCATGCAACATATAAGCCTAGACCTCGGTCACCAAAACTCATCACAATTCACAAACCCTCCAAAAATCAAAACCAACTGAAGAACCACATCTCAATCGGTCTGACCGCGCCCCTGTAGCGGTCAGACCGCTGGCACTAGGCGATTGGAACCATAGAATAGCACCAGTCAGACTGGTGGTGAATTTTAGTTTGGCTGCCCCTGATGTCGGTCTGACCGGCCAAGCTACATGCAGTTCTAGAAATCTGACAAATTCGTAATTTGAATTTTCAACCTTCTCAAATTGCAATGGTTCATTAGAATATAATTCTGGACCCTCTCATATGGTCCTTTAGGTTGACATTCCCAGCTTGGTATGCAGTAAAAAAGATGCTTTAGTATGATAGTAGTACGAACAACAATGATTATGTGAAATTAGGGAAAAATGGCAATATAACAGACAAAAGGAAAAGCGTGACTCTAGTATCTTTACCATGTTAAATATTCGAGTTGGTGGTCTACCACCACCTCACCTGACAGCTGGCCCCGTGAAGTCAATTTCTCTGCATCGCCACCTCTTCCCATGGATGCCCATGCCCATCTGATCTCTCTCACCTCCTCCCCTTCCAATCCCCCTCATAGGTCATCGTCACATGCCATTTTCATTATCACAGAGAAAAGTAAGAGATGAAAGGGCGTGCGCTACACCACCATCTCGATGTCTTGCCTTTCCCCAGCGCACCCCTACCCCAACGATGTTGTCGCTGTTCTTATGTCCTTGCTGCTGCATCCCTGCCCGGCTGCCCCCAACACCCTAACTTCCTCACCGCTGCACCTGCACCCAAGGTTGTCATACCCGTGCCATGGAATCCCCTCCTCATTGGCTTGCATCCATTGGGGAGACAAGCTCATGGTGTGGCAATGCTGGATCGACGAACGAGAAGAGGACCGAGGCTGCACAGAGGCACCGGATTGGAGAAAGGAACGGGCGAAGAGGAAGACGAGTCGAAGTTGGAGAATATGAAACAGCCCATCACCCTCATTGGTGTAGAATAGGTAGCAGGGGAGCTCGCTGGTGTCACACCGATGTAGACCAATAAGTGGGAAGGGACAGTAGCAGTGCAATCTTGGGGTGACGTGGAGCTCAGGCCTCAGAGAGGAGGTTGAGGGAGAAGTAGTAGGGTACGGTTGTGCTAGAGCAGCAATGGAGAGAGGATGTGGTGGCGGTGATGATGTGATTTAGGGGCTAAGGTGATGCAGTGGAGCAGTGAGGTCGACGGCAATGAATTTTTAATGGTAAATTTGGGAGTGCTGGGGAGATGAGAAGGCAATGGGGAATCAATTTTGTTGATCATTGATCCGGGATGGCGGCTGGCGGCAACCAATTTACAACGGTGGCGGCATTCTAGCGAGTGGGATTGCATTCAATTGGTTATTGCGGTGTTGAGAGCATGGTGCCCTTTAGGGTGTGTTTGGTATGCGTAATTTCACATTCCCTTATAATCTAGTATTTCCCTCAATCTGATTACCGGTAACACATTAGCAGTAATCTAAGATTCCAATATTTGGTTGGTTTGAAAGAAACTACAAAATGGTCTTTATAATAGTTCAAACATTTCATAACTCAAACCAACAAGTCCACAAATTTAAATTACATGATTTGAAATTTCAACCTTGAAGGTTAACATTTATAAAATTTATATTGAAAACTAAAATTTGAATTTTTACAATTTAAATTCTATCAATTTGAAATTGCAACATTCAAAAATTCAATTCTTATTATTCAAAAGTTCAAATTTTGGATATTTGAAAATTTTAATTTAAAAATTCGTGTTTGGAAATTTAAAATATTTGAATTTTTAAAATTTAAAATTTTGGAACATGAATTTTTGAAATCTAGAATTTGAAATTTTTGATTTTAAGATTTAGTTTTTTAAAAATGAAATTTCAATATCCAAACTTGAAATTTTGAATTTTGAAATTTAAATTGCCTAAATTTAAGATTCTAAAATTTAGGGTTCAAATTTTGATATTTTGGTTTTGAAATTCATGTTTTGAAAAAAATAATTTGGATTTTGAATTTAAAAAGTTCAAATTTTGACCATGGGAAATTAAAGCAAATGATAAAAGTGCAATAGCAAAGATTTCTTTCCTTGGTAATCTAAGATAAACACCCTTTTTTATGGGAAAGTGATTCCTAAAAATCATGATAATTTGGTTTCTAATGTAATATTAGATTCCTGGTTTAGATTACTAGTTATTTTACCAAACAAGATATTCTCATAGGATTACTAAAGCATTCCCGAGAATCCTTAGAAAATTCCGCCAACCAAACGCACCCTTTGGGCAACAACCATGGCATGAGAGCTGGGCCTTCTTTTTTTCATTTTGTTTCCCCCCTTTTCTTGTGTAATATAAAATGCTGGTCGAAATAGATCTAGGGATCTTCTGTGGTAGCATGATTTTTTGCAAGATTGTGCCTTCCTATATTTTTTATCAATTTTTACTATGTATTAGTAGCGAGAGGTGTCATATTTTCTCTAATTTTTATTTTTTATATGTATATCACCGTGTTGTTGTATTCTTATTTTTGTAGAAATGCTATATCACTGTGTTGACGTATCTGTATCGTCATAACGGTAACATATATCAGGGGAACTTAAAGCTCCATCACGCTCTTGTCCCTCCCCGCACTAAGCATGTCTTGCATCACCCTAATCTACTCACCCATATGCACCGCCTCAACAAATAAAGCCAATTATATAATATGATTCATATTTTACTCTATAGAAACGCACAAGTATTTAGCTATATTAGGAAAGATACAACGTAGTGGTGGTGGTGCTTCATCTGCCTCCCTCCCTCCTCTCTCACATAAGTTTGGTGCCGACTTGTGGGCCCTACCAAACAATAAACAACTATGCCTCTTCCCTAGTTTTCTCATTCCTCGCACAACTACTCTGCCAATCTGCTCTTCTCCCATGATACATAGCAACACCTACCCCTGATTCTTCTTCTCCCACTAATTGAATCCTCAAACCAATTGCTCTTGTACTAGATGTTGTTCCTCCCCCACGTATGCTGCCACATCGCACTTATTGTCACCGCCTACAACAATTTGGAGGGTGTCTCTGGTAGGCAGCCACGATCCATACGTAGTGCGACCTCACTCTCAGTGCCTCCCTCGACCACCCCCTGGCTACCATAGGCTTTAGCGACTTAGGCTTCACCTCCATCCTCACCGCCGTAGCTACAACCAACGATCTCTAGTCCTCTGTTTCACGATGGCCTATGGTGGTGGTGCTCGGCAAGAGCCTTTTGGTTGTTCGATCTTGTTCATTATGTAGTTTCTTCTCCATTTTCCTGGTTTTAATTGTCTAATACGAATCCTCTTTTGTTCTCTGATCTTGTGAATTTACTGTGGAAGAAATATTTTATAAGTGGGAATTTTTACCCTGCTTGTTCTTTAGGGTTTCGAGGTTTTTGCTCTTCGATTTGGGCACCGACATGCTTTTCTCCATCTCTTGCAGCTTCGGCATGGTAAACTTGCATGAGGAGCACATAAAGCGGTTGGTACTAAAGTGCAGCCAAGGTTGTAGATACTACGGGAATTTACACTATTATCACTTGATTTTCCCAGGAAAATTTACATTATTGTTGCTCTATTTTTCTTAATGGCATCTGGAGAAAACGTAAGTAGTTTGGTACCATTCTACATAAACAATTCAGCTTTTAAGCGTCAATTAATTCAAAGTGTTAAGGTTGATCTCTTATAATGCCTACATCCCTATAATATCATTTTTGGACACTACATCTGCTCACATTGCCACATTTGTTGAATGCCTGCATCCCTGAGGACTAGGTGACCATTGATTTCACATGGTTTATTTGCAGTTAAGTGTCCATACAGTTTATTTGTAGAATGCATGCTTTGAATAAAAAAAATGATGGGATTGGGGGTTAAGTGCTTCTAAAAAGCTATTGTGTATAATCCTTCGGTGATGTGGAACCTCATTTAGTTGTGGTGGTACAACGCAAGGATGGCAACGGCAAAGCCATGGGCGTGGCGCAACCGAGCGTGGTAGTGGTGCTGGAGGCTTGGCTCCATAGAGCATGGTAGTGGTGCTGGAGGCTTGTGTACTGCTATGGAGCTAAGGGTGCGGTGCTTACAAAGATGGGGAACGGTAAAGACTGTTGGTTACGGGTGTTGGTTATAGTTATTTTTATGTTTCTAGCTTCAGAAAAATAAAAGCTTTGACTAAAAAGTAATTTGTAAAAATGTAATAGCTGAAATGAGAAATGATGGGCTAAAATGAGATTTTGAAATATATATTATGGTTTTTTTATCTGTAGCAAAACACGGGCGTGAATAACAATGCATTAGCGAAAAGCTAGCCTTTTAAATTAAGCATAGCATCGTACACAGAGTGAGATGATACTACAGACAACATCTGACAACAATTATCAAACAAGGTGTTAGTTTTAACTTTTTTATCATCCCAATGAGTTATCATAAACAGATGAACCGTCCTGATTTGCGGCGTAGAAGAGCCAATAACCATTAACAACAGCTCTACTGGACTGATTTCCCTAGGAGAGGCTAGAATTGGACGCAATAGTATAAAGGGCCTTATCAAAGTAATCACAAATTTTGTCTCAAGAAAAAGGTAATCACAAATTTCTTAGCAACCAGAGAAGGAGCTGCCCCTGTCACATCCAAATACCATCAAGAATTAATCATCCTCCAGTCAGAAGATACACATACAACAAGGAACAGTTTTACAATCTCGTAATTCTAGCATCACGCACCATACTCCTCTCGCTCTCGTCACATGTACATATCTTTTCATCACTTTTTTTTTACCGTTTACCCTCTCCTCCTGAAAGCAATTTCTTTAGTTATTACTATTCATTTTCTGCGGCTTCTAAAAGCCACAACCCAAAGCTAATACAAATAGACCTAAATGGCCTTATCAAAGTAATCACAAATTTCATCTCAAAAAAAGGTTATCACAAATTTCTTAGCGCAACCATAAGGAGCAATTTCTTAGCAACCAGAGGAGGAGCTGCCCCTGTCACATCCAAATACCATCAAGAACTAATCATCCACCAGTTAGAAGATACTCCATCCATTCTTTTTTACTTAATGTTTATGGTTGTTTACGATTTTTAAGGTGCAACTTTGACCATTACTTTTTTTTATAAATTTACACTAAGATATATTAATAAAATTATAATATTATAAAAATATTTTTGACAATAAATCTAATAATATAATTTTTGTATAGCCAATCCAAATTATTTTAAACCTATTAGCGGTCAAATTTTAGAAAATTTGACGGCACAGATTTTAGAGAATCGAATAAAGAAGAATAGAAAGAGTACTCATACAACAAGGAATAGTTTTACAATCTCGTAATTCCGTCACATATCCTCGTAATCTGGCCCTAACGACAAATTCACACACCTAAACACCGTATTTCCCACAGCAACGCATGCCCTATCCGTGAACATTTACACAATCCCTAATCGCTCCAACAAACCTCGTTTCCTAAATCACGCAACCAACATATCTCGCGAAAAGAAGCGCCCACAGGAACGAATCGGAGAAGATACATTTAGAGAAACGGGTCCGAACGCCATAAAAAAAGGGTTCTTGAAAATAAAGAGGTAAACCAGGAAAATGCAAAAATAAATAAATAAATAAATAAATTGTTCATCTGATCTACGAGCAGAACAATGCATTAGCACACAGCCGCTTCGGTACAGATCTGACACGAAAAAGTGTTAGACGAGAAGGTTGTGCGATCTCGCCGGCTTCGGAAGAGGACGGGGAGGAGGTGGAGAGCTTTGCTTGCCTCTGCCCAATCTCAGCGGCTCATAAGGTGGTTCTCTAGTCTTCTTGCCTAAAAGTTAAAGCCAAAAGTCTAAAAGAACACGGCCTAAGTATAAGGACACACTCCTGAGAGTACTCATTCAATACAGCTGGGCATCTGGTCTTGCTCTCTTTTTCTGACATATTATTGGGACTTCATTAGACAAAACATATAAAAAATGGATAAAAGACAAAAGTCGCATTTCCAAATGGCTCTGGTAATACCAAAATAAAGTATATATAAGAGATACAATAGGTAGTTCATGGCTGGGACCTTGGTCAAGGCGAAGTGCACGCCGACGAACTCTCTGCTCGAAATGGTGCTCAACGGCCAAGTTTCAAATTTTGAAATTTGATTTTGCAAGCGGCAGTTTTAGAGTATCCACTGCACCTTTTTCCTTTTTCGTGTACATTCTCTCTTTCTTTCCTTCACCGGTAAGCCCTTATGTTTTTTTTTAAATGAAGGCAGAAGTTCTGCCAATCAATTAAAGAAAGAACAGAGAATTCACAAACAGAATATGCCCTGATATTTGGGTGTGTTATAAACACAGTTTGGTTGTGGGGTAGGCTGTAATTCTAGAATCAATGTGCTACACTTTGGTTTTGACTTTTAGGGGGTGAATGGTGCTTTTTAATTTTCTCCCTAAGTATTCACTTATCCCTTTTCTTCGATAGCTACAAAGCTATAAAGATGAGAATTGAAATCCCACTTAAAATATGAAGAAACAGAGTCAAACATAACTAGACAACAGGAAAAACAACGTGGTCAAAAACTGACCAGCGTGATCGAAAATGAATGTGGTCAAAGGCTAACGACTGGTCTAAAACCAACGTGGTCGAATCCAGTCGGTAACCAACATAATCGGGAATCAATGTGGTCGTAACCAGTCAGCAATCAGAGTGATCGAGAATCAACGTAGTCGTAATCAACGTGATTGGACGTTAACAAGTGATCGAACAACTAGTCAGAATCAGTCGGCATCTAAAATGATCAACGTGATTGTAATCAATATGGCAAAAGCCAACGAGTGATCTTTTCTGTAAAATGGTCCATGCTAAAAAATGTTTCGTCAGAGGAACTGCCGAGAGAAAACGATTTGACTGAGAACCGTCAATTGAAAGTTATTTTGGCAAAAGACTGCCTAGGAATTATAAATATGTGACAGAGAAACGTCACCGACTTTATTCATCTAAATGTTTATTATGCTACTTATGGATTCTGTTTTAAATTAACTATTCATGAAAACCGCTCTGGGCAACCTGCTATGTCTATCGGAAATAAAAACTGGCTTTAAGTAAAAATAAATTAGTTAGGACAACCTCTCCTTTCAATAAATCTGCATATAATACTACCGTTGCTTAAAAGTCCCGCGAAGTATAATTTTTTGTACTCTCTCGCTTGTTGAACCACTATTAGAATAAGAGGATAAAGACCTGTGGCTGGCTACTTCGATGCCTCCGATTTCAACAACCATAATGCTGGTACTAGGCATAAACCCAGTCGGTTGTCCGTGAGAAGAGTGTGGCATATCACGAGAGCCTCTCTTGTTTAACTCAATGTTTATCTTCCTATAGTACTATTTAATTTGAACTATTTGGTCAGCTGACCCATTTGTTTAAACTCTAGCCATGTAGGCTTATGTTTTCTTATTAATATTATATGATCTCTTGTTTAAATTAATCGTGTATAGATATGAAACAAACAACATCTATGTACGTACTGGTAATTGATTATGGGACGAATCGAGATTTTCGGGTCTAACATCTATTATACACAGAGATCTCTTTAATTCTCTTGTTGAGGAATAAAAATATTTTAATCTCCGTGTTACGATAATCCTCACTATGCGATGATTCTTGTCTAAAAGCCACTCTGTAGTCTACTGTTTGGATAGAAATGGATTAGACCTAACCCCACCGAATTGCAAGATGTGTACTACCATCTTTAATCTCCGTCTTACGACAATCCACTTTTGGCTTTCAGGCCTCCGTACAATAGGGTTTAAACGGTATAGGTTCCGTTTATTTTGGTTTAGACTTTTGTCTTATTTTTTATTATTTCTAAATATTATTTTTTTTCTTTTTTTTATTATTTTAGTTTTTTATTTGTTTATATTGCTCGTAATTAACTAATTTATTTTTTCTATTTAAAAATTTTTAAACTTATTTATGTCAAATAAATTACTATTAGCTACATTAAAATTTTAGTCATACATTAATCTTCAACCATAAACAACTTACTTCGGCCGCGGCTAGTTCTAGATGCAGTTACGAAGAGAAGTTTGCTTCGTGAAGGGTCCCTGCAGTGCAGGCTGCAGTTGCGAAGAAGAGTTTGCCGGCGAGGAGCCAGTCGGCCGTGATGGACGTCGGTGGGCCGCCGGAGCGGCGTGGCCACGACCGGAGCTCTAGGGCAAGATGCGCATCCGTGGATCTGCGGGATTTGGGGAGGCCGTACAAGAAGGTGATTCTTTGCTTGGGCCAGAAAATGTTGAGGCAATCTCTCTGTTCCAACCTCAAAAGGAAAGGGAGACGAAGAGGAGGAAAAGAAGGTTCTTTGCTTCTTCTTCTTGGCGTAGCTAGCATGCTTGGTGCCTTTACTTCGTTTCTTTGGCAAAGATGGATTCAATTCTTTCTGTCTGTTTTGAGTCTTTGAGAGAGGAATAGATTAGAAGAAAGATGGACATTAGGGCACCTTTGCGTGCAATCCAGATGATTCTTGGACTTGGCACGTAATGGATAGGAGTTGCATCCAAAACCGCTTGCTCTCCGGTCTGCATTTGTGATGCAGTGAGACAAGGACCCTTCTTTCCCCCTTCTCAGAAAGCCAACACAGAGAGGGAGAGGAGACTCACGATTCACGGACGCGAAATACTCTCTTCAATCATTGTATTGTGAGAAGAGGTACATTTCCTTTGTTGCTTTCCATTAAGTTTAATTTGTTATTATGGTGCGTTGCTAATATCGCCTCTATCGTGAATACTGCATTAGGTTAGCAGCTATGTTTTCCTCCAAGTGGATTGAACCACCCTTCCGATTTTTATCTGTCTTTCTTTCTTGCAGCAGAGTGATTACAGTTCTGTCTCACTGATCAGTTCATAACATGGAAAGTGTCTGATGTGATTAATCTTCATATCCCGTGGTAGTGTGTTGATCAGCAGAGGCTCACTGCTGCTACGGGATGATTTGACGTCCTCGTTGGAAGAGATGTCTTTCAAGGTAAGACTTGTGTGATTCGGAATCTTGATACCATTTCAATTCTTGTGTTTAGCTACCATTCATGAAAAAGAAAATCTATCTAGCAACGTGAAAGATTAGTTGGTCAGGGAACCAGGGAGGGGAGCAGAAGCTGTACCTAAACAAGTTTCTTATATATAGACTGGAACCCAATCCCATCAATTATCAAATTGAGTAAAGAGAGATCAATAAGCATGTTGATTATTTTTCAATAAGGAAAAAATGTTCCCTATTATTAGAACGGGGAAAGTTAGCAGGCACATGGTGAAAATGAGCCGACCTGTGATCTTGTTTACATCCTACTGCCAGTTGTAGCAGTGTCTTTATGAGTTAAATGTGGCCAAGAACTCATGGAAGGACGTGCCTAACTTTAGTACTTTACTGAATATAGTTTTGGTGTTTACAGTACATTGGATGTATTTTCTTTTCATCTTTTATTATTGAGTAAATTACACAAACATACAACTTTAGTGTCAAACCTACCTGAGAACTGAATATTTAATCTTCTATTTCGCAAAACTACAGATTTAGTGGCCTTTTTTCTCATAGAACTTCAATCCCTTAACCCCACTATCTGCCACATAGGGTGAAACCTCGCCGGTATGGACTGCCACATGAAGGGTGCTGCGCCATGTCTGAGCGCCCCCGTGTTCAGCGCACATAGGGTGAAAATAGAGGGTGTGCGTGCCTCCGGTGAGGGCTAGGGAAAGGTAGGGCACCTCGGCGACTACCAAAATGCCGGAGGCGAGTAGATGGGTGGCTGGAGACGCGTGGTATCATGCTAGCAACGGCATGCAGCGGCAAAACTTGTTGTTCTCCTCGTGATGAAGTTGTAGTTCTCGGATAATTTTTCCTATTAAATCTGTAGTTCTTCGAAATAGAAACTTAAATGTGCAGTGCTATGATAGTTTTGACACTAAAGTTGTAGATTTGGGAAATTTACTTTCTATTATTTATTTGTTATCCCTTTTGTTTGCTGTTCTCAGTTAACAATGCAGTCGGTGGTTCGAGATAACATACTGTAGTAGTTTCCCGTTTTTCCCCTGATGAAGGGGTAGTAGTTTTGGTATAAGTACGGAGTAGAACCTGCAGCGTTATATATCTTGCCCATGTGTACAGAGTAAACTTACCGTTGTAAATCTTTGCACAGCTTTCAGATCAAGTTCATAAGCTTTGTGGATTGACAGCATGCAAGGTGCTCATTAATTCCCTCTGTTAAGTGCCTCGTATTGCTGCTACAGCTCCTTCAAGGTTTCACCTGATGGCAACCATATTAGTTTCTTTTGTTGGGTCATGCATCCAAAAGATTCAAGAGATCGTTACGGAGGAGGCAATACTAATACTAGGAGTCAAAGAAGAGCTTACAGATCTTCAGCGAAGAATGGAGAAAATACAATGTTTTATTACTGATGCTGAGCAGAGGAGTGTCAAAGAGTCCGCTGTTAAAAATTGGCTTGGTGAGTTGAAAGATGCCATGTATGATGCTGATGATATTGTCGACCTGGCCAGGTCTAAAGGAAGCAAGCTACTAGCAGATCATCCTTCTTCATCATCAAGAAAACCAACTGCATGCAGTGGACGTTCACTTCTGTCTTGCTTTGCTAATATCCGGACACGTCATGAGATTGCTATTCAGATTAGAAGCCTCAACAAAAGAATAGACAAGATCACAAAGGATGACATTTTTTTAACACTTCAGAACACAGAACCAACTGGACAAGTTTCTGAACTAGATCGGAGAAAAACATCCCACCTTGTTGAACCAAACCTTGTGGGAAAGGAGGTCATATATGCTACCACTAGACTGGTGGAGTTGGTGCTACAACACAAGGAAAAGAAGGCTTACAAGATTGGCATTGTTGGAACAGGTGGAGTTGGCAAGACAACATTAGCTCAGAAAATATATAATGATGAAAGAATACAAGGAAACTTCAGCAAACATGCCTGGATATGTGTTTCCAAAGAGTACTCGCAAATTTCTCTTCTGAAGGAAGTTCTTCGAAATGTCGGAGTATATCAAGACCAAGGTGAAACAGTTGGAGAGCTCCAAAGCAAGCTTGAAGCAGCCATTAGAGGGGAGAATTTATTTCTTGTGTTGGATGACGTGTGGGAGCACAATGTATGGACCAATTTGCTAAGAATTCCATTACATGCCGCTGCTACACAAATGATTGTAGTAACAACTCGACATGATACTGTTGCACAAGCAATTGGAGTGGAAGATGTACATCGAGTTGAGTTGTTATCTAAAGACGTAGGATGGGAACTACTATGGAAGAGTATGAACATTACTGACGAGAAAGAAGTGCACAATTTGCAGAACATGGGGATGGAGATTGTTCGAAGATGTGGTGGCCTTCCTCTTGCAATCAGGGCTATTGCTAGTGTTTTGGCAACCAAGGAGAAAACCAAGAACCAATGGGAAAAGATTCTAAGCAACAATGCTTGGTCTGTGAATAACCTTCCTGTTGAACTAAGAGGTGCTTTATACTTGAGTTATGATGAGCTACCACAAAATTTGAAGCAATGTTTCCTATATTGCTCTCTGTATCCAAAAGATTGGACCATGCTTCGTGATGATCTTGTCAGGTTTTGGGTTGCCGAAGGCTTTATAAAAGAGAAAAAGGACCAACTGCTAGAAGAAACAGCAGAAGAGTACTACTATGAGTTGATCTATCGGAACCTCCTCTTACCTGATCCTTTGTATTTTGACCAAGATAGCTGCAAAATGCATGATCTCTTAAGGCAGCTTGCTTGTTATTTGTCAAGAGAAGAGTGTTTCCTTGGTGACCTACAATCATTGGAGGCTAAAAGCATGTCTAAACTACGTCGTGTTTCAGTTGTAACAGACAAGGATACAGTTGTTTTACCAAGTCTAGACAAGCAGCAATTCAGAGTGAGAACTCTGATGTTTCGCTGTGGCGAGTAAGTCAGAGTTAATAATACATTTTTCAAGAGACTTGTATATCTTCATGTTCTGGATTTATCTGAATCGTGTGTACAAAGCATTCCAGATTATATTGGAAATCTTATCCATCTCCGCTTACTTAACCTTGATGGTACCAACATATCTTGCCTTCCAAAGTCCATCAGTTCTCTCATAAACCTTCAGATATTGAATTTGCAGAGGTGTCTAGATTTGCAAAGTCTTCCTTTGGCAATCACCAAATTGCGCAATTTAAGGCGCCTTGGTCTTGAAGATACTCCAATAAATCAGGTTCCAAAAGGGATAGGCAAACTGAAATTCCTCAATGATTTAGAAGGATTTCCTATTGGTGGCGGAAGTGGTAATGCTAAAACACAAGATGGATGGAACTTGGAAGAGTTGGAACATCTTTCACAGCTAAGGCGGCTTGATATGGCCAAATTGGAAAGAGCAGCTCCTTGTAGTACAGATTTAGTGCTAATGAATAAAAATTATCTCAGAGTTTTAAATCTAGTGTGCAGTGAATGTAGACATGAACCATATTTAGAAGAGGATGTTAACAATATTGAGAAGATCTTTGAGCAGCTAATCCCTCCACCCAACATGGAAGATCTAATTATTTGGAGATTCTTTGGTAAGAGGTATCCAACCTGGCTTGGTGCTTGTCTTCAATGAAATACTTGCAGTTCATTGATTGCAAATCCTGTGTGCATCTTCCACCAATTGGGCAGATACCCAACTTGAAATATTTGAAAATTGAGGGAGCAGACGCAGTTACCAAAATCGGACCCGAATTTGTTGGCTGGGTGGGTAATCCTGGATCCACAGAGGCGATTGCTTTCCCCATGCTTGAATCATTGGTCATACGACATATGCCCAACTGGGAGAAGTGGTCCTTTGTTGAAGAAGAAGAAGCAGCTGCGACAGCTAAGGAATGGGGAGAGGATGGAGATGTTGCAAAGAAAAAAGTGGAAGCCCCACCTCCAAGGGTTCAGCTACTGCCTCGTTTGAAGGATTTGTATCTTGAGGACTGCCCCAAGCTGAGAGGTCTCCCACAGCAGCTTGGAGAGGAGGCCACCAGCTTGAGAAAGCTCTTCATAAGGGGAGCAAGCTGCTTGAAGGAGGTGGTGGACCTCCCGCTCCTCTCTGAGAGACTTTTAATTGATGGATGTGAATGCCTGGAGAGGGTCTCGAACCTTCCTCAAGTGAGAAGGCTGCGTGTGGCTAGTTGTCCAAATTTAAGGCGTGTTGAGGGGTTGGACAGCTTGCAGCAGCTGTGGCTTACTGAGGATATGCAAGAGATTTCTTCTCTATGGGTGCTCCACAGCGAAGATCTGGATGTCTACACGTGGCATTTAAGCAATTAGATGGCAACGGAAACACAAGGTATGAGCACTGATAAGACATTTAGTCTTTTCTGCCTTAATTATTTGATTTATATTTTGCCATCTTCAGGCCCAAAAATGCTGCCTTGTTCGATTGTACATGGAAGCATCTATCTAATTTCATGCTCTGTTCCGTTAAGTGCAGTTATTACTAGCATTTGATGACCTTCTCAGGTTGAACATACACTATCGTATCAATAATAATATTCCTTTAGCGCTGCCCATCAACCTTCACGCGGAGAGCGTTCTTTGACTTGCATACTTCTGATTATTCTGCCCAACAAGGATCTCATAAAGTCACACAATTACTAGGAGCTTCTCTGTCTCATTTTAAATTAGCAAAGCATAGCTAACTTGCAAAACACATATCCCTCTTAAGGTCCTAAATCCTAGTATCCGTGTATACACAGTTGTGCTTATGCACCTAAAATGTTTAAATCTATCCTATTTGTACTACTACAAAAAAAAATACTAGTTACAGGGTTGTATCACCAAATGTGGGTTGATTTCATCACTATTCTCTAAATGCCAATAGGATATGCATGTATGTATCAGAGTGAGGGGAAAGGCTTGGCATCTGCTACACAAACTGTATGATGTTAGGATAATTTTCTTTTAGTGGGAGGTGATGTGTCCGTCATAAGCGAGACGTTGGTGGTGACTTCGTTATTTCTTTGTCAAGCTTCACTCTTCTAGTTTTCCATAGGCGCTGTGGTGTGTGCGAGTACGTGCGTGTGATGGTGTGCGTGTGTGGACGTCTATGAGTTTTACAGGGTACTTAAAAAAACTGTATAATGTTAGTATATCTAGTGAAAACACGAGATAGGTGATTTTTTTATAGCATCGCTTTCCAGTGTACAACATATTACGCCTACCCTGAGCAAAATTAGTTAGGCCCTGCCATAACCCAATGTCACTTTTTTTGCTTGTGCCTATAGCCTGGCCCAAAATTGGCCTACCCCTGTCCACTCCACAAGTAGCTAGTGAGCCTAGACTCCTAGGTTAGGCAACCGAAGCATTGGCCCGTGGCCTAGTGGTGGGAATGAGGGTTTTTATTCCTACTCACTTGGGTTTGATTTTTATGATCGATATGTTTTGTCTTATTTAATTAAAGTACACATGCGTGTGTGTTCCATCGAAAAATATACATCTATGCTCCGTAAGGCCTTATAGCTTTCACAAAATTTCTAGCGTGTGTAGTGGATGTGTACACGTGCGTGAGATGTGCATATTATGTCTGTCCTCCTTGTACTCTCATTCCCTCAAAAAAAGGTTAGGCGACCTAAAAGGGACCAGGCTCAATATTTGCTTAGGTCAATATTGCAGTTAATGTAAATATTGCAAAATAGCTTACACTTATATTTGCATTGTCTTAATAAAGTTTTAATTAGAAATTTTCTTATTTATATACCCATGCTTATTTTATGTTCTTATTTATTTTGCAGGTTAATCTTTGAATAATCATGGAATTTACTCGCCCCTTGAATTATTTATCATCCGGTTTTACCATAATTATTGGTCCATACAAGACAACAAAACATAAAAATAACAAAAAAAAAGAAAAAATGACAAAAAAAAATCCCAAAAAATAAAAAAAAGACGAGGATTGCTTGTGTTTTAGTTTTTCTTTTGTGGGTAGGTGATTTTATTTCTCTTTTTTTCTTAATGATTTTCTAGTAGGTAGGTGGTTAGGTAACTCCACCTATGTCATTTTAGGTGTAAATTTTAATGGCATAGCCGGTCCCAAGCCCGGAAAAAGGAGGAGGGAATAATTTTGTGTATATTATTTTTGGGGGAAAATCCAGCATATATGTATAGTGAAATGATGTTGCTACTAGATTTTCTGAAGTTTTCATGGTAACTACAACAATTTTGTTTACTTGGCTGCATTTGTGTGATGGAATACTTGGAGAAGGCACTTGGTTCAGAGTCTAACAAAACTACTTTTGCAGAGGCGCATTCATTAGGTTGCTGATTTGGATAAAGAAAAATTTGATGTCGTTAAACTAGTTTAGATGGACCTCATTTAGAATCACTTTTTCCAGTAAAATCGATTGAAGTGCGGGCACGGTTTATTCTTCGCATCACTCCACTCATCTTGACAAGAGTTGAGACAGAAAAGCAGGCAAAGGCATTCAGTTCAACATTGCAACCTTTATTTTTTTCTCTTTTACCGCAAAGAGATACACCACGCTTGAAGGAGAAATAATGGAATGTGGCAGCTTTGGGATCGTCCGATTTATGTGGACATCCATATAAGTTTGAAGCTTAGGTGGTTGAGTGCCAACATACCAAAGCATACATCCTGTAAGATTTCCTCTGTTTGCTCCAAGACAATGAAATGATTTCTTGTCTTGCTCAAGAAAAAAAAAATCCTTTTGCACATTGTTGATGAAAAAGAATCACCGACTACTCCATTGCGAAGACCTGGATGTCTACACGTAGCCTAGAAGCATTTAGATGGCAACGGAAATACAAGGTATGAACACCGATAGGACATTTACTTTTTATCTGTCTTAATTTTGCAGTGTGTGAAGCCCATGTAACACCCCGCCCACCCTCTGGGCCAGAATGCTACCACCACTGCATACTCATACCATTTTATCAACATTAGAAGAGTTTAAGCTAATACTAATATAATCAAGTAGCAGCGAACACATACAATCTAGGTTTAGTTTCGTTTGGTTCTCACTCTAGCATACTAGTAGAGACTATAATAAGTTGACAAAAAGGGTAGTTCAAAGAGTGATGCTGGTTCGTGCATAATGTTCATGTGCTACTCCCGCCCGTGTATGTCGTCCTCAGCGGCCACCTAAAAACGACAAATAAAGCAAGGGTGAGTCCAAAGACTCAACAAGTACATAATAGAACAACAGACACTGCCCACAGAAGTAAGCATTTAAACATAATCCACATATACCATCATGTTTGTATCATCATCCTCATAGCCAAACATTGCTATGCCATCAATGCAATGCATCGTTACTCTACATGCTCCTTTGCTCATCACTTTGCAAGTACCGGTACTGCCGAGTGAACACCCGTCGATGTTCACCCATCGTGGGCCCGCCCTCATAGGCACGGGACCCCTCCACTCCCGTGGAGGCCTACCGAAGTAGGTCTTACTCAAGAGCACTCCGGATTAGTCCGCTAGCTTTACTCATAGCTAGGGACTTTCTCACCGCCCTCACTCTTGAGTGCTCCTCATGCAAATGCATATGCCCATGGTCATAATCATGCTCATCATGAACATCACTAGCAGATAAGCATCATTGCCTACCTTACTCCATCATTTACCATACAACCTTATATCATGTAAACATCACATTTCCACATCGATATCATGTAATCATCGCATTTTCACATAAATGTTGTCATATCATGTAAACATCGCATATTCATAAACATTGGTCTACCGCTCTACCATGCACTTGCCTGTTTAACCAAACGAAGTGGAGCATCATGCGGACGGCGTCGATCCTGGACCTTCACCTGAACAGGCAATTAACTCGACTCAGACCTTTCTAATAATACGCGCATGCATACAGATGACATCGGCACTACGTACGCGACTCGAGACTCACGACAGGTCACACAAGACTATGGGATCCATTGCGCATGCCACCGAAACCCTTTTTTTCCTTTCTTTTTCTCCTCTTTTCTTTTCTCTTTTTTTACTCGGCCGGCCCTTCCTCTTCTTTTTTTTCCTTTTCCTCTCTTTTCCCCACTCGGCCGCACCCCCTTCTTTTCTTCCTCTGGCTCTTCCTCTCCCTTCCTCCTTCCTGGCCAAAGCCGCCCGCCTCCTCCTCTCTTCCTCCTCCCGGCCGAAGGCCTCCCCTCGGCCTCCTTCCTACGGCGACGCCCCTCCTCTTCCTTCCCCCCGGTCCTCCTGCTCCTTCGCGGATCCGGCCGGCGAAGGCTAGGTCCGGTCAGTCGGGACCGTGCCCGGCCTCACCCGCCGTCGACCGCCGCCTTCTCCACCTCCCCTTCTCCAGCTCCGGTCGACCGAGAACAGATCCGGCCGCCCCTGCAGCTGGCCGCCGCCTGCTCCCTCCTCCTCACTCGGATCCGGTTAGACATGGACAGATCCGGCCGCCTCCGCCGCCAGTCGCCGTTTGCTCGCCCGGATCCGGCTGGTCAGAGGTGGGGCCGCCACTACCCTGCCGTCGGCCGCCTACTACTCCCGCTCGCGGTGGTTTCGCCCCTACTCGGCATACTACCCAGGACGGTCCAAACTTTCTTCCCTCTCCCTCTAATACTTGCATTATGATTCGGATTTTAGCTATCCTTGTTACCTTGCTTGGTTCTTGGGGGATTCGGCTGGGAAGGCCCAAGGTGGCCGCCGTGACGGAACTCGGTGGAGTGCGTGCGACGGGGAGCAGGCACTACCAACCAAGTGCGCACGGTGGTGCTACGGGTTCGCCGTCGTCTCCTTGCTCCTTCGCCGGCTTTCGCCCCCCCTTCCTAGCTCTCCTCCTCCAACCTTCGCCCCCTTCCCTATTCTCTGGTGGCACTGGCCCTTGAGGCTTGGCTGCGGTGGTAGAGCTTTGAGCTCACTGGTTTCCTTGTGCTTGCCTTCGGTGGGGGAAGCTGGTGATAAGGCTGGGAGTTATTGCTCTGACAGGTGGTTGGGGGTTGGCCTTAATTGGCAATAAATGTGGGATGGCTGGTGTGCAAAGTCACAATTGCCCCTCCCATTTAGCCCTAGCTGGATTTGAGCCTTAGGGGCAATTTGGTCCAAACGTGGCCTTTTAGCGATTGGGGCTTTTCTACTGTAGTTGGTAAATCGGAGAAAGGTAAGAATAGAACCTCCCGCCGGATGATGAAAACCTAAAGCGTAGATGGTGCCGACCGGCCCCAGACGGTCTGGGAGCCTCTATGAGCGCTAAATCATTCGGCATTTCTTAAGCCGAACAGGTTCTGACGGCAAAACACCTCTTTATCTCTTTTACTCTCCCTTTTCATTTTTGTGGTATTACAGCCCAAAATTGTTGTCTTGTTGGATTGTACATGGGAGCCTCTATCTAATTTCGTGCTATGTTCCGTTCTGTTGGATTGTGCAGCTTGGGAGAAGACCTGGATGTCTACACGTGGCTTGACCAGATGCACAATTAGATAGCAGCGGAAGAGACATGGTATAACAGACGTTTAAATTTACATCTTGTGCATGCCGTTGGCTATGGGCTGCTGTAAGTAGACACACACCTCAAGCCATTTTTTACTTACCAAATGGAACACAGAGCCACTGGGCTACACAAGTACGCATCCTTCATTTGAGAGTTTTGATGACACTAGAGTTACGCTCAGGATTTAGTAATTAGTACTCCGGATAGTATTGAAAAGGTGAACCAACATGTAATGCACTAGTGCTCAAGCATCAACCAAGCCTGCCTACCCTGTTTCCAGCCAAAGCAATGCGCCTCCTTCGACATGACATTATTTGAACTCTTCCAGGTTTCATTTTAAAATGTGTCAGTTTTTTTGGGTCAAAAACGCAGGATCTTTGCATTTCATTCATCAAGAAGAAGGAAATTACGGGATGACCTGAATGTCAAGCTAGGAACCAAAGAAAACAGAACAAAACAAACAGAGAACCAATACAATGAGCGTACGACTAACTACGAAGACACCGTAAGGCGGGAAAGAAACTTGCCTGGCGCTAACACACCCGACAAGATCTTTCAGCTTAGAGTTGACAGAAGACGACCAAAAGAGGAACTCCTGATTAACACGGAGGACACACTCGTCAATGATAAACCTTCCCTGGTCGTACCGACGCTTGTTCCTCTCTTTCCAAATCATCCAGACTATGAGAACGATTAGAGAGTCCACCGCTTTGCGCTTGGCCTTGGGCGTTATACTTCTGACCGCTAACCAGCAATCCTGAAGGCTATGATCGACGAATTGGTAGGAAAGATAAAACAAAAGCCAAGATAAGATATGGTGCCAAATCTCTTTAGCCACCGAAAAACAGATGAGGAGGTGATCGATTGTCTCAGTTTGCTGGTCATAGAAGAGGCATGCTGAAGGTGCCGGAATGTTATGTTTTTAAAGTCTCGCAAACGTCCAAACCCTCGCTTGAGGGCTAACTAGGCGAATATTTTTGCCTTCAGGGGTGCGGAGATCTTCCATAGCTGTTTGGCACAAGGTAGGGAAATCATACCCTAGCAGAGGGCATTGTAAGCTGATTTGGGATAGTATTTGCCGTCGGGTGTCCAACGGCAAATGAACTCATCTGCGGCCCCAACTTGCAGATGAACTTGGCTTAACACTGAGCATAAGCTAAGCACCTCGCAGATGGCTTGCAAGGGGAGGGGGCCCTGCAATTTCGACATCCATCTTCAGTTATGCAATGCATCCTTCACCAGGGTCCGCTTTTTGTGAAGCGTTTTAACCATTGCACAAATGGTTGGGGCACAGTCGTGAATGCTCTGACCCTAAAGCCATCTGTCGGTCCAGAAACGAGTCAACGCGCCATCATCCAACTGTATGACAGTTGACGCTGCAAAGAAGCTCTGGATGGCAGCATCTTCCGGTTGTCGAACGGGCTATAGATTTCATTGTAAGCCAGCTAATGGTTGTGCTTTTGTGCCTTCAATTTTCTAATTTGTTCTTGTTAATGACTTACGAGCATTTAAGATGGATATCAAATTAGCAGCATCTGTAGATTTTGCAGAGGTTGTTTTTCACTTCTATTTACTTAATCTATTATCCGGTTGTTTGTAGGTCGGTAATCTTGAAGACTTCTACAATCACATCGTTGAGTGCAATATTTGCTCGTGCAGCTCGTCAATTCTTGAGCTTCATTCTTAGCCCATGAAAGATCGAAAAAGGGAAAAAGAAAATTGCCACAAAAAGGGGAAAGAAAATTAAAAGCATAAAAGAGGGAAAATGTTTTAATTCCTTTGTACCATTTAGTTGTGTGATTGCTATTCTTGAGAACTATTATGTTTCCAACTTTGTAGCATGTTTTGTTATAACTTGTCCATGGGCTTTTTTTTCCTTTGTGGGGGTTCCATTATTTTTCCCCCTTTTTTTTTTTTGTGGGGTAGGGATAACTCCGCCTATGTCACTTTAAGGTAACACTTACTGTTACGTAGTCAGTCCCAAGCCCGGAAAAAAAGAGGGACCAACCATGCGCTTATTGGGGAATGTATTAAGATCATCAAACCATTTTGTATGTTCCTTTTAGCATTACGTTGTTTATATCTAATAACTAATGCAATCGTTCTAATCTATTTGTTAACATTAGCTACTTGAGATTTCCAGCTATCAACATATGTATGATGAACTATTATCGTTGTGAAAAATTCTGATCACTGCTTATGTTTTTGGATAAACTTACAGGTACCAGCCATCAGGCAATAGAAGGCTCACCTAGCTGAAGGAAAAATTTCTGAACCAACCCTGCGTATAAGGCTGCTCTCACGTCTGAATCTGACGCACCGTAGGACCTTGCTGAATGCTGACTCGCTGCTGTCGGCCTGTTCGTCAGCGAGGTGCCCCACCGTTGGCGTTGCAGAGACGAGCTGGAATCACTTGGTTGCTCACTCTGCTTGGTTATTGATTTATTGAGGTTCTTGTTGGCATTTGTGTGCTTGTGAAGTAGTTGAATTCTGCTGCATTCTGCTTGTTCGGTTGCTTGCATGTCATGCGAGGTGCTCTGCATGGTCGGTAAGCTCGGCATTGTGGCCATGGGCATCCAGAAGGACTCAGGTATGCCCATCTCAATGCTCTCACGGTGCACGTGCCGCTGAAGGACGGATTGACGAAGAACAATCAAGCTGAACTAAAGGAGAAGAGGGACAGAAGCATTTTGGTTTCTACTAGTGCTTTCCCGTGAGGGCGTTTGGCCGGGCTGGCGGCAAAGAGCCCCCGCCTAATCGGTGTATACTCATGTCCGTGAGAAAATCACATTCAATATCATGATGAGCACTGTTGAAATTGTGGAAGCCCACAAACAAGGTGAAAGCCCACATTCAATTTCACCCCAAGTTTAGTTCAACCATATTATAAACAACATATATCGGTACTGTAACAGCGTACCAATTTAAAAGCAGTTAAATTAAAGCCCACAAACAAGGTGAAAGCGCAGCTTGCCTTAATAACTGATTGGGCACTATTCGACACCTGTTGTGCCCATCAACATTGATCTCGCGATGGTACATCAGATCTCTCAGGTAATTATATTGATCCAAGGAATCCATGTAAAAACATGTTCACATGCATGTAAAAACAGAATTGTACTTATCATCCTTCTCCAGAATAAGGTACTGTCAAATTCTACATGATAGTACTATCTAAGCCAGCTGAGCTGTAATACCACTAAAAAAATGCAAAATAGAAGTAATGCTAATAATATAAGCAATCCAAGAGAGAATAAAGGAAAGAAAGAAGGGTTTTGCCGTCAGACCCATCGGCTTTTAGAATACCGAATAAGTAACGCTCGCAGAGGTTCCCAGACCATCCAGGGACGGTCGATACCATCTAGAGAGCCGAATAAAAGTAGCGCTCTTAGAGGTTCCCAGACCGTCCAGAGGTGGTTGGCACCGTCTCGCGTTATGGGTTTTCGTCATTCGGCAAGAAATTCCAATCTTACCTTCTACCAACTTACCGCCGCAGTGGAAAAGCCCCAAGCAGTGTAGGGCTGCCTTTGGACCAAAAGACCCATGATACCCTTAATCAGCCAAGGCTAAATAGGAAGGGCAAAAGTGGAATTTCACAGTGAGAGTGATGGCCATGCCCTCTTAAGTAGACAAGCCATTTCACCCACTCCCCATTTCCTTTTCACTGCCAAGACCGAGAGCAAACCCCAACCCTAGGCACGCCCACACCACCAAAGACCACCACAGAGAGGAGGTGAGGAAGAGGAAGCCCGAAGGGGGAGAGGAGGCCCCAAGGAGCTCGGAAGGTCGAGGCGTGAGGACGACAATGGCGGAGCAAGAATGACGACAACCACGACCACCGAACCCACGCCAAGCCAACCCATTGAGTACGTTCACCATCCCTTCACAACCCCATAGCGCAGCACAATAGCATGCAAAAGTACTTGAAGAGCACACAAAGAAAGGGGATGGGGGGCAAACCGTCCTGGTAGTGTAGGGGGCGGCCGGCCGGCTACAAGCCGTGGCCGGCGAGCTCAACCCGTAGGTGAGACAAGCTTGTGAGCCCATGACCCCAAGTCGGCAAGCTCCGGCCACCGACTGCTGGAGGTGTAGGGGAGGCGCCACAAGGAGTAGTGAGCTCGGGGAGGTGGCCAAGCCACTCACCGGCGCTACATCGGTGGTTGTCGGCACCGAGCGTCCTGGCGCGCGTGCCCGAGAGGAAGGCCGGATCTGGCCCTGGCCAGTCGGATCCGGGGAAGACGGGATTGGATCTGACCCTGGCCGGTCTGATCCGGGGAAGACGGCGCTGGATCTGGCCGTGGCCGGCTGGATCCAGGAGAGAGAGGGGGGAAGTGAGAGGGCAAGGGTGAGGAGAAGGCGGAGGCGAGCGGAGGACGGCCGGTGTGAGCCCGAGCTTGGCTGCATGCCGTCACGCCGCTTGGGAAGTCGCCTGGGCGGTGCGGCCGAGGGAAGTGAGGAGAGGAGTGAGGCCGTTCAGTCGAATAGAATGGAGAGAGTGATGAGAGGAGGAGGCCAGTTAGGCCGAAGAAAATGAGAAGAAGGGGGAGAGAGAGAGACCAGGTAAGAAAGAAGGGAAAAAGAAGAAAGGAAAAAGGAAAAAAGAAAAGAGGAGAAAAAGAAAGGAAAAAAGAGGGGTTTGGTACCTGCGCGATGGGTCCTTAACCCCAGGCATTTTATGCCAGAGTCGGAATATGCGCGTAGAATATCGCCGCTTACTTAAGCACTGGTTTCGTTTTAATGTGTTAAGTCGGTTTAAATGCTTGTCCAGGTGGACGTCCTGAGTCAACGTTGTCCGCACGTTGTTTCGCTCTGCTTAGTTATCAGGCAAGTGCATGGTAGAGCGGTAGACCGAAAAATTTAAGAAAATATGTGCTGCTTACATGATATGATGATGTTTATGTGGTAACATGATGCTTACATGATATGATGTTGCATGGTAAATGATGGTAATGATGATGGAGTAAGGTGGGCAATGATGCTTACCTGCTAATGATGTTAATGCTGAGCATGATTATGATAATGGACATATGCATTTGCATTATGTGCACTCAAGAGTGAGGGTGATGAGAAAGTCCCTAGCTACGAGTACATCTAGCGGACTAATCCGGAGTTCTCTTGAGTAAGACCTACTTGGTAGGCCTCCACGAGAGTGGAGAGACCCCCGTGCCAATATGGGCGGGCCCAAGATTTTGGGTGAACATTGACGGATGTTCACTCGGCAATACAGGTATTTGCAATGTGATGAGCAAATGTGCATGTAGAGCAGTGTTGCATTGCATTGATGATATGGTAATGTTGAAACATGAAAATGCATGTGGAGTATGTTATGGTTAATGTGGAACCATGGGAATGATGATATGAGCATGACAATGCATGCAGAGTATGTTATGGTTGGTTAAATTGCTTATATGTTTTGATAGTGTTTATCGTCCTATTATGTTCTTGCTGAGTCTTTAGACTCACCTTTACTTGTTGTTTTATTTCTAGGTGACCATTGAGAAAGTCATGTGCGGACGGGTGTAGCACATGAAAACTCCACATCCTTGCAGCACTTCTCATACCTAACTTTTGTAGTAGGTTTAACTCTACTAGTAAGTTAGAATAGTTGCTTAAAAATGGTACAGTGTAAGTGGTCGCTGCTTCATGAATAAAAGTAAGGTTTTGCTTAAAATGATCAGCAGTTGCTTGAAAAATGTTATTAATGTGCAATGATGGTAGCACTTTAGACCCAAAGGATGGGTGGGGTGTTACATGAGCTTAGCTAAACCATTCCATAATTTATTTAATAGGCTTGAGCTGTATAGGCGGTTCAATTACACCAGGACATGCACATACTAGTCAGCCCCAGTATCTGAACTCGCGCATTACTCCCTTACTGTCAAAATCACAAGAACCTAAGATTGCTAGATTGTCGTCAGAATCATCAGACATAAAGATAAATCCATTCTTGTTATGGCTAGGGCAAACTTGGACCAGAACAGGGGATTCCGTAGGGAAGCCGGCAACCAAACGTTGCTCTGCTTAATTCCAATAGCATGCGGTAGCCCTCTTTATATAGATGGGCTCCCCCTAACAGATCGAATCTAATCTCAATCATATCTCTAACAATATCATATCTCTAATTATATCTCTAACATAAGGAAAACAATTTCTAACTCAAATAGAAACCAATCTCTAATTCCTAATAATAAACCGACTAGGCCTTGGGCCCACCTCTATGACATTACACCCCTCCTGGACATGCAGCTCGTCCTCGAGCTGCTAGACGGCGATCATGACGCCATTGGAAGACTTCCGATGCCGGTGTAGAAGACGACGATAGCGGTGGCGGGGTGCTGCAGTGGATGGAGACACCCGGCCAAATCCAAACGGAACAAAGCTAGACGAAATGTAGCGCCTTCGGTAATATAATGCCTGCAAAAAATAGATTTTTTATTATTTTTTTTGTTTTTTTTATTTTTTTTTGCTAACCGATTTTTTTTTCGAATGCCTTAAGTCGTCGGTCGATTTAACCGACCGCAACCCACAAACGCAGCCCACGGGCGACGCCAAGGGCGACTGAAGGCGCCGCGGCGGCGGCGAAGAGACCGGCGAAGAGCGGCGGTCGGTGCGGACTGGCGGAGGCGGACCTGGCGGTGGCCCGTGCGGATGCGGCGACGGCGGCCCGGCGGCCGCGCTCTCGACGGCGGCGGCTTCGACACGGGCGGCGGATCAGGCGGCGACCGGTTCTGGCGGAGGCGACTCGGGCGAAGGCGGATCGGGCGGCTGCGGCTCGGTCGGTGATGGCCCGGCGACGGCGGCCCGGAAGGCGGCGGGTCGAGCGGACGAAGCGGCCCGGGCAGATCCCGATCTCGTCGACTCGAAGCGCGGCCACGGAAACGGTGGTGCGGGAAGCGGCGACGGAGGCAGCCCAGGCGACGGCGGGGGCTCGGGCGGAGGCGGAGGGGCTGCAGCGGCGGCTGGTGCGGACCGGATCCAGAGCGGCCCGCGGCGGCGGCTCGGGCGGAGGCGGAGACGGAACGGCCGGCGGCGGCGGTTCGGGCGAAGGCGGACCAGGCGGCGGAGGCAAACCGCGACCGGGAGCGACAACTCCGACATCGGCGGCGGCGGATCAGGCGACAGCGGCCGAGAGGGCGGCGGATCTGGCCACGGCTTGGGCGACCACGACCCGGACGACGGCGGCTTTGGCGAGGTGGCCCCGGCGATGGCGGCGGCTGCACTGTCCGGGTGCGGCTTGGGCGGAGGCGTACCCGATGGCGGCGGCTCGGGCAGATCCGGAGCGGTGGCCCTCGGGACCCGCGGCGCGGCGGCTGCACCTCAGGCGGGACGACGGCGGCGGCGGTCAGGCGAGGGAGCCGAGCGGTGGCCCACGTCTTCAAGCGCTGGCGACGGCCATGGGACCGAGCGGCTACCGGCGGCTTCAAGCGCTGGCGACAGCCATGAGGCCGAGCGGCTACCGGCGGCTTCAAGCGCTGGCGACAGCCATGAGGCCGAGCGGCTGCCGGCGTCCTTGAGCACGGAGCCAGACCGGGCGAGGCCGGCATCTTCGGGTGCAGGACCATGCGGAGACCTAGGGCGACGGCGCCGACGGCGATGGCTGCAAACCCTAAACTCCCGGTTTGTCCGCCGTTTTCCTCCTGTTCTGTCCGCCCTTCTCCTCCCGATCCATCCGCCGAGACTTCTTCTTCACCGGCAAAGGCAGGGGACAAGCCGTCGGGGGGCAAGGGAAGGTCGGCGCCCTTGCCGTAGTCGGTGATCTCAGCGACGGGAGCAAGGTCAGCCTCGTCCTCCTCATCGTTAGAGGGAGGCGAGAGAGGCATGCAGAAGCGCAGGAGGCAGGGGATCAGCCTCGTTCTCCTCGCCTCTAACAGCCAGCAGATCGATGTCTGTCGCTTCCTCTCCTCTACTAGCGGCCTCTTGTTTCTCCTCCTCCCGCTCCTTCAAGATCTTCTCTAAGACGACATGCAAGTTGAGGAAGGCTTCCCCCAACCCTTTGCTAAGGTTGCCACTGGCCATCTTCTCAGCGCTAGCTTTCATTATGGCCAATGACTCGGCAATAGGGGGAATCGCAGAAACCATGGTAGCAGAAGTCGTGGGAAGGGATCGACGACTCTGATACCAAGTTGTTATGAACCGGGAAACAACGGGAACAGAGGAAGGGGATTCCGTAGGGAAGCCGGCAACCAAACGTTGCTCTGCTTAATTCCAATAGCATGCGGTAGCCCTCTTTATATAGACGGGCTCCCCCTAACAGATCGAATCTAATCATATCTCTAACAATATCATATCTCTAATTATATCTCTAACATAAGGAAACCAATTTCTAACTCAAATAGAAACCAATCTCTAATTCCTAATAATAAACCGACTAGGCCTTGGGCCCACCTCTATGACAATTCTCCTCGTTAATAGGTACATCACTGCATTTTTGTCCTAGAAGATAACACGAAAGTTCACCTTGTGTGACAGTTGGCTGTCAAAATTCTGTACCTCTGATTAATTTCTTGTTATTGGGGTCTATTTTATTGCTTCTCGTTCTCTGATTAATTCTGTCCCCTATTTTAAGCAAGTACACATTATACAAGTTCTATTCCTGCTTGAGAACAGAATACGTGTACTTATTAGTTGCAAAACAGAGACATGTAAGCATTGACAACAAGATGCCATCTCTGCAAAGCTAAGCCTCAGCAGCTCCAAATGTTGACCACCAACACCAATTTCGTTTTTTACCTTCTGGTGAACAACACTTTTCTAATGCAGATCAGATATCATGGATATTTCTCAAGAATCTGATAGGCACTGTGCTTAAGATACATGGTTAAGATAAGAAAGTTTATAAATTGGTTTGGTTGGGGTGTGCCAGGCCCAGGCTGTAGTGCAACGCCTAGGTGACACACAAAGGCCCCAGTGGCAAGCCACTGTGGTGGACTCTCCCCTACAAAAATAAATTTAATATCACAGTGGACACATGGCCCACATATCAGATATTAAACTGATAAGAATAGATACTACACTTGATCTTAGCCAAAAGGCCGAGAAAGGTATGAGTTCGGATGGAGAACCGCGCATCCTTTTATAGCCACTCCTGCCACGCTGCTGCTTGGGTACTCGATGTGGTACTAAATACGGCTGCCTTCCGGCCTGATCTGCCGCCGGCAACGTGACCCTGGTTAAATAAAACTCATACAAATCAAACAAACGATCACTAATACACGTTGGGACATTGAGCAACACCATATCGATTAAATTTATTGGCCTGCTAAAATTTACAAGATTTTATGGTGATGATGAGCTAGCGATCCTTACACACTCAGGCACCAAACGAACATAGCCCACAAGCGCTGTCTCTCATGTAAATACTACGGTCCCGTTTGGCACAGCTCAGCTTCACTAGTGAAGCTGTTTTTTTTGGTTTCAGCTTCACGAGCAGCTTCACCGATGAAGTTAAATATGTTTTGGAAAACTGTTTGGCAAAACAGCTTCACCAACAGCTTCATGCATGGCTGAGAGAGGGCAATTGTCCAAGATGCCCCTGTCTACCTGACTTGTTCTAATATTTGGAGTTGAATGTTTGTATATGGTCATATGAATTAAAAAATAATATATTTGAATGAGTATGAATTAAAACATTAAAATAAAAAATAATAAAAAATTAAAATCATTAGGAAGCAATATTAGTGCCTTGTTTATCATTAGGAAGCAATAATAAAAAATTAAAATCATTAGGATGGACTAGTGGCAAATGCGTGTAATTTTGGTGAACCAGAGGGGCAGTGGGTTCCTAGGACTGCGGGCCTGAGGGAGAGAGCTGTGAAAAGCTACTTTTTTCAGCTTCACCTCTCCCCATTCCTTTGTGAGAGCACAAAAAAAGGAGCTTCACCCATGAAGCTGTTTGCAAAAAGGGTGTTTGGCAAAAAACAGCTCACAACAGCTCATGAAGCTGTTGGTGAAGCTGTACCAAACAGGGCCTACGAATTTTCGCGAGGTGAAGAAAAAAACTGAGAGGTAAAAGGCGATGAAACTCTGATTGAGTTTCAAACGTGGGTTTTGTTTCAAGTAGATTGAATTTAGTGTATGTTCGTTTGGTTTGCTCCTACTGTTTTTTTTTATTTTCAATATATTTTATTCACATCCCCAAACTGAAAACATCCTAGTTATATTATCAAGACAGAGGCCGTTGAACTCCGCACCTGCCACCAAGCTCGTCCGCGGCTCGGCATTTACCAGCAATATATTGTTTGTGTAACACAAAAGTGATACCGGCCAAAATCTGCCTACCTATATCAGCTCGACGAGGCTAGTTAGCAGGGTCTTGTCCTAGCCCAAAGTTTCTTACCTCTAGTTCATCTGGGACTTTTCCTTTGATTTTTTATTTATGTTTGATAGGATTGTAGGAAATGTAAATATTGCAAAACAGCTCACTTTTATTTGCATTGTCTTAGAATTTTTTTTTGTTTAAATAGCCATGCTTATTTTTATGTGCTTGTTTATTTTGCAGGATGTTAATCTGAAGGCTCGTCCAACTGAGTCATGGTTGTATTATTTTGTCATCTTTTTTTCACAATAGCTATTGCTCTATGCAAGACAGCAAAATACAAAAAAAGTTAAAAACATCAAAATCACAGAAAAATTAAAAAAAGAAAAAGAAAAACTAAAAAATGGAGCTCCGCTTTACTAGGTTTTCTGGAACTCTGTAATGAAGGATGTATCACAAAAATCTAGTTGATTACGACTGAACATTAGCATAGAGATGTTTCTTTAGAGTAGCATATAAGCATCAGATGGTTTTGATAACACTAGAGTTACGCTCAGGCTTTAGTAATTAGTACTCCGTGTAGTATTGAAAAGGTAAACCAACATGTAATGCACTAGTGCTCAAGCATCAACCAAGCCATGTTTCCTGCCAAAGCAGCGAACCCCTTTGACATGATGTATTATCAAGATAGCAAGTAAGTTTATAAATTGACTTGGTTGGGGTGCGCCAGGCCCAAGCTGTAGTGCAACACCTAGGCGACACACAAAAAGACCCAGTAGCAAGCCACTGTGGTGGACCCTTACCCATAAAAAATAAATTTAATATCATAGTAGACACATAGCCCACATATCAGATATTAAACTGATAAAAACAAATACTACACTTGATCTTAGCCAAAAGGCCGAGAAAGGTATGAGTTTGGATGGAGAACCGCGCATCATTTTATAGCCTCTCCTCCTGCCAGGCTGCTTCTCGGATATCCGATGTGGTACTAAACACGGCTGCCTTCCCTCCTTGCTGCCTCTCCCACGCGCACGCTGCTTCTTCGGCAGAATTTTCGGGTGCACAGATCGTCGAACCTGATCTGCTGCCGGCAACGTATCTCCAGTGCCGGTTCATGTTACACTTTCCTGCAATTTCTTGTTGCGTAAGAGTAGAGAGATTTGGAGATGACTAATCGCCTGGGAGCCTAGCTAGGTGTCGAACTCTGGTTAAAACACGTCGTGATGGATGGTGCCAGCCACCAGTAATTTAATTAAGAGTTGGATCGAGCTAATAATGCATCAACGAATGTCTGAGGCTCCCGTTCAGAAAGCATAAGCAACAAATTCAGAGTGATTGTTAGCTGCTGCTGGCCCTTTCATGGGCCTTCGTTGCGCCGGCTACCACAGAATTCATGTCATGTCAAGTCTACAAATATTTCCACCACAAAGATACTCTGCCTAACTAGTCATCCTACTATTGGACAGTCGCACTGTTCTTTATGAAGGGCAATGAACTCATTTTCACATGAACCGAATCAAACCTGCATGGCCAATTTGGAACACAAGATTTTCACAGGAATTCCATAGTAAGGGAAACAGCCCGATTCCTGCATTTCAAACAGGCCTAAATGATCATACTTGAGCCCTCCGATCTTACTTGTTGTTCGGCACAGTAGCTGTCTAGCTGACAACATGCACGTTATTAGAACTGCAGGGGGTGTTTATAGTATTTATATACTTCAACTAATAAGAGAATCTTAAATCCAATTGTTATTTGAATTGGCTAGCCTGATCCTGATGGGTCCCGAATTCCCACCAAAAAAATACAAAAATAAACACCGGCCATTAGCCTACGTGCCAAGTGAAGCTAATTAATGGCAAACATGTCCCATGTCCACCCCGGTTGAGCCGCGCGAAGATAAGCACGCCTTGGCCGTTAAAACCCTCGCGAGCACTCGCTCCAAGTTGCTGGGTATGGTGCCTCGCGAACCTTACGGGGGCGTTTATAGAGAGACAGGAAGGAAGAAGAAGCAACTCGGAGTGAGTGGATGGTAAGGTACGCACCGCCGATGAGGCCGACGCCGCAGCCGGCGCCGATGCCGAAGGAGGGCCCCAGCTTGCCGAGCGCCTCCGACCTCGCCACCGGAAGGCCCCACCGCGATGACCCCCTCCTCCCGCCAAACGCCATCTCTCTCGCCTCGCCTCGCCTCGCCTCGCCTCGTGCGCGTGCGCTCGTCCCCAAGGTTCAGGAGAGGGCGACGAGTCGGAGAATTTTTTGTACGGATAATCCATTTTTTATTCGAAATTACAGAAATATACCCGCGGGAAATTTTTTTACAAAAATAGGCTCCAGTCGCCTAATGGTTGGGCGACTGGAGCCTTTCGCCGAACCAGACCGCGACAGCTGGAGAGTCTACCAACCGTTGGGCGATTCATTGCAGTCGCCCAACCGTTGGGCGACTTCCATGCAGTCGCCGAACGGTTGGGCGACTGCGATTCAGTCACCCAACGGGATGGCGACTGAAGGTGGGATATAAGGCCGCGCTCGGCGCCGCGCTCGGCGACGCTCGCTCGCCAGTTCTTCCGTCGGCCAGCGCAGAGAAGAGAGAAGGAGAAGGAGAGGAGGAGAAGAGAAGGAGAAGAGGAGAGGGAGTGCGTGTTTTTCAGGTAATTTTTTGTTAGTGTAGAAAATTAGTTTAGAAAATTTAGTGTAGAAAATTAGTTTAGAAAATTAGTTTAGAAATATAGTTTAGAAAATTAGTTTACAAAATGTAGTGTAGAAAATTAGTTTAGAAATATAGTTTAGAAAATTAGTTTACAAAATGTAGTGTAGAAAAATTAGTTTAGAAAATGTAGTGTAGAAAATTAGTGTAGAAATATAGTTTACAAAATGTAGTGTAGAAAATTAGTTTAGAAAATGTAGTTTAGAAAAATAGTTTACAAAATGTAGTGTAGAAAATTAGTTTAGAAATATAGTTTACAAAATGTAGTGTAGAAAATTAGTTTAGAAATATAGTTTAGAAAATTAGTTTAGAAAATTAGTTTAGAAAATGTAGTGTAGAAAATTAGTTTAGAAATATAGTTTACAAAATTAGTTTACAAAATGTAGTGTAGAAAATTAGTTTAGAAATGTAGTTTAGAAAATGTAGTTTAGAAAATGTAGTGTAGAAAATTAGTGTAGAAAATGTAGTGTAGAAAATTAGTGTAGAAATATAGTTTACAAAATGTAGTGTAGAAATTTAGTTTAGAAAATGTAGTTTAGAAATTTAGTTTAGAAAATGTAGTTTAGAAATTTAGTTTAGAAATATAGTTTAGAAAATGTAGTTTAGAAATTTAGTTTACAAATTTAATTTTCAAATTATGTTTAGTAAATATAGTTTAGAAATTTAGTTTACAAAATTTAGTGTTGAAATTTAGATGTAGAAAATGTAATGTAGAAATTATTGTACAAATTTTGCAGGTATGACTCGTGCTGGACGTGACTCGGAGTGGCGGTTCGCGCTGTTGGACGAGCACGTGGACCGCTCTCATCGCGCTTCCCGTCTAGTCCCGCCACCGGGGAGCACGGACGAGCCGCCTCTGCTGGGAGTGGTCAGGACACGCACACCTCGCGTGGCCTGGGGACTCGACCCTCGTTGGAATGCCAGGTTTGCACTACTCCAGCGTTTAGTGCGACCGTAAGTTCGTTCCGTGCTGACCTTGACTTTGTTTGCAGGCTGCGGGATGCCGGGCTACTCCCTCTTGCCCGGATGGTGTAGGCCACGGACGAGGATGGAGCCGCTGGCGGGGACGAGGGCGGGGACGAGGCGGGCGGGGAGCGATCACGACGCTTTCCGTTCGACCGTTCCCTGCTGACAGCTTTGGTGGACCGCTGGCGACCCGAGACGCACACTTTCCACCTCCCATTCGGGGAGATGACGCCGACCTTGCAGGATGTGTCCCTGCTCCTTGGGCTTCCGATCGCGGGAGACGCTGCCTTCCTACCGGAGGCCCCGGCCCACTGGCGCGCTGACCTGCTCGGCAGATTCGAGGGTGTCGTTCCACCGGCCACTGACCACCACGTGTTCGGAGAGGCGCAGACCCATGGGGTGACACTGAGGTGGCTCAGACAGTACCGGGTACGTGGTATATAAAATCGATCGTATCTTCGAAGCTCTTATTTGTGGTATTACGTACTAATAACAATTTTTTTGCATTCAGGTGGAGCGCATGGTTCCGCAGGCAGACGATCACCAGGTCTCGCGGCACCTGGAGGCGTACGTGCTGTGGCTGTTTGGTTGGGTGCTTTTCACCACCAGCCACGGCAACTCGGTGGATGCGCGCCTTATCGCTTATGCGAGGGCGATCGCTGACGGCGAGCCCCACCAGGTCAGCTGGGGATCGGCCGTACTTGCCACGACGTACCGCGCGCTGTGCGATGCGTGCACGAGGATCAAGGCGAACTCGATCCTCACGGGCTGTCCCCTGCTACTGCAGTTGTGGTCGTTCGAGCGCTTAAGCGCCGGACGACCTTTGCTAGAGGACATGGGTCCGTTCGGGCCCGAGATGTATCCAGGGGGAGACATCGACCGGCCGACGATGGGTTCTATCTGGTGCCGTCGTCGAGTAAGTATTATCACAGTCAACTATTTCTTTCTTATTCACGATCGTCATTCTAAACAACTTGTCTTTCTTGCAGGTACAGTTCGCGCACGTGCAGGTCACGCGGGCGTACCGGGTCTTTGTGGAGCAGCTCGACCGCATCACAGCCGACGACGTGCGCTGGGAGCCGTACGCTGATACGGCAGTGCAGGCCCGTGCTCCTAGCGGTCTATCCTCACTTTGCTGGCGTGACCGGGCTTTCTGGCTCACCCGCCGGAAGCTCGTGTACCTCATCTACGTGGAGGACTACGCACCCCAGCGGGTGATGCGGCAGTTCGGGCTACGGCAGCCGGTTCCTGTACCAGTCGGACTATCGCTTCCGCGGCACATGCACGGGTGAGTGATCGTTTGTGGTAAATATGTACATACTTACTACTATACGCAGGTATCTCACATTATGTAATGGTTTTATACGCAGGCACAGCGCGAAGGGGGTGAAAAGAGGCACGGACTGGTCGTTGAAGATGCAGCCCTGGGTCGAGCAGTGGCAGGGTGCGCTCGACGACCGCGTGGAGGAGGACCGCCCGTACGACAGCAGGGAGTACGCGGAGTACATGCGCTGGTACCAGCCGCAGACCCGTACCAGGCTGGTATATGTGGTAGACCCGCCTGCCACACACGTCGCCGCTCCGACGGACACGTACCCCGCGCACTTCGCGCGCGACGCTCACCTCGCGGTACGTTACATGTCATTTCAAATATTCCCAAATGGTAATGTCGTTTCGATAATCGAACATTTCATGTCTTTGTGTCCAGGCTGACGTCGGTTCTGCCCTATGTGCCGACTCCGGCACAGTTCTGGAGAGGCTCACCAGTGGTGCGCAGCTGACCCATGAGGAGGGCCTCAGCTTTGCGCGTCGGGTGCACGAGGGGTGTAGACGTATCGTTAGCCTACTGTCCTGCACGAGGCTACCGACGGTCTCCACACCCACCGCTCCGACTGCTCGTCCACCAGTGCCACCCCGACCAGCGTGGCACTACTCTGGTGCACCGACATGGACACGTCCTCCACCGCCTCACCCGGAGCAGCCAGGGGATTCAGCCTGGGTAGGGCCTCCTACACCGGTTCTCTTCACGCCTCCTACGCAGGGGGTGTACGCCTCCTCCATGGCGCCAGCTACAGCTACGGGTACGCAAAGTGTCTTATATCGTGTTTATCCGAAGACGACATGCAACGAACTAACGATATTAATATTGCAGGTACTTACCAGCAGCAGCAGCAGGGCGTCTCCCCTGGCCACGAAGAAGTGGACCAGTTTTTCGCTGAGTGGACCGGGCAGTTCTCCCGCGCAGCACCGGAGGTTCTCTCTGGCAGTGCCCTCCCCGGTGCACCGGAGAGCACACAGCCAGAGGTGCAGCTGACTCCACCAGCGCAGGGGCGGGATAGACACCCTCCTGCTCGTTTTACTTTTTCAGATCGTCCTAACCCGTTGCACCGGAGGAGGGCCAAGCGAGGCCGTATGGGAGGACGCGGGCGCGGGGCACACCAGGGTGACGAGTGAGGCGTGCTGCAGATGCTATATATGTTATGCATGTAATGAAAAAACATGCGGCATGTTACTCACAGTTATATATATTATGAAGTTTATTTAAATTTACATAACTCTATCATCTCTCTCCGCACATATACTATCTCACTTAACAGTGTATGTATCGATCGTTCTCTACTCAATCTTTCATGAAAAAAAAAACTTTTTACACATCTACAATATACAATGAACATAAACTTTTATTACAACTTCACCATATTTTTTACCGGTTCAACGTTACAAAATTCACAAAATCTAAAACAATCACGGGGGGCTACCATGCAGTCGCCATCCCGTTAGGCGACTGCATGGAAGTCGCCCAACCGTTCGGCGACTGCATGTAAGTCGCCCAACGGTTGGGCGACTTTAATGAATCGCCCAACGGTTGGTACACTCTCCAGCTGTCGCGGTCTGGTTGGGCGAAAGGCTCTAGTCGCCCAACCATTAGGCGACTGGAGCCTATTTTTGTAAAAAAATTTCTCGTGGGTATATTTCTGTAATTTCGAATAAAAAATGGATTATCCGTACAAAAAATTCACGAGTCGGAGACCCTTCCAGATTCTCTCTCGCGGCTCACGGGCGGGGAGGGAGGAGCCCGTTCCGTTTGGCCAGTCGCCACCCAATCAGCCTCGTGATTCGTGTACACGGCCGACGCATCGTTGGTTCGTGGGCTAAGGCCCATCCTGCACCTGCGCGGGCTGGAAACGTGCAGCCGCATACCCAGGTAGAGTTCTGTTTCTTTGGACGTCACTGCAAACTAGTCTTGAGATTCTGCACCCACTCGTTCAACATTTAGAACCCCCAGAATTCAGATTTCAAGAGCATCACAAACTTGTACATATGTTACTGGGGAAATGGCGCCTGCTTGTTATGTAAGAGATTAACTATCTTTAGTTCTTTACACCTTTGCCAACAACAATTGAACTGCCCAGTTGGGGCATCAGAAAGAATGGGCAACAATTTACTTAGCAGGACTGTAGCTCAATGAAATAAGGCAACTCCTGTTTACATGAATTACAACACATGGTACTCTAGACCTGCTCGTCAGAACTCAGCAGAAATAAAATAAGGGTGTTGATAAACATCATCTAGATGTTTTTTTCCTAACTATCATCCAAATTTGTGACCATTAGATTAGAGATCCAATTGCCATAAATTCTCCCCACCCCTCCAAAAAAATCTCCCCCCTCCAAAAAAAGAGACCGTTGGATCTCTAATCCAACGGTCTCAAATTTGGATGATTGTTAGGAAGAAAACATCCGGGTGATCGACTAGACACACCCATAAAATAAATCACAGAAAAAAATGGTTTGAATGCATCTTCAAGCTCCCCGGCCAAACCCTCATTAGTTTCCTGCGTGTCAAAGCAGATATTAGAGGAAGCAATGCAACCTAAAAGCTCTATTTCCCATTTCAGTGTCTAGTGTTTATTCACCTAGAAGGTTATTCATCCACAACAAACCAAAACGCATCCTCCGAGCCAACAAGATGCATCTCTGCAAGCTAAGCCTCAGCAGCTCCAAATGTTGACCACCACCACCAGTTTTGCTTTTTATCTTCTAGTAAACAACACTTTTCTAATGCAGATCAGATATCATGGATATTTCTCAAGAATGTGATAGGCACCGCTCAAGATGCACGATTAAGATAGCAAGAAAGTTTATAAATCGGTTTGGTTGGGGTGCGCCAGGCCAAGGCTGTAGTGCAACGCCTAGACGACACACGAAGACCCCAGTGGCAAGCCACTGTGGTGGATCCTCCCCACAAAAAATAAATTTAATATCACAGTGAACACATGGCCCACATATCAGATATTAAACTGATAAGAACAGATATCTTAGCCAAAAGGCCGAGAAAGGTATGAGTTGGGTTGAAGAACCACGTCTCCTTTCATAACTGCTCCTCCTACCGCGCTGCTGCTTGGGTGCTCGATGTGGTACTAAACACGGCTGCCTTCCCTCCTTGCTGCCTCTCCCACGCGCACGCTGCTTCTTCGGGCAGAATTTTCGGGAGCCCAACAGAAGATGGAGCGCAGATTGTCGAACCTGATCTGCCGCCGGCAACTTGCCCCTGGCCTCCTGTGCTGGTTCAACGTAAGAGTAAAGATATTTGGAGATGACTCACCGCCTGGGAGCCTAGGTGTCGAGCTCTGGTTAAAACTCATGGAGGCATGGCATAGAAAGCCGATCAATTAAGTAGTTGGTCTCGGCTGCTCAACAGCTATTTGAACAGTGTAATCGTTGTTTTATTGGAGAAGGGAATAACAAAAGTGATCTTCTCGATGTATGCGTGTAACGGAGAGAGATCAACCACCAAAAAGCAGCAGCGCCCGCAAAGTTCTCTGTGTTCATCTCCTACCACTCCGGTTCTGTAAACGCAAGTGTGTGTATCAGAGAGAAACACAATATAGAGATACTAGTTGAGAGCATAAGCAACAAAATTAGAGTGATTGTTAGCTGCTGCTTGCTGGCCCTTTGAAGGGCTACCGCAGAATTATTTAGTCCGAGAAGAAGGGCGGTACTGTTGTGTTAATCTTATTGTCTTCGCACTTTAGTAGCATGTTTATTTGAGTTGTACCCTGCATGTCTGCACGTCACATTTGTTTTACCAAGGATCATATGTAGCTGCATGTGTTAGTGACCGAGCCTCATGGAGGCATAGCGTAGCTATTTGAACCGTGTAATCGTTGTTTTATTGGAGAAGGGAATAACAGAAGTGATCTTCTCGATGTATGCGTGTAACAGAGAGAGAACCACCAAAAAGCAGCAGCGCCCGCAAAGTTCTCTGTGTTCATCTCCTCCCACGTCTTCCTCTCTGCGTTCATCTCCTACCACTCCATTCTGTAAACGCAAGTGTGTGTGTATCAGAGAGAAACACAATATAGAGATACTAATTGAGAGGAAATCAGTAAGTGTTGAGTTAATCCAGTGTGTTCGCGTGAGTTAAATCTACCATCTTGGTGTGTTTCTGCAGGGATCCGATCCAACAGGTACTAGGGATGGTTGGATCATGAAATAGCCAGCCGTGTTTATCTCCTGGATTTTGAACGGGCTTGATCTGACGAAACGGAGGACCTTGCTGAATGCTGACTCGCTGCTGTCGGCCTGTTTGTCAGCAAGGTGCCCCGCCGTTGGCGTTGCAGAGACGAGCTGGAAGCACTTGGTTGCTCACTCTGCTTGGTTATTGACTTATTGAGGTTCTTGTTGGCATTTGTGTGCTTGTGAAGTAGTTGAATTCTGCTGCATTCTGCTTGTTCGGTTGCTTGCATGTCATGCGAGGTGCTCTGCATGGTCGGGAAGCTCGGCATCGTGGCCGTGGGCATCCAGAAGGACTCGGATATGCCCATCTCAATGCTCTCGCGGTGCCGGTGATGGTGCACATGCCGCTGAAGGACGGATTGATGAAGAACAATCAAGCTGCGCTGAAGGAAAAGAAGAGGGACAGAAGCATTTTGGTTTTCTTCTAGTGCTTTCCCGCGAAAGTGTGATGGAAAATGATGCAACAAAATCAGAGTGATTGTTAGCTGCTGCTGGCCCTTTCATGGGCTACCGCAGAATTCATGTCATACTCGGATTGTACAAATCGTTTTCTGTTTACATTGTGCGGTCTGCCGAGGTTCAACCGTAAACTAAGATAAAGGGTATTATAGCTAAAAGCTAGGAAGCCAATGCATGATTCATGCATTTGGTACCAAAATATTTGGAGCCAGGCGAGACGAGTGCATGCTGACATGCAGCCATGCCGCAAGGGAAGATAACGCGGCGGCGGTAGTGGGTGATGAACAGAGAAAGCGCCATTGCAGATGTAAAAGAGGTGACCGCGTCGAAGATGACACCGCGGAGATTGGCGCCAAGGATCCACCTGGAGAAGAATTTATTAGTCCGAGAAGATAACACAGCGACGGCGGCAGTCACCGGAGAAGATAACACGGAGGCCGCAGTTGCCGATGATCGGAGAAAGACATCGACGATGAAGACCAAGGACGAAGATGCTGTGAAGCAAAAAGTGGAAGCACCACCTCCAAGTGTGCAGCTTGCCTCGTTTGAGCTAAGCGAGGGGGGAGGAGGCATTATTGCCTTCGGTGGGGGAAAGAAAGAAATACGTTGGGAGTTCAACCTATATAAGTTAAATCTTGGATGCAAGTGATTTGTGGTGTGGATCATGCGTACGTATAGGAGATATTTATGTTAGAATATCTAGCAAAAACATGAGATAGGTGAGCTTCTCGTCAGTCCTTTCCAGTATGCAATATTAGCAAAATTAGCTAGCCCCGGTCCTAGCTCAATTGTCAATTTGCCTTCTTTCGGCTTGCAGCCAGTTGCTAGGCTTAAAATCTGTCTGGCTATATCAACTCAACAAGGCTAGTTAGCAGGGTCTGGTCCAAGCCCAAAGTTGCTTAGATATAGTTCATCTAGGACTTTTCCTTTGATTTTTTATTTATGTTTGATAGGATTGTAGGAAATGTAAACATTGCAAAACGTCCCACTTATATTCATTATCTTAGATTTTTTGTTTACATAGACATGCTCATTTTTATGTGCTTGTTTGTTTTGCAGGTTGTTAATCCTAAGGCTCGTCCAATTGAGTCGTCGTTGTATTATTTTGTCATCTTTTTTAGGGTAGTAATTGCTCCATGCAAGACAACAAAATACAAAAAAAAAAGTTAAAAACATCAAAATCATTAAAAAAAATTAAAAATGGAAAATAAAAATAAAAATGGAGCTTCGCTTTACTGCTTGTAGGTCATTTTTGATGGTTTTTGTGATAATTTGTGTATTTTACTTTTCATTTTGTGGGTGGGTGTTCTCTTATCCTTTTTAATGGTGGAATGTGAATGCATGGAGAGGGTTTCAAACCTTCCCCAACTGAGAAGGTTGCGTGCACAGCTTTGTCCAAACTTGAGCTGTTTGGAAGAGTTGGACAATTTGCAGCAACTGTGGTTGACCAAGGATACGCAAGAGATCTCATTGTGGGTGCAAGGAACAGCAACACCGACAGCTTCATGGTGAGGACCTGGTGTCTACACGTGGACATAGTGATGATATATAAATGCCCAGTTACATGACCATTGGCTGGATATCTCTACTATTATATAAAGAGGAGTTGGTGATCGTCGGTGCATTCTCCTTTCCCCTTTCTACAGCCATATGATTTGATTTGGACCATTCATCTCTCTCCTCCTCTCTCTCAAGATACAATCACCCACCCCCTCCACTTTCCCCATCTCCTCACGCATTCTGGCCACCTTTCTTTCTCTGTCGCTTGCTCTCTAATGTTTGATGTGTGAAGTTGGCCAGGCAGTAAGTTTTGTCTCACCATTTTTATGACTCCGTTGCAATGCATAGGTCTCTAACTAGTTTAAGTTTAATTACATCTTATCTACTCTAGATTTAAATCATGCCCTGGTTTTACCTGGAATTTTCAGGACCAATAGATCATGCCAAATGAAATATGCATATATTCTCTTGCTCTGATTATATATACCACAGCACCATTGCTCTGTTATATACTACTTTTTGAGACAAACATTATTCTGGTTCTATATGTGATGAAGCCTGACTCGCTGTAGCTAAGCTCTACTGCTCTAGCAATTTGATTGGGTTTTTATCCTTGTTTTGCCCAAAAGAAGTTGACTTGATGTTATTAGGTTTGATTCCTTGAGTTTATGTGCGTGTCAGTCTGAACTCACACAGCCATTTATGTTGAAGGGAAAAGGCTCGTGGGTGTTGTAGAATTTAATGGTGTTTTTTTAATTAAAATCTAACAGTGTTATTAACCTGTATTTCTCTCTTTTATGATGGTAGAAGTGGGTTAACGGGGGAAATGCTAGCCTCTACTCTTTAGGTTGTAGAGTAGTATGTACGGGACTAACGGGAACATGCTTGTATCTAACCTTCAAGGCAATATGTCATTAATTTGGCAAATCTGTACATTGTAGTTATGTTGAGCATGCATATTCACCTGGCAAATATTAATTAGGTCCAAGTAACATCCCTCTTTTTTTGTGGATTTTGATTTTCGATGTAGTCTTGAACCTGGTGCTTCTCTTAGATTGATCTGAATTCACTTTTATGAATCCTTTTTTTATATATAGTTATGCTTCTTTCATGTACTTATTTATTTTGCAGGCTGCTTATCTTGGAGGCTTGTTCAATGTTGTCATTGCCTCATCGGAAACATTGCTTGATATTCCTTTCTTGAGTTCAATGATTAGCCTACTCAAGTCAATGAGAAAAACAGAGAAAAACAAAATTGTCAAAAAAAAAAGACAAAAAGGCAAAGACAAAAAAATCTTGAAAAGAAAAAAAAAGAGTGAAATTGGCTTTTCTTTGTTTGCTTCATGTTTGTTTCTTTTTTAAAAAACTTGCGTGGCCATGTATGTGTATTTATGCTTTTTTGTGTGTGGGGAAGGATTCATGTATTAACAGGGAAAATGTATTGATGAGATCATCCAAATGTTGCTGTGCAGTCGCCATGGTGACCATGCACATGCTGTTGCGGCACTGATCAATAACAGCCTAGATGAGCCGAAGGAGAAGAGGAGGATGAAATCATGAATGAGGGACTCTATGAATCTCTGTTGTGTGGAGGAGCCCTGGCCTTCACCGTACGGTGTGGCAACGATGTCGGAGGAGCTCTGCCCATCGAAGTCTCTAAACCCTACGTATGATGTGAACGATGAGCTCTACCCTGCATACGCTGTAAACCATGGCGCTATGTACTGCTCCCTGGAAGCAGTCAGGAGGCTCGTATCATCATCGGTAGACTGGTCATCACCCCTACGTTGAATCGAAGGCTGCAAGATGTAATGATGTTAGTCACAATAAATATTCTAGATGTAGAATGTGAATTTCGTACCTTCCAGATGTGCAACAAAGATGATTGACGAGGAGCGATAGTCTATGCGGTGGGTAAAAGTGATACATCTCGATGACAGGCCTGCGGCGGGAGAACGCCATGATGTTAGCGAAACGTAAGGCATAACAAGAAAACAAAACATAGGTTTGCATGTAAGTTACCTCCTCGTCAATCTGGCCGGCGGATGATCGACGGCTAGTACTATGATACCAGCTAGACTCGGTAGGTCGTGTGGTTGGTTGGACTTGCTAGGTTGCGATGACCTAGTGGGTGAGCACGGTGCCCCCACTGGGTGCCCAATGCGACTGACGTGGCCCGTCGATCAGCCATAGCTTAGGTTGTACATTATTTTCTTGGCTTGCGATAGGATGTACTTGAAAGTTTTCTGTAGGGTCGGTAGTGTGTCTTGGCTACTCATGGCGGTTTCAGATGCGCTTGCGATGCGCTGCGCCTGCTCAAACTGAAGTGATATACGAAACAGGTTAAGTAACAACTAGTGTGATTTTCATAAATGAAATGGTTATACTTTGCAACTGCCTTACGGTGTCATAGCACCGTGAAGCGCTGTGGCCATCAATTGAGCATTGTAGACTATCATCGTGCATGACTTGCTTCGGGTGATTTGGTGAAGGAACAATGAGTTTGCCATGCGTCCGTGGTATGTAGCACTGTAGGTCCATAGCGTTCGATGACGTTTGGCAAACTCATCCGTAACGGACGCTGCTCCATTACGACATCCAACAACGCCTTGTCCGTCCATGCCATCGTCCACTCCTGTTGCACTAGCTACCAGTCCGTATCATGCCTACCTGCCCTCGATTGCCTGCATTTTTGGAATCATTGATGTTACAAAGGAAGACATACGAAGTGTAAACATTACTAGGATAGAGTTTAACTCACTGATGTACGGCTTATGGCAGGAACCTGCCATCCGGAGGGGCACGACCTGGTATAAATCTAACTGTCACATTACATGCTACGTCGCATAAGCCTCCACCATATATAAGAACACCAGATGGCAGGTTGTCACCTATAACTCCGTGTCCTAGAGAGATTGCACGGACAACCCGTACAATGCTACACTCAGCAAATATGGTGACAGATGGAAGTGTGGCATCAGAAAGTAATGGCGTTAACATTATGTTGCTAGAATGATGCCCATACGGAGTCAGAGTGTTTTTGTTGGTCATAGTATCTCTTTTCTATTGGGTTATCATTGTATCTTTATAAGATTGCTTGGTCTTGTGATAAGCTATGTGCTTTCTGATATTATCTTTTTTCACTCTTTATGAACTCTTGTTGTATGACCTCTAATACAATTATATGTTAAGTGGAATGTTTTATTTGTTGTACCTTATGCACATGACACTACTACAGAAAAGGTCATCACAAACGGTTCGAAAACGTCATCACAGACGGTTTTGTGAACCATCTGTATTTATGGGTCAGTGATAATCCAAGCTCATCACAGACGGTTTTCAAACCGTCTGTGATTATCAGCTATCACAGATGGTTTTTGAGTAAAAACCGTCTGTGATATATGATTATCACAGACGGTTTTTAACTAAAAACCGTCTGTGATATTGGCATATCACAGACGGTTTTTATTTACAAACCGTCTGTGATATGTCACCTAACACAGACGGCTTGTAACTAAACACCGTCTGTGATGTTCTTTTCTACCCCTAAATCTATTTCTGTTTATTGGCTAGCCTCAGGAAATGCTAGCCATGCCCTCTGAAACAAGCAGATAAACAAGTATATGTATACATACAATTCACATCTCAATTCATTTGACAAACATAAAACATCCAATTCACATCACATTTCATTCACAGACATAAGGCATCCATTTCGCAAATGAATTAATTGAAATGAAATAAAATATCCATTTACAAATTCACAATTACAGAGTGATAAGAGCAATAAAAAATCATTCTGCGCAGTGGAACTCTCCATCTGATTTTATGACTTTTGTCCACAAAAACCAAATGAACTCTCCTCGAATTTTTGCTAAGTCCGCCTGTTTCAATGCAGATTTAGAGATGGGTGCACCCTGTAGATAGGAATATCAACGCGCGCACATATAAAACCTGACATGTATGAAATACATGTGGGAAGATTGACAAACCTTAGAATTAGTGATCTTGGTGGAATCGAGGAGTAGTCTCATATGGTGGCACACGTAGTATCCACACGTGTTGCCCGGCTGCTGCTGGTGGCACTGCAAAAAATAGAATGTGTTAAATCAAGTGGCATTACTACTAAGTGTTGTATATGATTAATTAATGTGTAGCTAGCCAATACCCGAAAATTGCGATCATGTTTCAAGGGCTTGGCAGCTGTCGTCGAGCCACGTGTTTGTTGAACGTATGTGACGAACGACCTTCGTTATTCGAAAAAGTTAGATTAGTCATTCGGAAGGAAAGAAAGAGTACAATGTACAATGTACTTACCTATCGAGTATTTCGGCGATAGCTGTGTACTTGGATTTGTTCTTACTTAGAGAATCAAGGTATATAGCCTTGTTCCATTTTGGTATAATTACAATTAAAATCCAATGGAAGTGCTCATTGTATGGCATAAGAACAAATTCCTTATCGCGGTGAGCCAGCAGTGCTTTTGTAATATAGTTCTCGACGAAGGATGCATCCTCGTTGATGGTATCAATGGCGACCAAGCGTGGGTCCAGGAAACCAATTGGTGATTTCAATGGTCTAGCTTCGGTCAGCATGAATATATATATACACAGAAAAGCAACAAATTGTTACATATATCAGTATTACGTGAATAGAGACTGTGATTGTACAGACTTACAGCGTCCAGCATCGAACGAGTGAGGCGTCGAGAGCGTTGAGCGTGAAAAGACCAAATATATCGTCAAAGGTCACCGTGAAGACACATTCCTGAACTTCGTGCAAGAAATATTCCGGCTTGAATTTGACAGTGATACCTGAGCGCTGTTCTGCCTCTGGCCTATTGGACTGTTCCATATACTAAGCGTGGAATCTTTGGCAACCAAGTCCTAACTTTATGAGGTGCTCTTGCGGGAATATCATCGGCTCGCCTAGCACGAATTTGCGGGCCAATGGCAGGTACGGGATATCATCATCATCCTTCGTCTTTGATTTGCCATGGCCACTGCCTCAACTGTAGGTCGGCTTTATGGTAGTCGACTGTAATGGTACAGACGGTGCAAGTTGCTTTGGCGAGAATAGCACCCGTGGAGATAGCACCGGTGCAGGTAGCTCTGCTTCGCACTGCCCATGTGGAGATGGCACCAGTGCATGTTGCTGTGGTTCGCACTGCACTTCTGGTCCTGCCACCGGTGAAGAAGCCTCCAGGGAGATGTCGCTTTTGGGCCACTGGATGAATGTTCCAATGGCCTGTCCTAGAGTCACGATCTCGTCGTTGGGGGGCTTCGGTAGCGGGACCACCTCAAAATTGACATACACACCATCCACATTAACTTTTGCGAAGCCTGGTGCTAAAGCTTGACTGTGCACCATGGCCCCGATACCAAACGAATATGCCTGGCCCCAAGCAGCGTACAAGGGAATGGAGCCATATCTCACTTGGAGCCTGCACTTCGTAGGCTCCTACATAACGATACAAAATTAGCTACTCGAATAGGCCTACCAATGGAGCAAGCATTCGAGAGGTAATAATTATTACCAGGATGTCGTCCACAGGAAATTTGGCCTGGGTTTGTGTCGGATTGGACGCGCAGCTACTCGGACGGTTGTGCGGGCTAGCTATCACAGGAGCGGTGGTAGCAGCCTGCTGACTTTCTGTTTGTTTCCGGACCTCATCTCTGATTACACCAGCCAGCTCACCCATTAGCTCCTCTCTAAGAGATTCCTTGATCTCTTCTCGTAGCTGTGCGTCACGCTCGGCTTTGTTTCTCTTTCTACGCCGATACATTCCGGAGTCATCTTGGAAACCATGTTTCCAAGGAACGTAAAGCCCAAGGCCTCTCGTATGACCCGGGTGCTCCTTGTTTCCCAGGGCCACGGAGAGCATATCATTCTCCCTTGTTCCCTGGAATGATCCCAGGGTAGATTCAAAACTCAGCTCTTCCAGCACGAGCACAACATGTCATTTCAATTCGTACGAAGTTGTGGAGTAATTACAAGCTGCGTAGTTCGATCGATATCTTACCAGACGCTGGGACACTTGCTGGTCTGCAGGGTTTGGAAAGGAGACGTCCCCCGATGTCGTTGTAGATGACCTTGCTCTAATCCAATTTCGAGCGCGCTCATCCGGGATATTGAAAAACGGCGGGGCGATGTCCTGTGCAACTGCCAGGTCATCCTCCTTCCTCCATTGCGGGATTTTACCCGCATACCCAGATGTGCCAAGTCTGTGGGGGTGTGTGTTTTTTGCCTGGAGGGCCTTGTGCGCCACACTTGTACTTTTGAAATCTTCGGTCGTTTTCATCGCCTTGAACTCTTCCCATTGTGGTTCCAGGAATGGGTATTTATGCAAAGGCGTTTCATCCGTCTTCACGTATTTCCTGACAAGTGTGCTCTTAAAGTTCTTCCATGCTTTGCACGCCGCTAGGTAGGTTTGTCGTTGCACAGCGTATAGGTGTTCTTCTGGGAACTCGAACGATGCCAAAATTTCGGTCTACAGCTCATGTTTCCGAGTGTCAGGCACGTTCTTCCACGAATTGTATGTGATCTCAATTCGTTCTCGTGCAACTATTCCGACCATGGTTCGGAATGCGTTTACTGCTTTTTGAGGAAGGATAGGGACCCTAGATGCATCCACCGCTGTGATGGTCTGTCGACCCTCAGGCTTCTTGGATAGTCCTCTTCCTTGGCGTCTTGATGTTGGAGCGGACGCCTCCGGCGATGATGTTGAAGAATGCGTGGGTGACATGTTGCTCATTTTGTGGGTCTATTAGGATAAGATGAGAAAGTGATCATATTGAATTGGAAGAGAGGAGAGGAGTAGAGGGGGAGAAGGGAGGGGTGATATGGACATAGAGAGGGGGTGATGTGCCTATCTTAGCACCTACTTTAGTTGCTAATACTATAAACCAAATAGCAAAGTCCCTAAACAAAGTTCTATGAAGCAAATGACACAAACCAATGTATCAAGTTCGTTGAACAGGACACATTGGAGTGTGTCACTTGCTTCATGCCCCTTGAAGGTCTATGTGGCATATACTATTATTACAAGGTCTCTAAACAAAGTTCTATGAAGCAAATGACACAAACTAGTGTATCAGGTTCATTGAACCGAATACACTAGAGTGTGTCACTTGCTTCATGCCCCTTGAAGGTCTATGTGGCATATATTATTACTACAAGGTCTCTAAACAAAGTTCTATGAAGCAAATAACACAAACTAGTGTATCAGGTTCATTGAACCGGATACATTAGAATGTGTTACTTGCTTCATGCCCTTTGATCATATACTCTTCCTTGATTGGTTAATTTGTGCTCTCAAATTGTAGGGTTGCACAAGATTAATCTTGGCCGTCCCGCTACTAAATGAGGGGTTATGTGCCTATACTACATACTATATACTAACACAACAAGCAATGTAATATGTACCAATATAAACTAAGCAACTGCAGTAAACAATGTACCAATGTAGTATGTACCAAATAGCAAATTAAACTAAGCTACTGCAGTAAACAATGTACCAATGTAATATGTACCAAATAGCAAACTAATTAAGCTACTGCAGTAAACAATGTACCAATGTAATATGTACCAAATAGCAAACTAATTAAGCTACTGCAGTAAACAATGCTCACAATGTAATATGTACCAAATAGCAAACTAATTAAGCTACTGCAGTAAACAATGCTCACAATGCTCAAAACCCTAGTCCATCACAGAAACTGCTCACAATACTCAAAACCCTAGTCCATCACAGAAAGTGCTCACAATGCAGTCGAGGGGAGGTGGCCGGCGAGGGGCTCGACGAGGGGCTTGGGGGAGGCGACCGGCGACGGGCTCGACGAGGGGCTTGGGGGAGGCGACCGGCGACGGGCTCGACGAGGGGCTTGGGGGAGGCGGCCGGCGAGGGTTCGGGGAGGCGAAGGCGACGACGGGCTCGGGATTTAATTAGATCTAGATCGAATAACTGCGCAGCGCACACGGAAAACCCTAGTCAGAGGGTATATATAGGGAGGTTATCACAGACGGTTCTAAGTTCAGAACCGTCTGTGATAAGCCTTTGCGACTGCAGTTATTAAGACAACACCAATAACCACAGCTGCATTCATATCAACCACCAAACAGCTGCATTCATATACAACACCAACCAGCTGCATTCACACAGTGTATTTCTTGATACATTTTGTCATTCTCAAATACATCACACTGCAGCATTGTTCTATACATAAATGCATGCCAATTCACATGTACATCACACATGTACATCACATATACATAAATGCCAATACAAATATACATTTTCACATATACATTTTGTCACACATTTTCACATATACATATCAAAATTGACTACATCACACATTTTCGCATATACATCTCAAAATTGACTACATCACACATTTTCGCATATACATATCAAAATTGACTACATCACACATTTTCACATATACATCTCAAAATTGACTACATCACACATTTTCACACATACATCTCAAAATTGACTACATCACACATTTTCACATATACATCTCAAAATTGTCACACATTTTCACATATACATTCTTATTGTACTTGCTTATTTCCTTTAAAAATTAGCCCTTCATCATGATCAATGCGTACGTAACTAGTTTCATCACGTTGTTCATCGTCGACCCTTATGCCATTTCCAAAAGGAGGTAACTCGTCAAATTGATTGTATTCCTCCTCGTCCACTACATTCTCCACTTCAACAATTCTCCTTTTTCTATGAAGAACTACATGGCGTTTCTTATTTGCCGGGTCGGTTACATAGAAAACTTAAACAACTTGATTGGCGAGTACGAATGGTTCATCTTTGTACCCAACATGTTGGAGGTCCACAGTCGTGACACCGTACTTGTCAACCTTCACCTGTGGGAGATGCACCCAATGGCAGCGAAATAAAGGGATCTTGAAAATCACATAGTCGAGCTCCCAAATCTCTTCTATGAAGCCATAGTACGAGTTTCTCGACCCATCGGTACTGAATGCATCTATGCGGACATCGCTGTTCTGGTTAGTGCTCTTGACATCCTGAGACTGCGTATAGAATGTGTACCCATTTATGTCATATCATTGCCATGTCACAACTGTAAATATCGGCCCTTTTGCCAACCATGTCAGCATCTCACTCGGCGAGCTCCTAGCGATTTGCTCCTTCAACCATTAGTTGAACCAACGGTTGTGTTGCCTCATGATCCAAACATCCGGCCGCTCCGGATTCTGTTGCCGAAGCACATCCTTGTGCTGGTCCACATAAGGCGCCACTTCAGTCATGTGTTGCAACACCATGAAATGGGCTTGAGTATACGTGTCCATATCTGGAGTGATTGCTTTCCATCCGATAGTTCCGAGACCCTTCAGCCTCCCCTCATGACGAGATTGAGGGACACCTATCGGTTGAATCTGAGCCATATAATTGACACAAAACTCAATGACCTCTTCGCTTGCATAGCCTTCGACGATGCTGCCCTCCGGCCGAGAACGATTCCGTACGTAGGACTTGAGAATTCTCATGAACCTCTCAAATGGGTACATGCTACGTAGGAATACGGGCCCGCACATTTTTATCTCCCACACAACGTGAACAATGAGATGGACTATGATATCGAAAAACGAAGGAGGGAAATACATTTCAAGATGACAAGAGTCATCACCACCTCGTCCTGCAGAGCATCTAGTCCTTCGGGATCAATGACCTTCTGAGCAATTGTGTTAAAGAAATAACATAGCCTCATGATTGTCTCTCGGACTTTGATCGGCAAAATATTTCTAATTGCAATAGGGAGCATCTGTGTCATCAGCACATGACAATCATGAGACTTCATGCCATTTAACTTCAAATCTTGCATCGAAACAAGTTTCTTCACGTTGCCAGAGTAACCAGACGGAACTTTGACACCATGCAAGCACTGGCACAGTTCTGTTTTCTCAGCCTTGGACAGAGTGTAACACGCAGGGGGAAGGTACGTTCGTCCATTATCAGTGCATGTCGGTGCTAACTCAGGCCTGATGTCCATGTCAGCCAAGTCAAGCCGTGCGTTGACGCCGTCCTTTGTTTTATCACGGATGTTCAGTAAGAGACCAATCAAGCTGTCGCACACATTCTTTTCTACGTGCATGACGTCGATGCAGTGCCGAACATCTAGGTACTCCCAATAAGGTAAGTCCCAAAATATTGATCTCTTCTTCCAGGTGTTCTTCTCATGAGCCCTCAATTTACGTCCCTTTCCGAGGACAACATCTAAATCCTTAACCATATCATAAACCTCGTGTCCCCTTAAATGCCTTGGAGCTGAACCGTCTTCCTTCTCTCCGTCAAATTGTTTCTTCATCTTGCGGTATGGGTGAGCCCTCCGAAGGAACCGGCGGTGACGCATGTAGACGGTTTTGCGTGAGTGTCTCAGCCACACACTCTCGGTACCATCTAAACAGTGAGTACAAGCTTTGGCACCTTTTGTACTATGGCCCGATAAGTTACCAAGGGCAGGATAATCATTTATGGTGCAGAACAATAAGGAGCGCAGAGTGAAGTTCTCTCGTTTGTATGCATCCCATACCTGTACCCCTTCGTTCCACAGTACTTTTAGATCTTCCACCAACGGTGCTAGGAACACATCGATATCATTCCCAGGTTGTTTTGGCCCTTGGATAAGTATCGATAGCAAAATGTACTTTCGCTTCATACACAACCAAGGAGGAAGGTTATAGATGCAGAGAGTCACGGGCCATGTGCTATGTCGGCTGCTCATGCTACTGAAAGGATTCATTCCATCTGTACTCAGTCCAAACCTTATATTCCTTGGTTCTGCACCGAACTCTGCAAAACTCCTATCGATGTTTCTCCACTGCGCGGAATCAGCAAGGTGGCTTAGCATTCCATCCTTCTTACGCTCCTCCGAGTGCCAATGCAGCAGTTTTGCCTCCTTTGGATTTGCAAAAAACCTTTTCAAATGGGGAATTATAGAAAAATACCATGCCACCTTAGCAGGAGGTCCTTTCTTCGCCTCTGTTCCCTCGCTATCATCTGATTGATTGTTACGTTTGTATCGGGATGCGTTGCACACCGGACATACATGCATGTTTGCATACTCTTTACGGTAGAGGATACAGTCGTTCGGGCATGCATGTATTCTTTCTACTTCCATTCCCAACAGACAAAGAACCTTCTTGGCTTTATACGTGGTTTTAGGCAACTCATTTCCCTCTGGAAGCATGTCCGCTAAAAGACCTAGCAGCGCCGTGAAACTCTTATCGGACCAACCGTTGCTTGCCTTCAATTTCAACAGTTCAAGCACGGCCGACAACCTCGTGTACTTGCAGCCCGTGTACAAAGGTTTGTCCGAGTCCTCCATCAAGCCGCGGAATTTAACATACTCTCTCTCATCATAGTTCTCTTCTACATCGCGAAGCATCTGATCCAGATTATCATCGTGCAACCTATCCGAATCCGAACCACAATCGACATCAGCCGGCGGCATGTCATTCACTTCACCGGCGATGTCATCCGGGGGCATATCATTCACTTCACCGGCGATGTCATCCGGCGGCATATGATCATTCACTTCGCCATGACTGGTCCAACACGTATAATCCTTTTTGAAACCCCTCCGAATCAAGTGCGCTTCAATTTGCCCTCGGTTCTTAAACATCTTCAAATTCTCGCAGTCAGTGCATGGACAGCACATATATTCCACCCCCTTATTCAACATATCCTCCTCGGCGGCTCTTATAAAAGCAGACATGCCATTAATGTACTCTTCACTCACACGGCTCGCGGCATACATCCAGCTTCGGTCCTACGTTACGTACATATATAACAACTTAGCATTAAAATCTAGATTAACTAATTATAACTACATATATACCGGTCACATTTATTATATTGAGACTTAATTTGCTAGCTCAATTCATATTACAAACACAACAGCTATTATATAACCAACAATTTTGCAAATTAACCATCTTCAATAACCACTCATGGATTACTTAGACCTAAATTGTAATGCAATCAAAGAAAAAATAAATTTCATTACTAACCATATCTAGAGCAACTAGGAAAGTCTGAATCTTCAAAACTCAATCTCTGCCTCTTCCCACCAAATTAACTGGCCTGAAATCGCCTAGCTTCCTCCCGAGTGAAAAAGTGCGCAGCAGTGGCTAGATCTGGATCGAAATGAAGACAGATGCGGTCTGAGTAGCGCAATAAATGCCTAAGAGGCATTATCACAGACGGTTCTTAATATAGACCGACCGTCTGTGATAATCCTTTTTCCCGCCACAAATACCACAGACGGCCTCTAAATTACAACCGTATGTAATAGTGTTCATCAGAGACGGTTTCACAAAACTGTCTGTGATGTGGCGTCTACTATGAGGCTTTCTGTAGTAGTGTGAAGTTTCAAAATCTATCCTACCGGTACTATTGTATTATCTAAATAAAGTTATATTGCAAAACAGCTGACACTTATATTTGCATTGTCTTCATAAAATTTTGATTATAAAATTTCCTACTTATATAGCCATGCTTATTTTATGAGCTTTATTTATTTTACAAGCTGTTAATCTTGAATTTTCGTGCAATTTATTCATCCGTCGTATTATTTTTTTCATCCTGTTTTGACCATAATTATTGGTCCATGCAAGACAACAAAATATTAAAAAAATCAAAATCACGAGAGGAGAAAATTTCAAAAACTCTAAAAAGTGAAAAACAATAAAAGGAGGAAAGCAAAAACAAGGTAGCGTTGCTTTACTCCATGTACGTTTGGTAATTTTTTAATAGTTTGCGTGGGATTGCATGTACTTTAGTTTTTCTTTTTTGTGTGGGTGCTTTTATTTCGTTTTTCTTAATGTTTTCTTTGTTGGTTGGTCAGGTGGGTAACTCTACCTCTGTCATCTTAGGCATGACACTTGAGAGATGGCACTTGCTACAGATTCTGACCAAAACACTTATGGAGAGTCACGCGACATCGCCATCAAGCGACAGGTATCTGTCAATGCATTCTTATAAACATAGCAGAAGCATATCAGCAACACGATTGTGTATGATGACCCAAATGGTTAGCAGCAAATCTGAATTAGCTGGAACCATGGAAGCAGTACCAATATTCGAAGATCTCCACAACTAGATCAAAAAGATGTAAACATAGTGCATTCAGGCTACGTATGATGCATTCAGGCTACCCTTCAACGACAACACTGATCTGGCCCTCGTCAAGCGTGTCGTAAAAGGCCCTCGTCTTCCTCTGCTCGTTGCAGCGATGCATCATCCACAGACCACCAGCAAAAAGCCCAAGGGTGAGCCCAATCCAAGATGCTTTGACGTAATTTCATTGATGCGTGCAACTTGTTCTAGAAACGGATACAGACCTCACGGCATTGTTTGTGCACTGTAGCCTAAAATGTAGTCAGACTGTCAGAGACGGACAGCCGACAGTGGAGCGAGGCTGGGCCCAGCCTTCTAGGGCCGACGAGATTCTCGCACACACGCTGAGCCCTTCCTTCTTCCTCAGGTCGAGGCTTGGGTTGCACCAATGGATTAGGGCATGTACAACGGGTCTCTTCCGCCCGTCTCCGTGATGTCTTTTTTGCAAAAAACCCCCCGCCGACGCTTGGAGACGGAGGCTTCGTCGTTTCGCGAGGCGACGGGGAAGGCCCGTTGCCCCAGGCCAAGACGCCGGCTCCAGCAGCGTTGTACGGATCGCCTCCCCGACCCGACGGCGCGCGGATCCTGTGCGCGCGCGCGGTTCTAGTTTGGGCGCGCGCTGGAGGGAAGTCTCGCGCCATTGTTCGCCGCCTGGACGCAGCGGCAGCACCCATTGTTCCGCCCCTTCGCCCTACGCGCGCACCTCCGTGAGGCGGAGGCCGCGCCGTCGCCGCAGCCTCCGCCCCTGCGGGGTCGATGCTGAAGAGGCGGCGCCCGGCGCCGATTGTGGTGCCGGTGGCCGGCGCCGCGGCCGCTGCTGCCGCGGCGGCGGCCGCCGCCGCGGTCAGTGGCGGAACTAGGGGGGCCAGCAGGGGCCGCGGCCCCCCCCCCAAGCGGCCAAATTTTTTTGAGCGTTGTGTCTTCTGTTGTGGTCACTTAGTGTAATTCATGATGCTGCAGCTTATTTGTAAGCAAATATTGGGAGATTCAGTTCAGATTTTGTAAACTCTGTAGGAAAGTTCAACCAAAAAAAATCTGCAGTCACTGTACCATCAATGCCTCGTTGGTTGGTTAGTGCACGCTCTCGCTTCTGTGGCGCGGCTTCGCCGGGCTCAAGCAGAAACGTCGTAGAGAGGAAATATTGTAGACTCAGCGCCTCGCGTAGTCGCGTGACTCGTCAGTCGCCACTCGCGTCGCTTCCAGTTCTCTGCGCGATCAGTGGACAGCGACGGAGAGCAGAGGCGTCGAGGCGTCGCCGCGTCAGGCCGCCAATCGCCATCCCATCGGCCGTATTTGTCTGGCCCCCCTTTATCATTTTGCTGGTTCCGCCACTGGCCGCGGTGGAGTCGGATCCGAGGAACGAGGTGGAGGTGGACGGGGAGGAGTTAGCGGTCTACTGCCGGAGGGGAAAGGGGAGGAGAAGGGTGGAGATGGAGGACCGGCATGTGGCCAAGGTCGCGCTCGGTGGAGATTCCCAAGTGGTAAGCTCGATGCAACTACTCTGTTCGATTTGCGTGATTTTGGCATCTGATTCTGTATTTCTGTATAATAAGTTGAAAGTTTGCTTTAATCAGGGCATTCGGGACTCTCCGGATGGAAAATTTCAGTCGTTTACTCTGAAATTGTTAAAAAGTGTTAAACTTTATCGAATCTATTGTAACTGTGCAGGCGTTGTTTGGTGTATTCGATGGCCACGGCGGGAAGAGCGCGGCGGAGTTTGCTGCCGAGAACATGCCCAAGTTCGTGGCCGAGGAGATGAAGAAGGTGGGCGGCGGCGACAGTGGTGAGATTGAGGGGGCAGTGAGGAGGTGCTACCTGAAGACTGACGAGGAGTTCCTCAAGAGAGAGCAGAGTGGGGGCGCTTGCTGCGTCACCGCATTGCTGCAGAAGGGCGGCCTGGTCGTGTCCAATGCCGGGGATTGCCGAGCCGTCCTCAGCCGGTCGGGGAAGGCGGAGGCGCTCACCTCCGATCACCGAGCCTCCCGTGAGGACGAGAGGGAAAGGATTGAGAACCTGGTAAGTAATGCCTGTTCTAGGCTTCATATTTCTTGCATAATTTGGATGTGAATTGTAGTTTGAAGCATGTATTACAGCTAGGTAGAATAGATGCTGTTGCAATGTGAAACTAGTCCTGTCCAATTTTAGTTGAAAAAAAAATAATTGTATAGACTTATGGGCATATTCCATCTCTCTGCAATTGAGTGTGACTTACGTGCTTTCTCCTTCCAATTTCAGGGTGGATTCGTCATGAATCACCGTGGAACATGGCGAGTGCAGGGCTCCTTAGCAGTGTCAAGAGGCATCGGGGATGCGCACCTCAGGTAGTGGGTGGTGGCTGATCCAGACACCAGGTCGCTCCTTGTCGATCCGCAGTGTGAATTCTTGATACTTGCCTCTGACGGCCTGTGGGACAAGGTGGAGAACCAGGAGGCAGTAGACATCGCCAGGCCTCTCTGCATCAGTGATGACGAGGCTTCTTGCATGACTGCCTGCAGGAGGCTCGTCGAAACTTTGTGTAGGTTGTTTTTGGCTGACCTGGGGCTATGAGGATGCTGTGTGGAATGAAGATTGGCTGACCTGGGGCTATGAGGATTCTGAAAACTGTTAAGCTTGCTGTCTGTTCAGATTGAAACAATTTCATTACCTAGATTATAGTTGTGTCAGTTCTGAAAATAGCTGTTACACTGTTTTGAAAATTATGGGCTGAAAGTATGGTGATTACACTGTTACAGTTCTAAAAATAGCTGTTACACTGTTTTGAGTTTTTGTCATCCTTGATGCCAAGGAACACTATACTTTTACATTGGTTTTATTTGATCCCACCTTAGATTATTCATTATCTGTAACCTCTTCCTAGCTATAGTAACACACCATTGTCATTTCCTTCTTTTCGGGAAATTCTAATTCCTTCCCTCCACAACTTGAGTCGAACGATTGATTGGTGACTTTCTTATACCATTGCCCTACTTGTTCAATATATGATGCTGTTTGAATTTTACTCGTTTGCTTGCATGCAGACCAGGCTTCACCAAAATTCGGAGGCAAGTGCTGTACAAACTCTGGTTTCTTTCTTCACATCGGACATAACTGGCCGGTGTGCCGCTTGGACCCTAAAAAAATATTGTAATCATGTTCATCTTATTTAAGCTTGATCCGTTTTCTATTAAATAGCAACACAATGGTATACAAAATAGTGTTCATGATTGATTTTGGCTACATGCAAAGCATTAAATAGCTTGCAGACAATGAAACAGACTCTCCATTGTAGGACCTGTCTTTTTAGCTGTCTGTATGTCAGATTTTAGGCTTTTGCAGACGACCCTCCGTCTGTGGGTTTTGATTGTTGATTTTAGGCTGTCTGTATGAAAGCATTAAATAGCTTGTTGATTTTTGATTTTTTTTATAGCAACTAACTTTTAAACGAAGTATTTTTTAAAATAGGGTCTACTAGTTAATTGTATTACATACTTTACTGACTTTATTTATATCGATAAAAACCACATATGAGTTTCTGTTACTCTGTAATCTCTCATACAAACAGCGCAAAAGTCACAATCCGCAGCCAAAAAGAACATGTCCGAAGACAAGATGGGATGAAAGGAGGTGAAACAGGTGGAAGAAATAAAAAGTTCTAAATATTTTGAGTTCTATTGGGTGATCGGACCATAAATCACTACTTTTTTCCTTATATAACAACTGCAACATTACGAATATTTAAAGGCAAACAATTGCAATAGCGTGTATTGCTGTTCTCCGTCCGACCCCGCCGCGTGCCTTCTCTGGCACTTCACCCGTGCCATCACCTTCTTTCATCTAATTGGTCCAAGCGGCTTCCAACTCCGCACCTAGTAATTGCAAAACGGCAAGCAGACTAATCTAATTGGTCCAAGCGGCTTCAAACTCCGCACCTAGTAATTGCAAAAAGACAAGCAGACTAATCTAATTGGTCCAAGCGGCTTCAAACTCCGCACCTAGTAATTGCAAAACGACATGCAGACTAATCACCATCTGGCACGTTTGCAAATATTTTTACGCAAGGCTTTGCCAGTATATATTCACGTGATACAAAAAGAGGAGGCTTCGGCAGAAAATGCTCTGTTCAACCATTCCTCTGCCGCCACACCCTTTCGGCTCTTGGTAAGCTATTGGCTGTGGTAAGCTCCACGGCATCCCTCAAATCAATAAAGAGCTCAGATTTCTTGCCCTTTATTCTCTAACTCATGCCTGATTTGCATGCCGTGATCATGCCGTGATTCTGTTGGACCGCTGATTGAAGAGATCCTGTTGGGAGAGAACAATTCGTATTAACACGTAACGTTCTCCTTCCGCAGCACACTGATCAGTGGTTTATCAATTGACCCATATTCAGGTACTTCTCTAGTTCTGATGGCTCTAATTCAGTGGTAATTCAGTTCTATACATTAGTTGCTCTTGCTCCTCGAAGCAGTTAATCTTAGCTTCCTTTGGTCTCAGACCGTCGAGCTCATACATTAGTAATGTATCGATCAGCACAACAAACTAATTCTGTAAGTTGATTATTACTATTCTTATTGCCAATCTTAATTGTGCCTCTTGTTCCGGACATCTACCAACCTACATACAGTGCAAAACCTATAGGGCACTCTGTCATTGCAGCTCCATACCCTCAGTATATTAAACTATTCAAAACGTAACGTGCAATTATGTAGTAATACTGATAACGGTGCATTTCTTTTACAAAGATGTTCTCAATTTTTTTAAGAGAATTCAAACCATGCTAACACGCTTTGTGCATTCATTGACAGCCTGCAAGCTTGCCATTGTCCCAATAAGTATCCTGTATTTCTGGTGGATCTCCCTCGTCAAATTTGTCTGATGGCAACCATACTAGATTCTCTCGTTGGATCATGTGCCAAGAAGTTGCAAGATATCATAAAAGAGGAGGCAGTACTCATCCTAGGTGTAAAAGAAGAGCTTAGAGAACTTCAGCGAACAATGAGCCAAATACAATGCTTTCTTCACGATGCCGAGCAAAGGAGGATGGACGAGTCAGCAGTTAACAACTGGCTTGGTGAGCTACGGGATGCAATGTATGATGCTGATGATATTATCGACTCGGCTAGATTCGAAGGAAGCAAACTGCTAGAAGATCATCCTTCATCATCAAGAAATTCAACTGCATGTACTGGTATTTCGTTTTTATCTTGCTTTCCTAATATTCGGAGGCGTCGTGAGATTGCTGTTAAAATCAGAAACCTCAACATTAGAATAGAGAAGATCTCAAAGCTGGGTGAAAGATTCGGACTTGTGAAGGCAGGTCCAATTAGAAAAGGTTCGACATCCAAAATGAGAAAAAGTTCCCACCTTGTTGAGCCCAACCTTGTGGGTAAGGAGATCGTACATGCTAGCAGGAAATTGGTTGAATTAGTGCTTGCACATAAGGAAAAGAAGGCTTACAAGCTTGCTATTGTTGGAACTGGAGGTGTTGGTAAGACAACGCTAGCTCAGAAAATATACAATGATCAGAAAATAAAAGGAAACTTCAACAAACAGATGTGGATATGCGTTTCCCAGGACTACTCTGAAGTATCTATTTTGAGAGAGATTCTTCGAAAAGTTGGGGTACATCCAGATCAAGATGAAACTATTGGAGAGCTCCTGAGCAAGCTTGAATCAGCCATTGCAGAGAAGAGTTTTTTCCTTGTGTTGGATGATGTGTGGCAGTCTGACGTATGGAGCAATCTGCTAAGTACTCCACTGCATGCTGCAGCTACGGGAACAATTCTGGTAACTAGTCGACATGACACTATTGCTCTAGAAATTGGGGTGGAGCAAACACATCGTGTCGATCTGATGTCAGTAGAAGTAGGTTGGGAGCTGCTATGTAAGAGCATGAACATTAGCAAAGAGGACGAAGTGCAAAATCTGCAAGGCTTAGGTGTTGATATTGTCCGTAAATGTGGTGGCCTCCCTCTTGCAATCAAGGTTATTGCTAGAGTTTTAGCATGCAAAGATCATACAGAGAACGAATGGAAAAAGATTTTGACCAAAAATGCTTGGTCCATGACAAAGCTTCCTAATGAAATAAGAGGTGCTTTGTATCTAAGTTATGATGATTTACCACAGCATTTGAAGCAATGTTTTCTTTACTGTATTTTATTTCCTGAAGACTGGATCATTCACCGTGATGATCTTACAAGTATGTGGGTTGCTGAAGGTTTTGTAGAGGAGGAACAAGGCCAACTACTAGAAGATACAGCAGAAGAATACTACTATGAGCTAATCCATCGGAATCTCCTCCAACCAGTTGAAACAACTTTTGACCATAGGACGTGCAAAATGCATGATCTCTTAAGGCAACTTGCTTGTCATTTATCAAGCGAAGAATGTTTTATCGGAGATCCAAAATCATTAGGGGATAAAACTATGTGTAAACTGCGACGTATTTTGGTTGTCACTCAGAAGGACATGGTAGTCATACCTGGCATGAATAAGGAGGAAGTTAAGGTGAGGACTTTTAGAACTGATCAGAATCCAATGGGAATTGAGAGCACATTTTTTAAGAGATTTGCATATCTTCGTGTTTTGGATCTAAGTGACTCACTTGTGGAAAGCATTCCAGATTACGTGGGAAATTTGATTCATCTACGTTTACTCGATCTTGGTGGTACCAACATATCTTGTCTTCCAGAGTCCATTGGTTCTCTCAAAAACCTTCAGATATTGCACTTACAAAGGTGTCATGCTTTACATAGGCTTCCTTTGGCCATCACCAAATTGTGCAATTTAAGGCGGCTTGGCCTTGAACAAACTGAAATAAATCAGGTTCCGAAAGGAATAGGTAAATTGACATCTCTTAATGATTTAGAAGAATTCCCAATAGGTGGTAACTGTCGTGATACTAAAACGCAAGATGGATGGAACCTGGAAGAGTTGGCTCCCCTTTTGCAATTGAGGCGGCTTAATATGATCAAATTGGAAAGAGCAGTTCCTTGTAGTACAGATCCATTGCTAATGCACAAAAAGCATCTCAGACTTCTATGTCTACGGTGCTCTGTACGTACAGATGAACCATATTCAGAAGAGGATGTTAGCAATATTGAGAAGATCTTTGAGCAGATAATCCCTCCACACAACCTGGAAGATCTAGTTATTGTGCGATTCTTTGGTCAGCGGTATCCCACTTGGCTTGGTACTACCCATTTGTCTTCATTGAAACACTTGAAGCTTGTAGATTGCAAATCCTGTGTGCATCTTCCACCGATTGGGCAGCTACCTAACTTGAAATATCTGAGAATTCAGGGAGCAGCTGCAGTTACCAAGATCGGACCTGAATTTGTTGGCTGCGGGGTGGGTAATCCCGGATCCACAGAGGCAGTTGCTTTCCCCAGGCTTGAATGCTTGGTCATACGAGATGTGCCCAACTGGGAGAAGTGGTCCTTTGTTAAAGAAGAAGAAGTAGTAGTTGCGGCAGCTAAGGAAGGGGGAGAGGACGGAGCTGCTGCAAGGCAAAAAGTGGAAGCCCCCCCTCCAAGGGTGCAGCTTCTGCCTCATTTGGAGGAGTTGTATCTTCAGGACTGCCCCAAGCTGAGAGGTCTCCCACGGCAGCTTGGAGAGGAGGCCATCAGCTTGAGAGAGCTCCATTTAAGAGGAGCAAGCTGCTTGAATGTGGTGGAGGACCTCCCGCACCTCTCCGAGAAACTTAAAATCGCTGGATGTGAAAGCCTGGAGAGGGTCTCGAACCTTCCTCAAGTGAGAGAGCTGCGTGCAAGGCTTTGTCCAAACTTGAGCTGTGTGGAAGAGTTAGACAATCTGCAGCAACTGTGGCTGACCGAGGATATGCAAGAGATCTCCTCACCGTGGGTGCCTGGGCTTAAACAGCACCACCGACAACTTTATGGTGAGGACCTGGATGTCTACACGTGGAAATAGTGATGATATATAAATGCCCAATTGCATGGGCTTGCAAATGCGAGGTATGACCGTTGACCGGATATTTTTTCAAATCATGCTCTGGTTTTACCTTGAATTTCAGAACTAATCAGATCACGTCAAAATGAAATATGCATATATTCTCTTAATCTGATGATATACACCGCTATACCATTACTCTTTTATATACTACTTTTTGAGACAAACATTATTCTGGTTTTATATGTGATGAAGTATAAGCCTGACATGTTGTAGCTAAGCTCTAGAAATTTGATTGAGTTTTTATTCTTGTCTTGCCCAAAAGAAGTTAACTTGATGTTGTTAGGTTTGATTCCTTGAGTTCGTATGCGTGTCAATCTGAACTCACACCACCATATATGTTGAAGGGGCAAAGGCTCGTTGGCTTTGTAGAATTCAATGGTGTTTTTTTAATGAAAATATAACAACGTTATTAACCTGTATCTCTTTTACGATCGAAGTGGGTTAACGGGGAAACGATACCCTCTACTATTTAGGTTGTAGAGTAGTATGTACAGGACTAAGGGGAACATGTTTGGTCCAAGCCCAAAGTTGCTTAGCTCTAGTTCATCCGAGACTTGTCCTTTGCTTTTTTTTATTTATGTTTGACAGGATTATAGGAAATGTAAATATTGCAAAACAGCTCACTTATATTTGCATTGTCTTAGTTTTTCTATTTACAGATATAGCCATGCTTATTTTTATGTGCTTGTTTATTTTGCAGGCTGTCATTCCTGAAGGGCCGTCCAATTGAGTCATCGTTGTATTATTTTGTCATCCTTTTTTACGATAGTTATTACTCCATGCAAGACAACTAAAAAATAAAAAACAAAAATATTTATTGTATTATTTTGAATCATAAAAATTAAAAAAGAAAAAACTAAAAATAGGGAGCTCTGTTGTACTCTTGTACGTCGTATTTGGTAATTTTTGTTATAATTTGTGTATCTTTACTTTCATTTTGTGGGTGGGTGTTTTTTTCGTTTCCTTCTTTTAGTGTTTTGTTTGTAGGTGAGTGGGTGGGTAACTCCGCCTATGTCATGTAACACTTATGGCATAGCCGGTCCCAAGCGCGAAAAAAGGAGGAGGGAATAATTTTGTATATATTATTTTTAAAAAAACTATTGTATGTATATATAGTGAAATGATGCTCTGCTGCTAGGTATTGTTTTAAGTTTCCCTAGAAACTACTGCAATTTTATTTACTTAGCTGTATTTTTTGTGATGGCTTACTTAGAGATGGTACAGAGTCTGACCAAAATACTTTTGGAGAGGCACATTCAATAGGTTGCTGTCTTAGAGAGAAAATTTTTGATGTCTCTAAACTAGTTTAGGTGGACCTCTAGAATCCTTTTTCTTCCCAGTAAAATCGATTGAAGTGAACACACGGACACACACGCATCAGTTCATTCTTCTCATCACTCCATGCATCTCGATGAGAGTTGGGTCAGACCAGGCAAATGCAACCAGTTCAACATTGCTCCTTTTTTTCTCTCTTTTACCGCAAAGAGAAATAGACGATGCTGGGAGGAGAAATAATGGAATGCGTGCAGCAGCTTTGGGATTGTCGATTTATGAATACGGTAGATAGCAGAGGAACAGCAGTGGTTATCCAAACTGTATGAAAAGGACAACAGGGAGCTGAAGATTCTTCTTTATGCCTGCAGGAAATGTGGCCGCCAGGTTCTTTAATTAACATTTGTTTCTTCTTTAGTCCATTCAAAGATTTGGAATGTTGTTTCAGAACTGTGCAAATTATTTAGCTTCAATGTGCTTCTGAATGTAAGGGCAGTGAGCTGCACTAGAATTGAGTAACAGGGAAAACCCAGGAAATAAAAATCAGAGTGTTAAGGGGTTCCCCCACCGGGCGGGAAATGTGTTGGGGCAAGACAGTCGAAAAGCGTTATTATGATCATCTTCACCATACGTCTAAGGAAACGTGTCAATAGCCAATAGTACAAGTTGATTATATCTTATAAGTAAAGTTATACAATCTTTACAGAGTATATAATCTATTCGAATAGTCATACCCTCGGTTACGAGCATTGTGAAGGATGCAGGTGCTGCCTCTTTTGAAGAAGTTGGGACTTGTGGACTGCCCCAATCTGAGAGCTCTTCCACGGCAGCTTGGAGAGGAGGCCGCCAGCTTGAGAGAGCTCCTCATATGGGGAGGAAGCTTCTTGAAGGTGGTGGAGGACCTCCCACTCCTCTCAGAGGGCCTTTTAGTCGATGGATGTGAAGGCCTAGAGAGGGTTTCGAACCTTCCTCAAGTGAAAGAGTTGTGTGTAGCTTTTTGTGCAAACTTGAGGTGTGTTGAGGGGTTGGGCAGCCTGCAGCAGGTGTGCCTGAACGAGGATACAACCCTTATATGTAGCAGCTGTGGCAGCTTGTCCGCGCTGTGGGTGTCTGGGCTTCAACAGCAGACATCGACTGCTTCACGGCGAAGACCTGAATGTGTACAAGTGGTCTAGAAGCTGCGAGGCATCCAATTAGATGGAAACGGAGACGCAAGGTATGAACATGTTGTCGACTCGTATTGGGGGAAAACATATCCAAGAAGGCAAAGGAGAGGACCGCAGGCAGAGTTGGATTCATCGGCGGCTTCCGGCACTATATGACGGTCTACAGTCCGAAGACTGCAGACGGAATCGGGAAGGAGTCTAGCTAGCAAACGATGAGATTAGAGGATTTAGCTACACTTTAAACAGGTTTCCGAATCAGAATAGGAGTCGACTAGCTATGAAAGACTAGGAGGTGTAAAACTTATACAAAGGAGCTTACCTCTGTATTCCAGTATCATCTGTTCCGCATCCCTGCTGCTCTGTTTTCGAACCTCTGCTTTGGCGGGAACTTTCTTCCCGCCGGGGGCGTCCTGGGCCATCAGCCGACCATCCGTATAATCTGCGAAGCAAATCGGCTGCATTAGAACACTACATACTTGTTGGACATTTCGTTTTAGTCTGAATTTTGCAGTTATTAATAGCATCTGAATATCTGTTGACCTTCTTAGGTTGAATAACCTTCTTAGGTTGAACATAGACCATCAAATTAATAATATCCATTTGGGTTATCCATCAACCTTCTTGTCGCAAGATTGAGTTATATCACCAAATGTGGCATGCTTGCATCACTATTCTCCATGTGCCTATAGTATATGCGTGTATGCACTGAGTCAGTAGAAAGCCTTAGCGTCTGCTACACAAACTGTAATAACGACTTAACAATAGCATAGAGATGTTTCTTTAGGGCAGCATATAAGCATCAGATGGTTTTGATGACACTAGAGTTACGCTCAGGCTTTAGTAATTAGTACTCCACGTAGTATTGAAAAGGTGAACCAACATGTAATGCACTAGTGCTCAAGCATCAACCAAGCCTGCCTACCGTGTTCCCAGCCAAAGCAGTGAACCCCCTTGACATGACAATATTAGAACTCTTCCGGCTCTCTGGCATCGCCCCTCACCCCTGCCATCAAGATGCATGATCAAGATAGCAAGAAAGTTTACAAATTGACTTGGTTGGGGTGTGCCACGCCCAGGCTGTAGTGCAACGCCTAGACGACGCATGAAGGACCCAGTTGCAAGCCACTATGGTGGACCCTCCCCTATAAAAAATAAATTTAATATCACAGTGGACACATGACCCACATATCAGATATTAAACTGATAAGAACAGATACTACACTTGATCTTAGCCAAAAGGCCGAGAAAGGTATGAGTTGGGATGGAGAACCGCGCATTCTTTTATGAGTATTGCTATACAACATTCGACTGTTTTTTAGGACAAAAACAGTCAGATTGATCTGGGGCATTAAATCTCCATCCAACGGATCCACCCATACAAGCTCCCCTCCAAAAAAAATGATCCCCTCCAAAAAAATGATCTAGGACGTTGGATCTCCATCTAACGGCTCAAAATCTGACTGTTTTTGTCATAAAATACAGTTGAATATTGTATAGACACTCCCTTCTTTTATAGCCTCTTCTCCTGCCACGCTGCTGCTTGGGTACTCGATGTGGTACTAAACATGGCTGCCTTCCCTCCTTGCTGCCTCTCCCACGCGCACACTTCTTTGGACAGAATTTTCGGGAGCCCAACAGAAGTTGGAGCGCAGATCGTCGAACCTGATCTGCCGCCGGCAACGTGCCCCTGTCCTCCCCGGCTCTCCTCTCCTCTCCTCTCTCTGCTAAGTATCACCAGTGCCGGTTCAACGTTACACTTCCTGAGGTTTGGAGATGACTCATCGCCTGGGAGCCTAGGTGTCGAGCTCTGGTTAAAACTCATCGTGATGGATGGCGCCAGCCACCAGTAATTTAATTAAGAGTTGGATCAAGCTAACAATGCATCAACGAATGTCTGAGGCTCCCGTTTGGAAAGCATAAGCAACAAAATTAGAGTGATTGTTAGCTGCTGCTTGCTGGCCCTTTGATGGGCTACCGCAGAATTATTTAGTCCGAGAAGAAGGGCGGTACTGTTGCGTTAATCTTATTGTCTTAGCACTTTAGTAGCATGTTTATTTGAGTTGTACCCTGCATGTCTGCACGTCACGTTTGTTTTACCAAGGATCATATGTAGCTGCATGTGTTAGTGACCGAGCCTCATGGAGGCATGGCGTAGCTATTTGAACCGTGTAATCGTTGTTTTATTGGAGAAAGGAATAACAGAAGTGATGCGTGTAACAGAGAGAGAACCACCAAAAAGCAGCAGCGCCCGCAAAGTTCTCTGTGTTCATCTCCTCCCACGTCTTCCCCTCTGCGTTCGTCTCCTACCACTCCGGTTCTGTAAACGCAAGTGTGTGTATCAGAGAGAAACACAATAAATAGATACTAGTTGAGAGGAAATCAGTAAGTGGTGTGTTCGAGTGAGTTCAATCTACCATCTTGGTGTGTTTCTGCAGGGATCCGATCCAACAGGTACTAGGGATGGTTGGATCATGAAATAGTCAGTCGTGTTTATCTCCTGGAATTTGAACGGGCTTGATCTGACGAAACGGAGGACCCTGCTGAATGCTGACTCGCTGCTGTCGGCCTGTTCGTCAGCAAGGTGCCCCGCCGCTGGCGTTGCAGAGACGAGCTGGAAGCACTTGGTTGCTCACTCTGCTTGGTTATTGACTTATTGAGGTTCTTGTTGGCATTTGTGTGCTTGTGAAGTAGCTGAATTCTGCTTGTTTGGTTGCTCGCATGTCATGCGAGGTGCTCTGCATGGTCGGTAAGCTCGGCATCGTGGCCGTGGGCATTCAGAAGGACTCGGGTATGCCCATCTCAATGCTCTCGCGGTGCCAGTCGCCGCGGTGATAGTGCACATGGCTCTGAAGAACAATCAAGCTCAGCTGAAGGAGAAGAGGGACATAAGCATGTTGGTTTACTACTAGTGCTTTCCCGTGAGAGTGATGGAAAATGATGCATTTTGTTTTGGAAAATGGTTCATCTTCAAGTCATGCTGAAGCCTTGTCTGGATCTTTTTTTTTCCGGGCCGGCGGCAAATAACCCCCGGCCTAATTGGTGTATATTCATGTCCGTGAGAAAAAGCACATTCAGTATGATGATGAGCACTGTTGTTGAACGGTTAGGCAGCGGTGCAGCTGTGTAATTAATATTTTATCTATCATCTATGTATTATATCTATATCTATCAACTGTATTATAATATCTAGTCGTGTAATTACACAGACAAATCTACTAGTTATTAAAACAACGAAAAGAAACCACTATGTTCGCTCTTAAGGGTTAGAAATTACCATATAAATCGGAATAAAAAGAAAATGATCTACACTATTGATTTTTTGTGGATTTAGATTATAACGGTGGAGATTGAACGGATATTTGTTAGAATCTATAGTAAATACAGACAATATATCCAATCTGTTAGGCAACACCAGTGATAGTATTCGTGTCCAACAACAACGGTAGTAAATGTGTGGAGTTTGCAAAAAAAAGAGAGAGTATTTGTCTCGTCCCAAAATAAGGCCTAGGCGTGACAGCCACCACATTTTAGTGGGCCCCAGCCCAAAAGCATGTTAAGACAACTTTAAAATCCAAGAATATATACCATAGCGGCATAAGCGAAATCCAAGGTATGACTTGGGATGGGGAACCGTGCATCCTTTTATAGCCGCCCCTCCTGCCACGCTGCTGCTTGGGTACTAGATGTGGTACTAAACACGGCTGCCTTCCGGCCTGATCTGCCGCCGGCAACGTGCCCCTGGTTAAAACTCGTTGTGTGTCACCAGTGCCGGCCGGTTCAACGTTACACTTTCCTGTAATTTCTTGATACGTAAGAGTATAGAGATTTGGAGATGACTCACCGCCTGGGAGCCTAGGTGTCGACCACTGGTTAAAACTCGTCGTGATGGATGGCGCCAGCCACCAGTAATTTAATTAAGAGTTGGATCAAGCTAACAATGCATCAACGAATGTCTGAGGCTCCCGTTCGGAAAGCATAAGCAACAAAATTAGAGTGATTGTTAGCTGCTGCTTGCTGGCCCTTTGATGGGCTACCGCAGAATTATTTAGTCCGAGAAGAAGGGCGGTACTGTTGCGTTAATCTTATTGTCTTACCACTTTAGTAGCATGTTTATTTGAGTTGTACCCTGCATGTCTGCACGTCACGTTTGTTTTACCAAGGATCATATGTAGCTGCATGTGTTAGTGACCGAGCCTCATGGAGACATGGCGTAGCTATTTGAATCGTGTAATCGTTGTTTTATTGGAGAAGGGAATGACAGAAGTGATCTTCTCGATGTATGCGTGCAACAGAGAGAGAACCACCAAAAAGCAGCAGCGCCCGCAAAGTTCTCTGTGTTCATCTCCTCCCACGTCTTCCTCTCTGCGTTCATGAATCTCCTACCACTCCGGTTCTGTAAACGCAAGTGTGTGTATCAGAGAGAAACACAACATAGAGATACTAGTTGAGAGGAAGTCAGTAAGTGTTCAATCTACCATCTTGGTGTGTTTCTGCAGGGATCCGATCCAACAGGTACTAGGGATGGTTAGATCATGAAATAGTCAGCCGTGTTTATCTCCTGGATTTTGAACGGGCTTGATCTGACGAAACGGAGGACCTTGCTGAATGCTGACTCGCTGCCGTCGGCCTGCTCGTCAGCAAGGTGCCCCGCCGTTGGCGTTGCAGAGACGAGCTGAAAGCACTTGGTTGCTCACTCTGCTTGGTTATTGAGGTTATTGTTGGCATTTGTGTGCTTGTGAAGTAGTTGAATTCTGTTGCATTCTGCTTGTTTGGTTGCTCGCATGTTATGCGAGGTGCTCTGCATGGTCGGTAAGCTCGGCATCCAGAAGGACTCGGGTATGCCCATCTCAATGCTCTCGCGGTGCCGGTCGCCGCGGTGATAGTGCACATGTTTCTGAAGAACAATCAAGCTCAGCTGAAGGAGAAGAGGGACAGAAGCATTTTGGTTTACTACTAGTGCTTTCCAGTGAGAGTGATGGACAATGATGCATTTTGTTTTGGAAAATGGTTCATCTTCAAGTCATGCTGAAGCCTTGTGTGGATCTTTTTTTTCCGGGCCGGCGGCAAAGAACCCCCGGCCTAATTGGTGTATATTGATGTCCGTGAGAAAAAGCTCATTCAGTATGATGATGAGCACTGTTGTTGAACGGTTAGGCCGCGGTGCAGCTGTGTAATTAATATTTTATCTATCTATATAAATAAAAACAAGTGATGAGATTTAAGACACATTCTTTGTTTTGAGATCCAGAAAATCGCACGATAATCCTAGAAAAGAAAATTTCTAGAAATTCTCACATTAATCTAGAAAAAGAGAAGCAATTCCATCACTTATTTTAGTGGGGGTCATATTATAATTGTGCAGATAAATCATGTATGTATATTAGAGTTGTCTAACAAATACAATTGTATTTCAATCATAGGCAGTAGAGTTGTATACCAAAGACAATTGTATCATAATATCTAGCCGTATAATTACACTGGCAAATCTACTAGTTATTAAAACGATGAAAAGACGCCACTATGTTCGCTCTTAAGGGTTAGAAATTACCATATTAATCGGAGTAAAAAGAAAATAATTTACACCATTGATTTTTTGTGAATTTATATTGTAACGATGGAGATTGATCGAATATTTGTTAGAATCTATGGTAAATACATACAATATATATAATCCGTTAGGCAACACTAGCGATAGTATTCGTGTCCAAACAACAATGGTAGTGATTGTGTGGAGTTTGCAAAGAAAAAAAAAGAGTATTTGTCACGTCCCAAAATAAGGCCTAGGCGTGACAGCCACCACATTTTAGTGGGCCTCAGCCCAAAAGCATGTTAAGACTACTTTAAAATCCAAGAATATATACCATAGCGCGCGGCATAAGCGAAATAAACAAATAATATACACAGGGTTGAAGTTATTCTTGGCCAAACAAATGCTATCGCCAGCTAACCTCAAAACCATCATGCTTCCACTACGCAAATCACCAACAAGCAGCATGTTTGATCATACTCAGCAAGAACAGTAAAGTAGAACGCAAATTAGCCTGTTTTCTTATTGATTACTGATCGATCAATGACTGGCTTGCATAGGCTATCAGCTCGTTTCATTGCAAACTGTTCCCATGTGCTTTGAATCTGTTCCTCCGTGTTAGGAAAATGAAGCCAAGCCAAGTCACTTTATTTGAATTTTTCGGCATCGATTTGTTCTGTTCTGATCAACGTGGTTAGGTAAATGTCTCCATGCTAAGAAAAAGAAAAGTATATCCTCATGTCTGTTTCAGAGATTTGGACTGAAATTCATTCTACCATTTCTTGCATTATACGCCGCTGTTATTTGCCAAAATATTTTTCATTTCTTGATATTATACGTCGCTGTTATTTGACAAAATATTTTTCACAGAATTCCAGTCATAAACATATCGTCGATATTTTATCTTTCCGAAACCGTGACTGGAATACATGCTATCGCTTCTTCACAATATTTCAGCTCAAGTAAATAAGAAAAAGATTACGTCTAACGATGAACAGTAGGCAACTATTTGCAATCCGAATCCCAATCCGCGTGAGGAGTAAGAGCCAGGGCACAGGGTGTGGAATTTTTTTTTGAAAATAATTCATATTTTATTCAAAATTATAGAAATATACCTGCGCAAATATTTTTTTATACAAATGACCTCCAGTTGTCGAACCATTGGGTGACTGGAACCTACCGCCCAACGGCCGGGCGACGTGTGAGCTGTCCGTGGGTCGTTGGACGATAGGTTCCAGTCACCAAGTTGTTGGGCAACTGGCTCATGTCACCCAATAGTTCAGCGACTGCAAATAACTCATTACAGTGTCGGCTGGGAGGCAATGCCGATTGATTCATTTGTGATTTTTCTAGTTTATGAATGGTAGATAATTTGTCAGACTCGTAATAGCAGTTTGCGATCGTTATATGTTCTTATAGTGCAAAAAACTTTGTGAAATATTTTTTGAGACGGATTGAAACAACGGACAGCGACATGGACAGACACGAGGATATATACTGTGAAAAATATTTTGGCAAACAATAGTGATATATACTGTCAAGAAATTATAGAATGAATTTCAGCCCAAATCTCTGAAACAGACACGAGGATATGCCTCTTTTTCTTAGCATGATGGAGACCTAACCACATTTTTCAGAAGAGAACAAATCGCTGCTCATAATTCCAAGCAAGTGACTTTGGCTTGGCTTGACTTGGTACGTAGGAACATTCAAAGCATATGGGAACAGTCGTAATAGTGGAATGAGACCGAGACTGCGCCGACATGGGTACAGCCAAGGGAGGCTTCACCATTCGTGCATGGCCCGGGGTTGACTCCGAAAGTCTGCCTTCTCGTCGCTTGTTTATTTGAACTAGCCCAACTAGTACTGTAAATAGCCCAACCAAGAAGGACGAGCCAGCGTTAAGTCCAAGAGTGTGAATTTAATAAAGAAAAGGGGCAGTGCAAAAATGCATGCCCGGCATTTCGGGGAAATGCAGGTCTTGTCCGTGCCGTCACCTTCTTTCATCTAAGAGCAAGTATTATAAGAGGCTGTAAGCTAGCTGTATGCTGAGGTGAAGGAGAGAGAGGAGGAGAGAGAAGAGAGGTGGGCTGTAAGCTTACAGCCAGCTGAAGCACAAGAACCAAGAAACTTTGTGAGAGGAGGGGTAGGTTATACAGCCTTCAGCTGGCTGTAACTACTATATGAGTAGGCTGATAAGTGGGCTGTAAGTATCTATACAGCCAGCGACGAGAAGGTAGACACAGTCTTACATAAAACCTATGTGGCACTCTATTGTTGCAGATCCGTACTCTCACTATATTAAGTTTTTCAAAATGTAACCTCAGGTTTTGCTAAATCGGAAACTTCTTCTGAGGGGTCTTGGTGCTAGGGTTCCTTGGCGGGGCCGGACGTTTTCTCGGTCGGGTGATCTCGTAGGTTTCCACCTCATTTCTTCTCCTTAATTCCGAGTTGGTTCCCTGCCGTATTTTTCTCTCATCTGAGGCCAGTTTTCTCTCGTGGTGTCCTCATAGAGTCTCTGGTGTGGTGGTGTTGTGTTCCATCTCAAAAAAATGTAAACCTCAAAGTAGTGATACCTCAATACATGTCAATTTGCGGAAACAAAATTAGAAGGGCAAAAATTCTCCAAAAAAAAGAAGGGAAAAATAACAACACAAAAGTTGATGCCTCAAATCCTCAAAACCTACTGCACTACTCAATTTGTCAAATACCAATGTGGATGCTTTTTTCTTGAACCTTTTGGACATAAGTTGATTGGGAAAGCTATAGTCATGATAACTAGCGTATTAGTTCCTTATCCACATGGACCGGCATTATGCATGATTTAATGAAGTTAATAGATACTAGAATCCCCCGCAAAAAAAGAAGAAAAACTATTAGAATACAAAGTGTGAAAGCAACAAGCTTGGCATACAATTGTTTACCTTGAACACGTTTATAGCATTGCGTAACTTCACAACTAGCTGTGCAAAAGCTATAGGGTGCATAAAGACATTACTAGACTTCCATAGCTTAGTTATTGAACTTATTCAAAATCTAAATGGCAGATTTGTGAATCTCTGTGATAAAGACATATGTTTAGTGAACCATGTGTAATTTTCATATTGTCCTAACACAAGTTGTGCATTCATTGCTAGCCAGCGGGATTGTCATTCTCTGAAAAATATCACTTCACCAAGCTTGTCTGATGGCAACCATACTGGATTCTCTAGTTGGATCATGTGCCAAGAAGTTGCAAGATATCATTACAGAGGAGGCAATACTCATTCTAGGTGTAAAAGAAGAACTCAGAGAACTACAGCGAACAATGAAGCAAATACAATGCTTTCTTAATGATGCTGAGAAAAGGAGGACAGAAGACCAAGCCGTTAATAACTGGATTGGTGATTTGAGAGATGCTATGTATGATGCTGATGATATTATCGACTTGGCAAGATTTGAAGGAAACAAGCTGCTTGCGGACTGTCCATCTTCGTCATCAAAAAAGTCGATTGTGTGTACTAGCTTATCATTTTTCTCTTGCTTTTCTAATGTTCCAAGACGTCGTGAAATTGCTGTTCAGATCAGGGACTTCAACACTAAACTTAAGAAGATTTCAGAGCTGGGTAAAAAAATTTTACAGCTTCAGAATATGCAACCTAAAGTAGAAGTTTCGGCACCAAACCAGATGAAAAGTTGCCCCCTCGTGGAGCCTAATCTTGTGGGAAAGGAAACTTTACATGCTTGCACAAGATTGGTGGAATTAGGGCTTGCATATAAGGAAAAAAAGACCTACAAGCTTGGTATTGTTGGAACTGGAGGGGTTGGAAAGACAACTCTAGCTCAAAAAATATATAATGACCACAAAATAAAAGGAACCTTTAGCAGACAAGCATGGATTTGTGTTTCTCAGGAGTACTCTGGAGTTGACCTCTTGAAAGAAGTTCTTCGAAATTTTGGGGTACATCAAGAGCAAGGCGAAACTGTAGGAGAACTCAGCTACAAGCTTGCATCAGCCATTCAAGAAAAAAGTTTCTTTCTTGTATTGGATGACGTCTGGAAGCCTGAGGTATGGAATGATCTACTGAGAACTCCATTCCACGCTGCTGCTGCTACAGGAATAATTCTAGTAACAACTCGACATGATACAGTTGCACAAGCCATTGGGGTAGAACATATGCATCGAGTTGAATTGATGTCAACAGCCGTAGGATGGGAGCTGCTATGGAAGAGTATGAACATTAATGAAGAGAAAGAAGTGCAAAACCTGCGAGATTTAGGGATGGAGATTGTTCGTAAATGTGGTGGCCTTCCTCTCGCAATCACGATTACTGCTAGTGTTCTAGCAACTAAAGAGAGAACTGAGAACCAATGGAGAAAGGTTATAAACAAAAGTGCTTGGTCTATGAGCAAGCTTCCTACCGAGCTGAGAGGAGCTTTGTATTTGAGTTATGATGAGCTACCACGTTATTTGAAGCAATGTTTCCTCTATTGTGCCTTATATCCAGAAGATAGCTACATGTATCGTGATGACCTTATTAGGCTTTGGATTGCTGAAGGTTTTGTGGAAGAGCAAGAAGAACAACTTCTAGAAGATACAGCTGAAGAATATTACTACGAGTTGATATATCGGAATCTCCTTCAACCGAATCGTTTATATTTTGACCATAGTAGGTGCAAAATGCACGGTCTTTTAAGGCAGCTTGCTGGACATTTATCAGAAGGTGAAATTTTTTGTGGTGATCCAGAGTCATTGAAGGCTAATACTTCGTTCAATCTACGACGTGTTTCAGTTGTTACTAACAAGGATTCTGTTATGTTCCCCAATGTTGACAAGGAGCACATTAAAGCAAGGACTTTGAGTATTAAGTGTGCCAAGCCACCAAGAGTTGAAACTACAATTTTCAGAATATTTCCATGCATTCGAGTTTTGGTTCTGACCGATTCAATTATACAAAGTGTTCCAGATTGTATTGGAAGTTTGATCCATCTACGATTACTTGATCTTGGCAGAACCGACATATCTTGCCTTCCAGAGTCCATTGGTTCACTTAAAAACCTTCAGATACTGAACTTGCAGGGGTGTAAATCTTTGCACAGTCTTCCTTCGGCAATCACCAAATTGTTCAATTTAAGACGCCTTGGTCTTGAAGATACACCAATACATCTTGTTCCAAAGGGGATAGGCAAATTGAAATTCCTCAATGATTTACAAGGACTTCCTATTGGTGATGAAAGTGGTAATGCTGAAGCACAAGAGGGATGGAACTTGGAAGAGTTGGTTGATCTTATGCAGTTGAGGCGGCTTTATATGATTAAATTGGAAAGATCAGTTCCTTGTAGTACATATTCATTGCTAGCAGACAAAAAGCATCTCAAATTTTTATATCTATGGTGCAGTGGATGTATAGCTGAACCCTATTCAGATGAAGATATTAGCAACATTGAGAAGATCTTTGAGCAGCTAATCCCTCCACACAACCTGGAATATTTGTTAATTGGGGGATTCTTTGGTCACAGGTATCCAACCTGGCTTGGTACTACCCATTTGTCTTCAGTGAAACACTTGCACTTAATTGATTGCAAATCCTGTGTGCATCTTCCACCGATTGGGCAGCTACCCAACTTGAAATATCTGCAAATTAAGGGAGCGACAGCAGTTACCAAGATCGGACCCGAATTTGTTGGCCGCGGGGTGGGTGATCTCGGATCCACAGAGGTGGTTGCTTTCCCCAAGCTCGAATTGTTGGTCATACGAGATATGCCCAACTGGGAGAAGTGGTCCTTTGTTGAAGAAGAAGAAGAAGAAGAAGAAGCATCAGCTTATAAGGAAGGGGGAGAGGGCGGAGCTGCTGTGAAGCAAAAAGTGGAAGCTCCACCTACGAGGGTGCAGCTGCTGCCTCGTTTGAAGGATATGCAACTTGAATACTGTCCCAAGCTGAGAGGTCTCCCACGGCAGCTTGAAGAGGAGGCCACCAGCTTGAGAGAGCTCCAATTAAGAGGAGCAAGCTGCTTGAAGGTGGTGGAGGACCTCCTGCTCCTCTCCAAGACCCGTGTAATCTTCCTCAAGTGAGAGAGCTGCGTGTAGTTTTTTGTCCAAATTTAAGGGGTGTTGAGGGGTTGGGCAGCTTGCAGCAGCTGTGGCTCGATGTGGACATGCTAGAGATCTCTTCCCTGCGAGTGCCCGGACTTCAACACCAGCACCGACTGCTCCATAGCGAAGATTTGGATGTCTACACGTGGCATTGAAGCAATTAGATGGCAACGGAAATACAAGGTATGAACACCGATAGGACATTTAGTCTTTTCTGCCTTAATTATTTGATTTATATTTTGCCATCTTGAAGCCCAAACTTGCTGCCTTGTTGGATTGTACATGGAAGCATCTATCTAATTTCATGCTCTGTTCCGTTAAGTGCAGTTATTACTAGCATTTGATGACCTTCTCAGGTTGAACATACACTATCGGATAATATTCCTTTAGCGTTGCCCATCAACCTTCACTAGTTCTTTGACTTGCATACTTCAGATTATTCTGCCCAACAAGGATCTCATAAAGTCACACAATTACTAGGAGCTTCCTTGTCTCATTTTAAACTAGCAAAGCATAGCTAACTTGCAAAACCCATATCCCTCTTAAGGTCCTAAATCCTAGTATTCGTGTATACACCGTTGAGCTTACGCACCTAAAATGTTTAAATCTATCCTATTTGTACTACTACAAAAAAAACAATACTAGTTACAGGGTTGTATCACCAAATGTGGGTTGATTGCATCACTATTCTCTAAATGCCAATAAGATATGCATGTATGTATCAGAGTGAGGGGAAACGCTTGGCATCTGCTACACAAACTGTATGATGTTAGGAGGATTTTCTTTTAATGGGAGGCGATGTGTTTATCATAAGCGAGACGTCGGTGGTGACTTTGTTATTTCTTTGTCAAGCTCCACTCTTCTAGTTTTCCATAGGAGCCACAGTGTGTGTGAGTGCGTGTGTGTGGTGGTGTGCGTGTGTGGACGTCTATGAGTTGTACCAGGTACTTCACAAAAAAAATTGTATGATGTTAGTATATCTAGTGAAAACACGAGATAGGTGATTTTTTTATAGCAACGCTTTCAAGTGTACAACATATTATACCTACCCTAAGCAAAATTAGTCAGGCCCAGTCATAACCCAATGTCACTTTTTTTTGCTTGTGCCTATAGCCTGGCCCAAAATTGGCCTACCCCTGTCCACTCCACAAGTAGCTAGTGAGCCGGTCTTGGTCCTAGACTCCTAGGTTAGGCAACCGAAGCATTGACCGGTGGCCTAGTGGTGGGAATGAGGGTTTTTATTCCTACTCACTTGGGTTTGATTTTTATGATCAATATGGTTTGTCTTATTTAATTAAAGTACACATGCGTGTGTGTTCCATCGAAAAATATGTTTCTATGCCCCGTAAGGCCTTATAGCTTCCGCAAAATTATTTCTAGCATGTGTAGTGGATGCGCACACGTGTGTGTGGGATGTGCATATTATGTCTATCATCGTTGTACTCTCACTCCCTCAAAAAAAAGGTTAGGCGACCTAAAAGGGACCAGGCTCAAGATTTGCTTAGGTCAATATTTCAGGAAATGTAAATATTGCAAAATAGCTTACACTTATATTTGCATTGTCTTAATAAATTTTTAATTAGAAATTTTCTTATTTATATACCCATGCTTATGTTATGTTCTTATTTATTTTGCAGGTTAATCTTTGAAGAGTCATGGAATTTACTCGCCCCTTGAATTATTTATCATCCGTTTTTACCATATTTACTGGCCATTAATGATGTATGCCTACATGTATGATTGAAATTTACGACATGTCAAATAACATGGGAGTTGAAGACTGTAAATACAACATAATTAAAAAAAATACCTGGATCCAAATCGATGGAATAGCTTGGACTTCTTCTTCCTCCCTCACCTCCTCTCCTTCTCTCCTCCCCTCCTTTTCTTCCCCTCCTCCCTCTCTTCTCCTCTTCTTTTCTTCCTCTTCCTCCTCTCTTCTCTCTGGGCAGAATGAGGGAATAATGGTTTCTGGGCAGAACGAGGGGAATGTGCTCGGGGGTAGTGGGCGGCATAATTGCTGTCGCCCTACCGTTGGGCGACTGCAATTGCAGTCGCTCAACCGTACAGCGATTGAAGAAGTCGCCCAACGGTACACAGATTCCCTAAATGTCGCCTCCCGGTTGGGCGAAAGGCAGAAGTCGCCCAATGGGGTGGCGACTGGAGACTATTTTTGTAAAAAATTTTGTCGGGGGTATATTTATGTATTTTCGAATAAAAAACGGATTATCCGTACAAAAAATTCCTTGCATCCCTGCAGTATCATTTTTGGACACTACATCTGCTCACATTGCCACATTTGTTGAATGCCTGCATCCCTGAGGACTAGGTGAGCATTGCTTTCACATGATTATTTGTAGTTAAGTGTCCATACAGTATTGATATGGTGGTTTGTTTGTAGGATGCGTGCTTTGAATAAAAATAATGGGATTAGGGGTTAAGTGCTTCTGAAAAGCTATTGTGTATAATCCTTTGGTGAGGTGGAACCCCATTTGGCTATGGACGGTACGATGCAAGGATGGCAACGGCGAAGCCACAGGTGTGGCGCAGCCGGGTGTGGTAGTGGTGCTGGAGGCTTGGCACAATGGAGCGTAGTAGAAGAGGTACGAGAAGCTCGACTGAGTACGGCTACGGAGCAAAAGGTGCAGTGCTTGCAAAGGTGAGGAACAGTGGAGACTGTTGGTTACAGGTGTGGTTATATTTATTTTTATGTTTCTAGGTTCTTAAATGTAAGAATTTTAACTAAAAAGTAATTTGTAAAATATAATGGCTGAAATGAAAAATAATGGGATAAAATGGGATTTTGGAATATGTATTATGGTTTTTTTTATCTGTAGTAAAGCAGGGGCACTCAGGTAGTGAATAACAATGCATTAGCGAAAAGCTAGCCTTTTAAATTAAGCATAGCATCGTACACAGAGTGAGATGATACTACAGACAACATCTGACAACAATTATCAAACAAGGTGTTAGTTTTAACTTTTTTATCATCCCAATGAGTTATCATAAACAGATGAATCACTACTATATAAAGCCTAATACTAGACGTCAAATCACAGACGGTTTTGTGAAACTGTCTGTGATGTACACTATTACAGACGGTTTTAATTTGGAGGCCGTCTGTAGTATTTGTGGCGGGAAAAAGGAGTATCACAGACGGTTCTTACCGCTGAACCGTCTGTGATACTGGAATATCACAGACGGTTTTATAATAAAAACCGTCTGTGATAATCTGGAATATCACAGACGGTTTTTATTATAAAACCGTCAGTGATATTCCAGTATCACGGACGGTTTTATAATAAAAACCGTCTATGATACATTTCCCGCCTTACAATCCCTCAAAATTTCATATTTTCCCGCTTAAGTCCGAGTATTATTCAGTTTTGAGACACCTTCAGTAAAACGAGCATAACTTTTGCATACGGTGTCCGTTTTCGACGTTCTTGTACTCGTTGGAAAGCTAACAACGAGCCCAATCCAAAAAAAAAGTCCTGCTCGCGTCAGTCACCCTCCAAGACCCCGAAAATCGGCCATCTTTGGACCTAAATCTGTGTCGCAAGTTTTTGATTTCTGTTTTTGCCCTTTTTCTTCGTCTTCCTTTCGGAATTTGGATTTTGCTTCAACTGAAAAGTTGTAGATCTCGTCAAAACCTTTCAAATGAGTATATATAAGCTATATAAAACTTTGCTATTTTATCTTTTCAGACTAGTTGCTTATATTGCATCGGTATATAAATTTTGTGCTCTAATTCACAGACGGTTCTATATATAGAACCGTCTGTGATAATCTAACCGCTGGGCCCGTCGATCCTCCTCAACCCAATCCTAGTCAATAGAAATCCACCAATCTTCACCCCACGGATTGTAGCTCCGCCTCTCTGTTCCCGTGCCAAAAATTTCGAACTCCCGCCTCTCCCTCCCCTATAAATATAACCAAAACCCAGCCTGTCTCCTCTTCCTTGCTGTCCTCCTGCTTGCTATTCTCCTCCTCCTTGCAGACGACGCACAAGTCTACGGGAGGCAAGACACCGCAGAAGCAACTAGCTCGTGCCAACCGTGCAGAAGCGAGAAGACATCCAGCTCATGCGTTGCATCAGGGGCGAGAAGGCATAGATGATCTTTATTTTTTCTCTGTTCTTGTTGTGTAACCTGCTTGTTGTTTTGGAATATTGTAATCTATTTCTCTGTTCTTGTTGTGTAACCTGCTGTTCTTGTTGTGTAACATGCTCGTTGTTTTGGGATATTGTAATGGTAGGCTCTAATCTTAATAAAAATAGATGTTTTATGTTTGTGAAATGAATTGAGATGTGAATTGGATGTATACATGTACATGTTGATCTGCTTGTTTCAGAGGGCATGGCTAGCATTTCCTGAGGCTAGCCAATAAACAGAAATAGGTTTAGGAGTAGTTAAAAACCGTCTGTGATAGTTATAATCATAGACGGTTCGAAAACCGTCTGTGATGACCTCGTATTATCACTGACCCATAAATTCAGACGGTTCACAAAACCGTCTGTGATGACGTTTTTGAACCGTCTGTGATGACCTTTTCTGTAGTAGTGAATCGTCTTGATTTGCGGTATAGAAGAGCCACTAACCATTAACAACAGCTCTACTGGACTGATTTCCCTAGGAGAGGCTAGAATTGGACGCAATAGTATAAAGGGCCTCATCAAAGTAATCACAAATTTCGTCTCAAGAGAAAGGTAATCACAGATTTCTTAGCAACCAGAGAAGGAGCTGCCCCTGTCACATCCAAATACCATCAAGAATTAATCATCCTCCAGTCAGAAGATACACATACAACAAGGAACAGTTTTACAATCTCGTAATTCCAACATCACGCACCATACTCCTCTCGCTCCCGTCATATGTACATATCTCTTCATCACTTTTTTCACCTTTGCCCTCTCCTCTTGAAAGCAATTTCTTTTAATTATTACTATTCATTTTCTACCACTTCTAAAAGCCACAATCTAAAGCCAATACAAATAGACCTAAATAGCCTCATCAAAGTAATCACAAATTTCATCTCAAAAATAGGTAATCACAAATTTCTTAGCAACCAGAGGAGGAGCTGCCCCTGTCACATCCAAATACCATCAAGAACTAATCATCCACCAGTTAGAAGATACTCCATCCATTCTTTTTTACTTAACATTTATGGTTTTTTTACGATTTTTAAGGTGCAACTTTGACCACTACTTTTTATAAATTTACACTAAGATATATTAATAGAATTATAATATTATAAAAATATTTTTGACAATAAATCTAATAATATAATTTTTGCATAGCCAATCCAAATTATTTTAAATCTATTAGCGGTCAAATTTTAGAAAATTTGACGGTACAAATTTTAGAGAGTTGAATAAAGAAGAATAGAAAGAGTACTCATACAACAAGGAATAGTTTTACAATCTCGTAATTCCGGCACATATCCTCGTAATCTGGCCCTAACGACAAATTCACACACCTAAACATGGCAGTACTAATAGCATCCACCGTATTTCCCACAGCAACGCATGCCCTATCCGTGAACATTTACACAATCCCTAATCGCTCCAACGAACCTCGTTTCCTAAATCACGCAACCAACATATCTCGCGACAAGAAGCGCCCACAGGAACGAATCGGAGAAGATACATTTAGATAAATCAAGGGCTGAGTCGAGGTCGATGTGCATCCCATGTGAGATAGCATCACTCAAGAAGTCGAGCATGGGCTCCGGTAGAGTGAAGTCCTTCATGATGATGCCCGCTACTCGAAGCACGCAATGGTGAAATAGGCTAGGGACTGCCCAGGCCGCTATGTTTAGGCAGACCAGGTATTTTGGACATTTCTCAAGAATATGACAGACACCACTTAAGATAGAAAGAAATTTTATAAATTGGTTTTGTTGGGGTGCGCCAGGCCCAAGCTATAGTGCAACGCCTAGACGACACTCAAAGGCCCCAGTAGCAAGCCACTATGGTGGACCCTCTCCATAAAAAATAAATTTAATATCATAGTGGACATATAGCCCACATATCAGACATTAAACTGATAAAAACAGATACTGCACTTGATCTTAGCCAAAAGGCCAAGAAAGGTATGAGTTGAGATGGAGAACCATGCTCCTTTTATAGCCGCTCCTTCTGCCGTGCCATTGCTTGGGTACTCGATGTGGTACTAAACACGGCTGCCTTCCCTCCTTGCTGCCTCTCCCACACCACACGCACGCTGCTGCTTTGGAGCGCAAATCGTCGAACCAGATCTGCCGCCGGCAACGTGCCCCTGGCCTCCCCGGCTCTCCTCTCCTCTCTCTGCTAAGTATCACCAGTGCCGGTTCAACGTTACAGTACTTCCTGTAATTTCTTGTCGCATAAGAGTAAAGATATTTGGAGATGACTCACCGCCTGGGAGCCTAGGTGTCGAGCTCTGGTTAAAACTCGCCGTGATGGATGGCGTCAGCCACCAGTAATTTAATTAAGAGTTGGATCAAGCTAATATTGCATCAGCGAATGTCTGAGGCTCCCGTTCAGAAAAGCATAAGCAACAAAATCAGAGTGATTGTTAGCTGCTGCTGGCCCTTTCATGGGCCTTCGTTGCTCCGGCTACCACAGAATTCATATCGTACTCGGATTGTAGAAATCGTTTTCTGTTTACCGTAAACTAAGATAAAGGGTCTTATATATAGCTGAAAACTAGGAAGCCAATGGCATAATTCATGCATTTGGTACAGAAAAATTTGGAGCCAGGCGAGAAGTGTGCATGCTGACATGCAGCCATGCCGCAAGGGAAGATATCGCGGCGGTGGAAGTGGGTCATGATCAGAGAAAGCGCCATTATAGATGTAAAAGAGGTGACCACGTCGCGCGGAGGTTGGCACCAAGGATCCGGCTGGAGAAGAATTTATTACTCAGAGAAGATAACGCAGCGACGGCGGCAGTTGTTGGAGAAGATAACACGGAGGCGAAAGTTGCCGATGATCAGAGAAAGACGTCGACGATGACGATATACGAGTCTAATAAGCAGTTTCTGCCGATTCAAACAAGCGATCAATGGAACATGGCCTAATACACGTATTTGTCTCAATTCACGCATGTGGCACAGAAAAATTTGGAGCCAGGCGAGACGTGTGCAGCCATGCCGCAAGGGAAGTTATATGGCGCGGCGGCGATAGTGGGTGACGATCAGAGAAAGCACCATTGCAGATGTAAACGAGGTGACCACGTCGAAGATGACACCGCGGAGGTTGGCGTGAAGGATCCGGCTGGAAAAGAATTTATTAGTTTGAGAATATAACGCAGCGAAGGCGGCAGTCGCCGAAGAAGATAACACGGTGGCGGCAGTTGCCGATGATTAGAGAAAGGAGCAGTTTTCCTATCCTTGAGGAGGTACTAAGAGGTACCAGGTTTACCAAATTAGATCCAGCCATTTAATCAGTGTGATCAACAGCTCAAAATTTGGTACCTCTTGGTACCTTGCGTCCGGTACCACTAGGTACTGCCGAATCTCACCTGTCCGATCAGTGTGATCAACGGCTCAAATTTGGTACCTCTTCCCCCTCAAGGATAGTAAAATTCCTCTTAGAGAAGAGCAGTTTTCCTATCCTTAAGGAGGTACCAAGAGGTACAAGGTACGAAGAGGTACCAAATTAGATCCAACCGTTCAATCAGTGTGATCAACGGCTCAAAATTTGGTACCTTGCGTCCGGTACCACTAGGTACTACCGAATCTCAGCTATCCGATCAGTGTGATCAACGGCTCAAATTTAGTACCTCTTCCCCCTCAAGGATAGTAAAATTCCTCTTAGAGAAGAGCAGTTTTCCTATCCTTGAAGAGGTACCAAATTAGATCCAACCGTTCAATCAGTGTGATCAACGGCTCAAAATTTGGTACCTCTTGCTACCTTGCGTCCGGTACCACTAGGTACTACCGAATCTCAGCTGTCCGATCAGTGTGATCAACGGCTCAAATTTGGTACCTCTTCCCCCTCAAGGATAGTAAAATTCCTCTTAGAGAAGAGCAGTTTTCCTATCCTTGAGGAGGTACCAAGAGGTACCAAATTAGATCCAGTCGTTCAATCAGTGTGATCAACGGCTCAAAATTTGGTACCTCTTGGTATCTTGTACCTCTTGGTACCTTGCGTCCGGTACCACTAGGTACTACCGAATCTCAGCCGTCTGATCAATGTGATCATCGGCTCAAATTTGGTACCTTCTCAAACCGCAATTTTGTCTTAAGGGTAGCCATCGTCGATGTCTGATTGGTCGCCTTCGATCTATTTTGTTCAAATCCCTCCTCAAACCGCTCTCCTTCCTACCTACCATTGCTCGATTGCTGCGGTTGTACCTAGTTATGTCAAGGGCAAGTGCCACTACGCCCCTCTCTCCCGCAATTGAACCCACGCAGAGCTCTTCGTGGCATTGCCCCCTCACCCCTGCCATCAAGCCTACTTGCTACTCGTCGCTGTTGCACTCCCTCACCTATCATCGCCCGAGCTTGCTTGTCTCTCACCATGGCTACACCTATTGCTGCCGAGGGCCTTCGAGCCAGCTATCGCTGCTTGCTATGCCTGTACACTAGGCACTATCGCTCTAGATAGGAGAGAGAGAGGATTGGGGAACCATCAAATGGATGGATAAGGGGTGGGTTTCTTTGGGTTGTAGTTTATACTTTTTGGCTTATGGTTTCTAACTGTTTATGAGAGAGATTATAGAGAGATATACTTGCATATGATTTTAACAGGTACAGATAAAGTCAGCACAATATGTACTACAATTTATCTTTAAACCCCATTTTGAAAAATACATCATTTTAAAAAAAATTACTGTAGCAAAAGTCAAAAGCCCAAGCCCATAAGCCAATTCGAACTCGGCCCTCCAAGGGAGTGGATGAGAGGCAGAGGTGGAATCTCCTAATGCCATCCATGTCAGATCGCACGGTTTGATTTTAGCCATGATGGTATAGCTTTCTATAGTTTTTCTCTTAAGAAAATAAACAATGCTGCAGCAACCAAACCAGGTTCCATCCCCAAGGTGGCAAGCTGTGGAACCATCTATTCAAATATAAAAACTATATCGAAGCTAGTGTGTAATTGTGCGGCCTAACATCCTAGTTATATTATTAAGATGGAGGAAAAAGAAGTTACCACGACTTTCAAAGGCTTCACCATCGCTCTCAAAGGTTAGAAACTATTAGGTTAATCAAACGGAAAAGTAGTGTCGTCAGTACAAAGTCCAAATAGTAAACTTGTAGGCATCCCCGGTCGGATATGAAGACCGCTATGGTGCGAAGGGACTCAAGAGAAGTATACAACCCTGAAGTCCTTGCAGAAGACCTCCTCCCTCCCCCAAATGTATTTCATATGAGTGTTCTAGGGTTACAAAATGGCCTGCTCAACCCAGCAAGGTATGGTGCTAGAAGCTTGGAAGCATGCTGCGCGCTTGGTTTATAGAGAAGTAGCCCATGAACCAAGGGATGACTGTCGTGAATCCACGATGTTGAGAGATGGCCATCGGGGCTAATCACATCGCGCTTAGGTGATGGGCTTAATGCTTGTCAATGTGAAGCAATCGATCCAACGGACGCACACAGCTGAGGGAATGCTGGTAGATCGAGTCAAGCTTGGTCAAGAAAATGCCCCATATATCGAGTCATATCATACAAAGGTGAATCTATCCCTGTTCGCATAACTTATCATCTCGGTCAGTATGCAGTTCATATGTTTTTGTTGATCCCTGTCCAGAGGTCAAACTAAGAAACTTTGAGACCAGATCTTTGCCATGTCTTCTGCCACTATTCTTGCGGCTACAATTATAGGGTGGTGGAAGTCATGGCACTTCTTTTGTTTTTATTATTATTTTGGTTTCCATGTTGCCATGGAGGAAATTGGATCACCCATACTTGTACCAAGAACATGTTTCATTACTGAAGCTCAAAGGATTATTCACTACCCGTTATGGCCCCACCCAGCCCAATACAAATGATACTCTACTAATCAATGCGTAAATTGGTCATTTGTGATAACCATCAAAAACTACTTAACCAAAATCACATGATTAAGAAGTAATTAATATATTTAATCATCTATGGATTCAACTCGGCCTCAACGTGGAAACACACTCTGTAACATCCCAATTTTTGCTTTATTTGGAAGAAATAATTTTAAATTAATTATCTCAATTTATTTGGATTTTTCAGAATATAAAGTTCTGTTTAAAAATAAAAATTTAATATCAAAATAGGTTGGAAATATTTTTCATATGTTCAAAACATAATCAGTGAATTATGTGAATTTTTCTGCAATTTTTGGAATTTATTTGGTATTTTTCTGACTATTTTAAAGCCTCCTACTGATTTCTGAAATATATAAAAAAATTTAAATATCAAAACCCTTCCTCGGGCTGACACTTGTCAGCCATCCATCCGTCCATCTCCGCCCGGACCGATCCCCGCCGTCCGCGCCATTCCGCCTCCCCTCCCTCTCCGTGCGCCACGTGTCGTACATCCGCCGGCTTCCCCGCAGCTAATCCTCAAAGGGATTACCTACCCTTATTGGGTAGGCAGTGCCTCCCCGCCCGACTAGTTTACACCGCCGCTCTCTTCCCTCCCCGCTCCCTCGGCGCGCGTTCGAGCCCCGCTCCGCGCGCGAGGTTGAGTTTCTTTTTGTTTTTGCGCTGACAAGCGGGCCCCACCCGTCAGAGACCGCCGGTCTGCGTAGGTCACTGCCAGTGGGTCCCACCTGTCAGGCCTTCGTCCCCGCGTGACCGTTCCTTCTCTCGCGCATCGCCGCCATTATCGCGCCGCCGCCGAGCTCGCGTTTCGTCTCCTCGGCCGTTACTTCTTCGCCTTTAATGAACCGGGAGCGTCCGCTCGTCGCCGCCGTTAACTGCGCCCGTTTTCACCCGAGGAGACGCCCGTTTCCGCCGCGAAGCGTCGGTAACCGTCGCATTTACGCCGGCGAGGACGTGCGTCGGTTTCTTCCTCCGCCGTGTATAAAAGCGAACCCCGGTCATCCTTTTCTTCCCCTTCGCGCTCACTCTCTCTCTCCCGTTCTCGCATGCGTTCATAGCCGTAGTCGCCGCCGTGTTTCACCGTCGTCGGCGATCTTCGTCACCGCCGCCGGTAAGCGTCCACCGCGCCGAACGCCTGCGCGCCGCCCCTCCGTCCGCGCGCCAGCGAGACGCGTCCGCGCTTGCTCCCTCGGTCGCCGCGCCCGCGTCCGCGCCCGCCCACGCGCGCTCGCGTCCGCGACGCTTCGGGAGACGCGCCGGCCACGCGTCGACGATCGTGCGTCTCTCCGCCACTGCACCGCGGCATCTCCACCACACACTCCGCGACGGCCCGGATGCGTCCACGCTTCCTCAGCACGGCCGTCAGATCAGCGCCTGCCTCGGCCCCGCCGCCCGCATCCGCGCTACGCCTCGCGCGACGGGTCGAGCCACGCGTCGACCATCGCGCGGTTTCCCGCGTCTTCACCGTTTCATCGCCGCCGTCGCTTTGGATCTGGATCAGCGCACCAGATGCAGCCACGCGTCCGAACCACAGCCGTTCGATCCACCTCCGCCGACAGCCGCGCACCCGCCGCGTCAGCCCTGACACCTCAGTCATCCACGTCAGCCCTAGCTGACGTGTCTGCCACGTTAGAGCCACGTCAGCCGAAAACCCGATCCGGGTGCCACGTCAGCGCCACGTCGGATGCCACGTGTCATGCCACGTGTCGCATTTCCGCGTGCCACGTCAGCATTTGTAATGGTCCGTGGACTCGGTCCACCGTAGACCGGGCCCACATGTCGGCTTCTGTATTTTTTATTTTAATTCCCTTGCTGACGTCATAATTAGAATTTACTTTTGTGAAATAATTCCAAGAAAATCCGTGCTGACGTCATAATTCATTTTCAGTTAAAAGATAATTCCAGAAATTATCTTTTTCCATTTTCTCTGATTTCAAACTTCCAACAGCCATATCTTGCCCATTTTAGCTCCAAATTGATCCATTCAAATTTCTAAATTCATCTAAAATTCTAATCTTTCAATTGGTATATTTAGTTTCAATTTTTGAATTTTTATTTTATTTTATTTGGATTTCTTGATTTACGTGTAGAGACCGATTTGTCCGAGGAACTTCAAGAGCAAGCCCCGGAAAATTTCAACCCAGCACAGGAAGGCAAGTCTCCTTTGATCATTTTGATCCTATGTTTTGCAAGTTTTCTTTGATCAACTTGCTCAAATGATTTATAAAATGATTAGGTAGTTATTTTAAATTATTGCATGCTTATGTTATATCAAGTGATAATTTGATTTAGAAAATTTAGTTAAATACCCAATTTGTTATACCTTCCATTGAAAATTGTTTACTTTGTACCATTGTCAACTTAGGATATTCCTTTGACTCAATAATGAGTTAGTATTACATCTGTTGAATTTTTAAATACTAGCAAATGCTTAGCGTAGCAAATCAATGTAATAATGCTCAAATGAGTAGCATGTTTGCTAAATGTTTTGATCAATGGTTTGTTTGAACATTGGTAATGGATGTTACCATTGTTAATTGATTTGTTTGAAAAGTGGTAATGGATGTTACCACTGTTAATTTGAAAATAAAAATGAAGTTCAAAGGGAAAAGTTGACAAGGGTGGATGGAAGGTTTGGCTGGTGCAGTTTAGCACGAGAGTTTTTGGGATTGTGAATGAACCACCCTGGTCGTTTAAGGACCGACGCTTGTGTTTGTCCAAACTGAGCAAAACAGTGCAACCACAAGTCTATATGGGTACGACCTAGCTAACTAATCTATAAAGGTGTAGTTTAGATATCACCAGTGGTGTATTGAGTGCCAGGGTGTACTGGTTACTCATAGTGAGGGACAGGGTTTACTGTACTCATACGGCGCAAGAGGGGGCTCCGACTCGTGGATTCGAGTTGTGGTGAAACCTTAGCGGGTGGTATCTAGCTATACTGGAGTAGGTGAAAGGCTTTGTGATGTTTTATCTGGGTCTCATGCCAAAGGAAGCATGTTGACTATTAAGATAATTTATCTCTTGTGGGTAAAGTGTACAAACTCTGCAGAGTAAAAACATTCGAATAGCCGTGCCCACGGTCAAGGGCGGGCAAGGAATGCATTCACATGGTAGAAGTTTGATTTTGATTTCAAAATAAAATGGTTTGTCAAACTTGAGAGTGGTATAACTCTCGTGATTTAAATCTGGTGGTGTAACCAGATCAGGTGGTTTAACCTGAGGTTTTTGAAAGTTGGCAGATAGCCTGAGATATTAGTGTTGGTGGTTTAACCTTCACTAAGTTATTTATCTAATTTCAATTATAAAAAAACAAGATGTTTATCAAATGGCCTTTGAAGTAATTATGTAGTTTTGAAATAAAATGCTGATTTTTTTGCAAAAGAACCATATAGCCTTCCTTTGTGAAGCCTTGCATCTATGCATCTTTCCCAAGACTTGCGGAGTACAATTTTGTACTCACATGTTGCTCTACAAATACATTAGCAGAGAATGAAGAAGCTCAAGCTGGAGAATACGACTTCTGTGCCGAGTGTGGATGCGGTGGTTTCTTCCCGGATGCTTAGGATTCGTTTCCCCAGTCAATTGCCTGTGGCAGATTGATGGGTCGATTAATTTACTTTTTGCTTCCGCTGTGTTTATTTTCGTTTTAAGGTTCTGTGAACCTTTGTAAGGCAATGACCAATGTAAAACTTCAGTTATTATTGTAATAAATCGTGGATGACAATGTACCGTTTTTTCTGGTTATCTGTGTGTACTAGCATTGATCTGGGACTAGTACTGTAATGCACAGGGGGGTCCGGAAGTTTCTACTCCGGGTCCCACAGAAGTGGTATCAGAGCCATCTTGACTGTAGGACGAACCCTAGGTTTTGGGAAGTTTTAAGGACTTATGTTTAAAAAGAATATATTAAAAATATATAAGCTTCTTTGCTTCTACTCTCCTCTTACTTAGTATCTTGTTTCTGTCCTCCCTTTTCACTATTTAAAAATCTTTACTGATCTCTCCTCTTTTCAAACTTGTAGATGGCAGGTTCATCGTCATCAGCCCCGTGGGATCACCATTCTCATGGCGAGAGCGAGGGAGCTTTTGTGACTCGTCTACGGCAGCTAATGCAGCATCTGAAGTACACCCAACAGCCTATTTTCAGAGGGCGGAACACGCGAGTGATGAGCATGGACTCCTGGAGCATGGAGGTGTTCATTTACGCTCCAGACGGGAGGATTGACCCAGTTGAGCGTCATAGTGAGTATCCACGGACCTTCTGCTCAGATGCGATCCAGGATGCAGCACAGTTGGCTATCTCGAAGTTGTGCAGGAGGCACAAGGAGGAGCTACGACAGTCACCTTTTTGCTTCTTCCCGACGACGAGAGCAGGACAGACTCATCCAGAGCCTTTCCAGCTGGTGGTGGACGACCCGCGCTTGTCTCACCAGGTGCAGCACACTCTGGCAGCTTCAGCGACTTACGCCAGAGCTCAGCAGGAGATCGGACTTCTTCGGAGGCTGCTTTCGTCGAGCTACGACCACTCCGACACTCTCCGAGCCCAGCTACTGCAGAGTGAGGCTGCCCACGCCGACGTCGTTCAGGCGAGGACTGCTGCCGAGGCAGAGGTAGAGCGTCTTCGAGCTGCTACCACTACACCGACTCCACCAGCCCCTGTTGCTGCTCCAGTCCAGATTACGGGACCTCGCACTAGGCTTACTGCGAGGAAGAGTGTGCGACGCTCCAGTCCGCCACCCGACGTTGATATTGGAGGATCTAGCCGAGGACGCCAGCTATCTCGCTCCGGTTTTTCCGATTTCAGTCAGAGTCGATCACGGTCGCGTTCGCCGAACAACTGCCGTGGTTGTGGACAGAGACACTCATCGGATTCAGAGGAGGACCCCGAGGAGGATCCGGAGGAGCGCATCATCGTGGAGGATGAGTAGTTAGTTGAGTCAGTAGTACCCAAATAATTGTCCACGTTCTTAGAACGCTTTATCATATTTTGGTGTGTTAGATGGACTGTACCAAGCCTATGTGCACTTGTGGTGCAGCCATTCATAAAATTATCTTGATTTCAATAAAGTTTTCCTTAAGTGGTTGCTGGTTTCTTCTTGTGTGTTGGCTTGGGATGTTATTTAGTTTCCCCTAACCTCTTATCTATGCTAGTTCCCTCTTACCTTTTGCTAACCCTGGAAACCGCTTCAGATGGTGAACACAAGGAGCAACCCGGGCAGTAGCCGTAACCCCAATGCTCAACCAGAAGACAACATTCCACCTCCGCCAGCTCAAGCTCCCAACATGGAACAGATGATGGCCATGCAGTTGCAACTACTTCAAGCCTTGGCCCAAAATCAAGTCCAGCAAGCACCAGTTCAACAGCCACAGTCTAAACTTGGGGAATTTATGAGAACCCGACCTCCGACCTTTGCAGGATCTGCTGACCCTTTGGAGGCGGATGATTGGATTAAAGAAATAGAAAGGAAACTCAATTTGGCTCAATGTGCAGAACATGAGAAGGTTCTGTACGCCGCCCACCAACTCAAGGGAGTTGCTGCTAATTGGTGGGATAACTACTGTGCCGCACATCAAGATGCTCAAAATATTGCATGGGTAGAATTTTTGGAAGCCTTCCGTACTGCTCATATTCCTATGAGTATTATGGAAATGAAGAGGAAGGAGTTTCATCAGCTACAACAAGGAAACCTTAGTGTTTCCGCATATCTGAGTAAATTTATCCAATTATCAAGATATGCACCGGAAGATGTGGCGACTGATGCCGCAAGGATCTGGAGGTTCATGGGAGGAATGGACCCCAACCTCAAAGTTCAGTTAGTCTCCAATGACTACCCTACTTTTCAACATCTGGTGAACAAAGCTTTAGTACAAGAAGATGCCCAGCGTCAGCTTTTTGATGCTAGGAAAAGGAAGTTTCAAGCCCAACAGTTTGCTAGCAGTTCCCGTCAACGCCCTACTCAACAACAGTACAACCGGCCTCCAGTGCATAATCATCCAAGTACACCCATTTCTGCACCTCGCCCTTTGCCTCAAATTCCTAGAACTGGAAATGCAGCCCAACAACAGCAGAATAGAAATGTAGCTGCAGGAGTGCAATGCTACAATTGCAAAAATATGGGACACTATGCCAGCAGTTGCCCACAGAAGCGTCAAGCAGTAACCCCGGTCCGCTTCAACCTGGATCCTACACCAGCAAGAGCTCCAACTACCGGTCAAGGACGTGGAAGCCCTCAGACACCTCAGACTCCATAGCCATTCAACAGAGGGCGTATCAATCATGTCACCGTAGAAGCAGCGGAAGATGCACCAGACGTAGTTCTGGGTAAGTTCCTGGTTAATTCAGTACCAGCAATTATATTATTTGATTCTGGAGCTACACATTCATTCGTAACAAAAGCTTTTGCTGAAAGAAATAATTGGAATATTTGTTTGCTAAAGAACCCTATGATAGTCCAATCTCCTGGAAAAGAATTGAGGACTAAATTGGTTAGCCCTAGTGCAACCATAATTATAAATGGAGTAAAGTTCCTAGCGAACCTTATTATAATAGACTCCGATGGCATAGATATAATACTTGGTATGGATTGGTTGATCAAGTATAAAGGACAGATAGATTGTGCCAATCGTGCCATTAGTCTTACCAATTCTGACGGAATTCAGATAAGACATGAGGCAGTTATGCGCTCAAAGAAGAACATTATGTTAACCAACTTAAAAGGGAAAAAGTTGGAGGATGTGTCGGTAGCTTGCGAATACCCTGATGTTTTCCCTGAGGAATTGCTAGGACTGCCACCAGATCGAGAGATTGAATTTGTTATAAATCTGGTACCTGGTACAGCCCCAATATCAAAAAGACCTTATCGGATGTCAGCTGATGATTTAGCTGAAGTCAAGAGGCAGATTCAAGAATTACAAGAGAAAAGTTTCATTAGACCAAGTTCTTCACCTTGGGGAGCCCCAGTGCTTTTGGTAAACAAGAAGGATGGTAGTCAGCGTATGTGCGTGGACTATAGAGCTTTAAATGAAGTAACTATAAAGAATAAGTATCCCTTACCCCGGATCGACGATTTGTTCGATCAACTCAAAGGATCAAGTGTCTTCTCCAAGATTGATCTTCGGTCAGGATATCACCAGTTGAAGATTAGACCAGAAGATATACCAAAGACAGCCTTCGCCACAAGATATGGACTATATGAGTGTACGGTGATGTCTTTCGGTCTGACAAATGCCCCGGCATACTTCATGAATTTGATGAATAAAGTATTTATGGATTATTTAGATAAGTTTGTTGTTGTCTTTATAGATGACATTCTTATCTATTCGAAAAACGATAAAGAACATGAGGATCATCTAAGGATAGTATTGCAAAGACTCCGTGAACACCAGTTATATGCCAAGTTTAGTAAGTGTGCATTTTGGTTAAAGGAAATTGAGTTTTTGGGACACGTTATTTCGGCAGAAGGAGTATCTGTAGATCCTGGAAAAGTTAAGGATGTATTAAATTGGACTCCACCCAAGACAGTAACTGAGATCAGAAGTTTTCTGGGATTAGCCGGTTACTATCGTCGATTCATTGAAGGCTTTTCCAAGATTGCCAGACCTTTAACTCAGTTGTTAAAGAAAGAAAGAAAATTTGAATGGAACAAATCTTGTGAGGATAGTTTTCAAGAGTTAAAGAAGAGGTTAACTTCAGCACCGGTTCTGCGGTTACCGGATATTAGAAAAGATTTTGAAGTTTATTGTGACGCATCCAAACAAGGTCTTGGATGTGTACTAATGCAAGAGGGAAAGGTTGTTGCTTATGCGTCAAGGCAGTTAAGACCTCATGAAGAAAATTACCCCACTCATGATTTAGAGCTAGCTGCTGTAGTGCATGCTCTAAAGTTGTGGAGGCATTATCTAATCAGTAATCGGTGTGAGATATATACGGATCATAAAAGTTTAAAGTATATATTCACTCAACCTGATCTTAATCTGAGACAAAGAAGATGGCTCGAACTAATAAAGGATTATGATGTGGGAATACACTATCATCCCGGAAAGGCTAATGTAGTGGCCGATGCTTTGAGTCGGAAGATCCATGTTAACAATATGTTGATTCAAGATAGTCAGTCAACTCTTCGCGAAGAATTTCAGCGTCTCAATTTGGAAGTGATAAATGAAGGAATTCTGTCTACGTTAAAGGTTCAACCCACTTTAGAAGATCAGATCAAGGCAGCTCAGAAAGAAGATGAGTATGTTAAGGAAATAAAAGAGAACATGAAGAAAGGCAAAGCACCTGGATTCTCAGAAGATGAAGAAGGAATTCTTTGGTTTGGAAAAAGGATTTTAGTACCGGAGAGAAAGGAAATAAAATATTTAATTCTAAAGGAAGCTCATGAATCAGGATATTCCATTCATCCCGGAAGTACAAAGATGTACCAAGATCTAAAGGAAAGTTACTGGTGGACCAGTATGAAACGAGAAATTGCAGAATATGTAGCTTTATGTGATATATGTCAAAGGGTTAAAGCAGAGCACCAACGACCTGCCGGTCTTTTGCAACCTCTGCAGATACCTGAATGGAAATGGGAGGAAATCGGAATGGATTTCATAACAGGACTACCAAGAACCAAGTCAGGGTATGATTCAATCTGGGTTATAGTGGATCGCTTAACAAAGGTTGCACATTTCATACCTGTAAAGACTACCTATTCAGGAGATAGATTGGCAGAGCTCTATATGTCAAGAATTGTATGTCTGCATGGAGTTCCAAAGAAGATCGTATCGGATAGAGGAACGCAATTTACCTCAAGATTTTGGCAGAAACTTCATAAAGTTTTGGGCACCAATTTAAATTTCAGTACTGCTTATCATCCTCAAACAGATGGCCAGACTGAACGAGTGAATCAGATCTTGGAAGATATGCTAAGAGCGTGTGCTTTAGCCAACAAAGCTAGTTGGGATCAAAGTTTACCCTACGCGGAATTTTCCTATAATAACAGTTACCAGTCTAGTCTGAAGATGTCTCCGTTTGAAGCCTTGTATGGCAGGAAATGCAGAACACCATTATATTGGTCAGAGACTGGAGAAAGTCAAGTATTCGGACCCGATGTCTTGAAGCTAGCCGAAGAGCAAGTTCGATTAATACGAGACCGATTGAAAATAGCACAGACCAGACAAAAGAGTTATGCAGATAATCGTCGCAGAATGTTGGAATTTACACCAGGGGATCATGTGTATCTAAAAGTGTCACCTATGAAAGGGATGCGTCGATTCAAAGTCAGTGGTAAGCTTGCTCCAAGGTATATTGGACCATTTCTAGTTATAGCAAGAAGAGGTGAAGTCGCTTATCAGTTAGAGCTTCCTCCTCAGTTGTCAGATGTACATGATGTATTTCATGTATCACAGTTGAAGAAGTGCTTAAGAGTACCAGAGGAGTTAATACCTTTAGAGGATGTTAATTTAAAAGAAGACTTGACATATCCAGAATTTCCTGTCAAGATTTTAGAAGAGGCAGAGCGCCGCACGAGAAACAAGACTATAAAATTTTGCAAAGTGCATTGGAGCAACCGTCCAGAATCGGAAGCAACCTGGGAACGTGAAGAAGATCTTCGAGCAGAGTTTCCTGATCTATTTTTCAGTCCTTCCGAATCTCGGGGTCGAGATTCCTTCTAAGGGGGGTAGGTTTGTAACATCCCAATTTTTGCTTTATTTGGAAGAAATAATTTTAAATTAATTATCTCAATTTATTTGGATTTTTCAGAATATAAAGTTCTGTTTAAAAATAAAAATTTAATATCAAAATAGGTTGGAAATATTTTTCATATGTTCAAAACATAATCAGTGAATTATGTGAATTTTTCTGCAATTTTTGGAATTTATTTGGTATTTTTCTGACTATTTTAAAGCCTCCTACTGATTTCTGAAATATATAAAAAAATTTAAATATCAAAACCCTTCCTCGGGCTGACACTTGTCAGCCATCCATCCGTCCATCTCCGCCCGGACCGATCCCCGCCGTCCGCGCCATTCCGCCTCCCCTCCCTCTCCGTGCGCCACATGTCGTACATCCGCCGGCTTCCCCGCAGCTAATCCTCAAAGGGATTACCTACCCTTATTGGGTAGGCAGTGCCTCCCCGCCCGACTAGTTTACACCGCCGCTCTCTTCCCTCCCCGCTCCCTCGGCGCGCGTTCGAGCCCCGCTCCGCGCGCGAGGTTGAGTTTCTTTTTGTTTTTGCGCTGACAAGCGGGCCCCACCCGTCAGAGACCGCCGGTCTGCGTAGGTCACTGCCAGTGGGTCCCACCTGTCAGGCCTTCGTCCCCGCGCGACCGTTCCTTCTCTCGCGCATCGCCGCCATTATCGCGCCGCCGCCGAGCTCGCGTTTCGTCTCCTCGGCCGTTACTTCTTCGCCTTTAATGAACCGGGAGCGTCCGCTCGTCGCCGCCGTTAACTGCGCCCGTTTTCACCCGAGGAGACGCCCGTTTCCGCCGCGAAGCGTCGGTAACCGTCACATTTACGCCGGCGAGGACGTGCGTCGGTTTCTTCCTCCGTCGTGTATAAAAGCGAACCCCGGTCATCCTTTTCTTCCCCTTCGCACTCACTCTCTCTCTCCCGTTCTCGCATGCGTTCATAGCCGTAGTCGCCGCCGTGTTTCACCGTCGTCGGCGATCTTCGTCACCGCCGCCGGTAAGCGTCCACCGCGCCGAACGCCTGCGCGCCGCCCCTCCGTCCGCGCGCCAGCAAGACGCGTCCGCGCTTGCTCCCTCGGTCGCCGCGCCCGCGTCCGCGCCCGCCCACGCGCGCTCGCGTCCGCGACGCTTCGGGAGACGCGCCGGCCACGCGTCGACGATCGTGCGTCTCTCCGCCACTGCACCGCGGCATCTCCACCACACACTCCGCGACGGCCCGGATGCGTCCACGCTTCCTCAGCACGGCCGTCAGATCAGCGCCTGCCTCGGCCCCGCCGCCCGCATCCGCGCTACGCCTCGCGCGACGGGTCGAGCCACGCGTCGACCATCGCGCGGTTTCCCGCGTCTTCGCCGTTTCATCGCCGCCGTCGCTTTGGATCTGGATCAGCGCACCAGATGCAGCCACGCGTCCGAACCACAGCCGTTCGATCCACCTCCGCCGACAGCCGCGCACCCGCCGCGTCAGCCCTGACACCTCAGTCATCCACGTCAGCCCTAGCTGACGTGTCTGCCACGTTAGAGCCACGTCAGCCGAAAACCCGATCCGGGTGCCACGTCAGCGCCACGTCGGATGCCACGTGTCATGCCACGTGTCGCATTTCCGCGTGCCACGTCAGCATTTGTAATGGTCCGCGGACTCGGTCCACCGTAGACCGGGCCCACATGTCGGCTTCTGTATTTTTTATTTTAATTCCCTTGCTGACGTCATAATTAGAATTTACTTTTGTGAAATAATTCCAAGAAAATCCGTGCTGACGTCATAATTCATTTTCAGTTAAAAGATAATTCCAGAAATTATCTTTTTCCATTTTCTCTGATTTCAAACTTCCAACAGCCATATCTTGCCCATTTTAGCTCCAAATTGATCCATTCAAATTTCTAAATTCATCTAAAATTCTAATCTTTCAATTGGTATATTTAGTTTCAATTTTTGAATTTTTATTTTATTTTATTTGGATTTCTTGATTTACGTGTAGAGACCGATTTGTCCGAGGAACTTCAAGAGCAAGCCCCGGAAAATTTCAACCCAGCACAGGAAGGCAAGTCTCCTTTGATCATTTTGATCCTATGTTTTGCAAGTTTTCTTTGATCAACTTGCTCAAATGATTTATAAAATGATTAGGTAGTTATTTTAAATTATTGCATGCTTATGTTATATCAAGTGATAATTTGATTTAGAAAATTTAGTTAAATACCCAATTTGTTATACCTTCCATTGAAAATTGTTTACTTTGTACCATTGTCAACTTAGGATATTCCTTTGACTCAATAATGAGTTAGTATTACATCTGTTGAATTTTTAAATACTAGCAAATGCTTAGCGTAGCAAATCAATGTAATAATGCTCAAATGAGTAGCATGTTTGCTAAATGTTTTGATCAATGGTTTGTTTGAACCTTGGTAATGGATGTTACCATTGTTAATTGATTTGTTTGAAAAGTGGTAATGGATGTTACCACTGTTAATTTGAAAATAAAAATGAAGTTCAAAGGGAAAAGTTGACAAGGGTGGATGGAAGGTTTGGCTGGTGCAGTTTAGCACGAGAGTTTTTGGGATTGTGAATGAACCACCCTGGTCGTTTAAGGACCGACGCTTGTGTTTGTCCAAACTGAGCAAAACAGTGCAACCACAAGTCTATATGGGTACGACCTAGCTAACTAATCTATAAAGGTGTAGTTTAGATATCACCAGTGGTGTATTGAGTGCCAGGGTGTACTGGTTACTCATAGTGAGGGACAGGGTTTACTGTACTCATACGGCGCAAGAGGGGGCTCCGACTCGTGGATTCGAGTTGTGGTGAAACCTTAGCGGGTGGTATCTAGCTATACTGGAGTAGGTGAAAGGCTTTGTGATGTTTTATCTGGGTCTCATGCCAAAGGAAGCATGTTGACTATTAAGATAATTTATCTCTTGTGGGTAAAGTGTACAAACTCTGCAGAGTAAAAACATTCGAATAGCCGTGCCCACGGTCAAGGGCGGGCAAGGAATGCATTCACATGGTAGAAGTTTGATTTTGATTTCAAAATAAAATGGTTTGTCAAACTTGAGAGTGGTATAACTCTCGTGATTTAAATCTGGTGGTGTAACCAGATCAGGTGGTTTAACCTGAGGTTTTTGAAAGTTGGCAGATAGCCTGAGATATTAGTGTTGGTGGTTTAACCTTCACTAAGTTATTTATCTAATTTCAATTATAAAAAAACAAGATGTTTATCAAATGGCCTTTGAAGTAATTATGTAGTTTTGAAATAAAATGCTGATTTTTTTGCAAAAGAACCATATAGCCTTCCTTTGTGAAGCCTTGCATCTATGCATCTTTCCCAAGACTTGCGGAGTACAATTTTGTACTCACATGTTGCTCTACAAATACATTAGCAGAGAATGAAGAAGCTCAAGCTGGAGAATACGACTTCTGTGCCGAGTGTGGATGCGGTGGTTTCTTCCCGGATGCTTAGGATTCGTTTCCCCAGTCAATTGCCTGTGGCAGATTGATGGGTCGATTAATTTACTTTTTGCTTCCGCTGTGTTTATTTTCGTTTTAAGGTTCTGTGAACCTTTGTAAGGCAATGACCAATGTAAAACTTCAGTTATTATTGTAATAAATCGTGGATGACAATGTACCGTTTTTTCTGGTTATCTGTGTGTACTAGCATTGATCTGGGACTAGTACTGTAATGCACAGGGGGGTCCGGAAGTTTCTACTCCGGGTCCCACACACTCACCCTCCGAGGTTGAGTCTACGTCATCTTGCCCTCTGGGATCGAGTTATCTGACACTCACCCTGTGGGGTTGAGTCTGCAACAACTCGCCCTCTGGAGTTGAGTCTGCGACAACTCGCTCTTCGTGGTCGATAGTCGTCCAACATTCACTCTTCGGGGTTGAGTTGTCTGACACTCATCCTCCAGGATCGAGTCTGTGACAACTCGCCCTCTAGGGTCGAGTGTACACTGCTTTGCACTCACTCTCCAAGGTTGGGTCGACGACCACTTGTCCTCCAAGGTCAAGTGTACACTGCCTTACACACACCCTCGGGGTTGGGTTTGTCATGAGCGCCAAGTTTTTTTGATAGGAGACAACGATGTTCGCATCTCCCTAAGGGATTTGCCACTTGCGAGCCTCGTCACAAGCACTAAGTTTTTTCGATAGGGTACGGGCGTACGGCGACGTTATCGCCTTCCCAAGCGATTAGTCACTCATGAATTTCACCCCGAGCACCTATTAGAAATAGGCCTAGGAGGCCCATTTTCTTAATTCCAAAGCATTCATAATTTAGTGCCATATTGCTATGACAAAGTGGAGGATACCATTTATAAGGTGGACTCTGTACCATTCCTTGAATTATAGATGGGATGGCATTAGAAGGGCTTTGGCTAATCACATGCGCACGCGCATTCATGTATTTTCTGTCAAAATCACATGACTTGTGACTTGGGACTGCGTTGTGACGTGGCACGCCACTTGGCAAACCAAGTTCATCTTGTTTTTGCTGAACTATGTATCATCTCTCTTCTTTTAACTAGTCATGAGACTACTTAATAATCATTATTTAGTTTTGAATATTATCAGTTGCTAGTGAATAATTGAGCAGTTACCAGTAAATTATTTCAGTTCAATAGGGGCAGTTACTAGAGAGTAATTTTTATATCTATAAAAGACCTAGTGATGTCCAGGCTTGGCAGATTGAACTCTTACATTTTTCCTTCTATTGTATTCTTCCTCTCTGGTGATATTGTGCTGCTGTGCTGCGCCGTCCAAACCTCACCGGCCTTTCTTCTCGACGTGCGCCTGGAAGGAGAGAGTGCGGCTAGCACCTGGAAGGAGGAAGTGCGGCTATCTCTGAACCATTACTACCGTGAAGAAATGCACAAGGGCGAGAATAAGGTTTCTGGGCAGCGCATATCTGTACGACCGCTAGCTTCGCTGCAACATCTATGTTCTACAGTACATCAAGCCTGCACTGCTTCCAACTCTTCATCAAGCCCAATATTAAGTCATTCGTGTGACCGATCGACTTTGATACTATTTTATATTCTATTTCTATATATTTTTGAAGTACAATGTTTTGCCTGTTGTTAGCATTGCTTTATGCATCATTAGTTATTTGTGATATTTGCTTTCTAGTAAAACTTGGAATTAAAATACTACCTATATTTCCAACATAACCAAGTTTTTTTTATGGGAGATGACAACCTTCTTGCTTCCTCGATGGACTAGCCGCTCGTGAGTTTCACCCTGAGCACCAAGTTTTTTTCGATAAGAGACATCAACCTTCTTGCCTCTCCAAGCGTTTAGCCACTCGTGAGCTTTGTCATGAGCATCAAGTTTTTCTGATGGGGAATAGAGTAACAAAACGCCCTAGAAAGAAACCGTGGATGAGCTTTGTTTCAACATCAAGCAAGAAACAACATCTCAATCCTGGTAAACGATACAAGCAACCGTAGTCCCTTAGCACCTTTGCCAAAGAACGTCATGCGGTTGCTAGAACCCTTAGCATCTTTGTTGAAGAACGATGTGCAGCCGCTAGTCGAAGCAAAGGCGCCTCAACGCCGTGCCACGCTGGTCGGTGTTCGAGCCAATATTATTTCTCGTGCAAAATGAGTCCCGAGTGCTGAGATTTTCTTGATAGAATACACACATCGTCGACTCAACGTCCGCCACATGCCATCATCCTGGATTAGAATGACTCTACCGTCGCTATTGCTATTTGGGTTTGACCCGGCGGGACCATCGAGCTTTTCTGGATAGAAGGCTTTATAGAAGAGCAAGAAGACCAACAGATAGAAGAAGCAGCAGAAGAGTACTACTATGAGTTGATCCTTGGTATTTTGACCAAGACACAGGTGTAAAATGCATGATCTCGTGAGGCAACTTGCTTGTTATTTGTGCAAGTTAAGGTGCCTTGGTCTTAATGATGCAGCGATAAATGAGGTTCCAAAAGATATAGACAAATTGAAATTCCTCAATGATTTAGGAGAATTTCCTATTGGTGATGGAAGTGGTAATGCTGAAACACAAGATGGACGGAAGTTGGAAGAGTTGGCTGATGTTATGTAGTTGAGGTGGCATCAAATGATTAAATTGGAAATGTCAGTTCCTTGTAGTACAGATTCATTGCTAGCAGATAAAAAGCATCTCCAATTTTTATATCTATGGTGCAGTGGACGTATAACTGAACCATATTTAGATGAAGATGTTAGCAATATTAAGAAGATCTTTGAGCAGCTAATCCCTCCACACAACCTGGAGGATGTACTTAGTTTGCAGGTTGCTAATCTTTGGCCAGAGGTATCCAACCTGGCTAGGTAATGTTGTGAATCTAGTCAATTTTCGGCATATTTTAATCCAGGAATTCAGCATATAAAACATGACATAAATATGCACGAGCGATCCAACAACGATGTATTCATATTCGCTAACAAACAAGCTAACAACAGCACCTATTAACATATTCATAGCGCACAGAAGCAAATACACCAGAGAAGTTTCGGTTTATACCCTCGGGCAGGGCCAGTGCCGGAGGCACCGGATGCGCCGTTACCATCAGTCAACATGATGGCCTATTCGATGTAGTCGATCGAGGCGTGATGCAGGAAGATGTTCGCAGTGCAGTCTCGCGAACGGTTCACCACCAGGAAGTAGTCGTGCACACGCCGCTGGGAAGTAGTCGTCGCAGATCGCCAAGAGCAGAAGGACGCCACCAGGAAGAAGACGACGTCGCAGATCGAGCAGCCGCGCCGATGCACTCCCCAAAAACTTGATCGCCCGCCTACCCGTGCAGGTACACAAGCGGACGGAGTTCCAGAGGCCTACTCGCCCAAAACCTTTTGCGCACAAGGCTCTGGACCGGAGATTGTAGAAAGCAGCGCAGCAGCAGAGACTTGTTACTCGCCACCAGGAAAGGAGGGAAAGGGTCGGTTATGTACCAGTAACGGACGCCATAATCATGGTGCAATCAACACGTCCGTTACAACCCACTAACGCGCCTTAACATGACCATTACAATTCGTAAAAAGTTGGCCCAGCACATCACGTCCGACCAGGCCTGTCCGTCCGTCCGTCCAACCGACCGCCACGCCACGCCATGCCTCGCCTCGCCTCGCCTCGCCTCGGCACGGCGGCGCGTGTGTGTGGCATCCCAACTGCTCTCCTCAACTTGTCTATAGGAGCACACAATTGCAACCTATTTAAGTTGAGTCAATTCCTTGTCAGTTTCCCATGTGGGACTAACCTTTATTGCACCTAGCATTAATTGTGGGCCTAGGAATTTCATTTGATTAATTGCTAAATTAAAATGGGCCAAGCCCAATTAATCCAACAAATCCCCACCAAATTTCAAGGCGCACGAGAAATGCTCTCAGTTCTGCTGTTGTTTGATATACCAGTGTTTCGATGGAGACTGTTAAGTTGAACATCCACCTAGGAAAGGGGTTACACTCATCCACAACTGAACAATGGACTATGCCTTGAATTGATAGTTTTGTGTGAACAAGCTTTACCCAATTCCTTTACTAGTACTAGGCTACTTAAAACATCCCCTCTGGTTGGAGCATATAAGTCATACTCCATGCCTATTCATGAGTATCTAGAGATCACCCAAATCTCATAGATTGTGACCAGCGGTCAAACTCATATAGGTGTGTTCCTTCTAAGATGTCCTGTAGGCTGACATCTCTGCTTTAAATAAGCCACTCGGATCACATTGAGGTAAAAACCAACCTGCCATACAGAATAGGAGAGAAGCGCATCACTGAAGAAATGAGCCCTGTAAGGGTCTCTCCTCCCAGTCAACCAACAGCTTGTTTCACCATCCTACTTCACGGGATCTCCGATCATGTAGAACAGGTTACCACTGTGGTATGCATCATGTGGGTCTCAGGCCCATCTCACTCGATGCATTATCTATCACATTACGTGATAAACCCTTTGTAAATTGGTCTGCCAGATTCTTAGCTGTCTGGACATAGTCCAACGCTATCACTCCGGAGTTTTTCAGCTTTCTGACAGACTTCAACCGCCTCTTAACATGCCTAGATGACTTCATGTTGTCCTTAGAACTGTTCACCTTGACAATTACAGTCTGATTATCACAGTTTATCAGGATAGCCGGTATCGATTTTTCAACCACCGGCAAATCCATAAGGACTTCGCGAAGCCACTCAGCCTCAACAGTGGCGGTATCTAATGCTGTGAGTTCTGCTTCCATTGTTGACCTCGTTAAGATGGTCTGCTTGCAAGACTTTCAGGAAACAGCACCACCTCCAAGTGTGAACACATATCCACTCGTGGCTTTTATCTCATCAGCATCAGAGATCCAGTTTGAATCACTGTAGCCCTCCAGTACCTTTGGGTACCCAGCATAGTGAATGCCATAGCTCACAGTTGCCTTTAGATAGCGCATCACACTCTCAAGAGCATGCCAATGATCATATCCTGGATTTGAAACAAACCAGCTTAGCTTGCTCACAGCAAACGAGATGTCAGGCCTCATAGCACTAGCTAAATACATCAATGAGCCAATGATCTGGGAGTATCTCAATTGATCCCTTGTTATTCTTCGGTTTTTCCTCAATAACACACTAGGATAATAAGGAGTAGAAGCAGGCTTGCAGTCACTATAACCAAAGTGACTCAAGACCTTCACCACATAGTGGGATTGCACGAGTGTAACCCCACCATCGCCTCCTCTCAGTAGCTTAATGTTAAGAATCACATCAGCCACTCCCAAATCTTTCATCTCAAAACTCTTGGACAGAAAGTTCTTGACCTCCTCAATCACATTGAGGTTGGTCCCAAAAATTAGTATGTCATCAACATACAAGCACAAGATCACTCCTTCTCCCCACCATAGCGATAGTACACATATCTGTCGGCTTCATTCACAACAAAGCCAGCAGATGTTAAAGTTCTGTCGAACTTGTCATGCCATTGCTTAGGTGCTTGATTTAGGCCATACAAAGACTTTAACAACTTGCACACCTTTCCTTCATGACCTTCTACCACAAACCCGTCTGGCTGATCTATATAAATCTCCTCCTCCAACTCTCCATTTAGGAAAGTTGTCTTAACGTCCATTTGATGAACGAGAAGACCATGAGAGGAAGCCAGGGCAAGTAGTACTCGAATTTTGGTCAATCGGGCAACAGGTGAATAAGTATCAAAGAAGTCCTCGCCTTCTTTCTGGGTATAACCCTTGGCCACAAGCCTTGTCTTGTACTTTTTAATTGTACCATCAGGCCTAAGCTTTTTCTTGAAAACCCATTTACATCCTACAGGTTTACACCCATAAGGATGATCAACGACCTCCCAAGTTCCATTAGACATAATAGAGTCCATCTCACTCCGTACTGCTTCCTTCCAATAGTCAGCGTCAGGAGAAGAATATGCCTCTTCAATGGTTCTTGGAGTGTCATCCACGAGGTATACAATGAAATTATCACCAAAAGACTTTGCAGTCCTCTGTCTCTTACTCTTACGAGTAACTTCATTGTTATCCTCCTCAGGATTTTCCACAAGCGTTTGCTCAACATGTTCTATCGGCATAAAAGAATCAAGGAAAATTATAGGTTCTTGACTAGATAAGCTAGGTACATCACCTTTCATAGGAAATTCATTCTCAAAAAATGTAGCATTTTTGGACTCTATGATTGTACCAACACGCACGTCAGGTACTCCAGTTTTTATAATTAAGAACCTATAACCCACGCTGCGCATAGCATAACCAAGGAATACACAATCTACGGTTTTGGTCCAAGTTTGCGCTTCTTGACAATTGGCACATTAACTTTGGCCAAACATCCCCAGGTGCGCAAGTATGAGAGAGTCAACTTCTTCTTTTCCCATTCCTCGAATGGTGTTACTTCTTTGTTCTTTGGAGGAACTCTATTCAGGACATGACACGCGGTCAATATAGCCTCACCCCACCATTCCTTAGAAAGTCCCGTAGTGTCTAACATGGCGTTAACCAATCAGTTAGAGTGTGGTTCTTTCTTTCGGCAACCTCGTTTGATTCGGGAGAATAGGGAGGCGTCCTCTCATGAATAATTCCATGTTCCTCGCAGAATAAAGTAAACTCATTTGAAAAATACTCTCCCCCACGATCAGACCTTACCCGCTTGATTTTCCTCTCAAGTTGGTTTTCTACCTCAGCTTTATAGATCTTAAAGTAATTCAACGCTTCATCTTTTGTTTTCAATAAGTACACGTAGCAAAATCTAGTGCAATCATCTATAAGCGTCATGAAATATTTCTTTCCACCTTTAGTCAACAAGCCATTCATCTTGCACAAATCGTAATGAATGAGTTCTAACGGTGCCAAATTCCTCGCCTCTTTTGCTGCCTTGTGAGGCTTGCGAGGTTGTTTCGATTGAACACACGCATGGCACTTAGAACCTTTGACCAAAGTGAATTTCGGGATTAAACTCACATTAGCTAAGTGCGTCATACACCCAAAATTAACATGATAAAGTCGTGAATGCCAAACATTAGACTCATCATCATCATTACACACATGGTTCACAACTTTATTACAGGAATCCATCAAAGAAAAACGGAACAAGCCTCCGCTCTCATAGCCTTTACCAACAAATGTTCCATTCCTAAACACGGCACATTTATTGGACTCAAATGCAAGCCTAAAACCATCTCTACACAGTAGAGAGCCGCTGACGAGATTCTTCTTTATGGAGGGGACATGCTGCACGTTCTTCGGCTGCACGGTCTTTCCTGAAGTAAACTTCAGATCGACCGTACCAACACCATGAACAGCTGCATGCGATCTGTTCCCCATCAACAAGGTGCAACCTCGACCGACCTGATAAGATGAAAACAAGGAAGTATCAGCACACACATGAATATTAGCACCAGTGTCAACCCACCACTCAGGTGATTGACAGACAGACAGAACTGTAGGTAAATAATTACCTTACCCCGATGTTCCTCCAGCATCACTAATAACCATGTTGGCAGACTTCTTCTGCTTATCCTTGCGGTCTGGACAGTCCTTAGCCCAATGGCCAGAATCACCGCACACAAAGCAGCTGCCCTTTCCTTTGCCTTTCTTCTTAAACTCAGTAGTAGCCTTGGGCTTGACAATAGGCTTATTTTTCTTCTTGTTGTGGGAAGCCAGAGGGTTCTTCTTCTGCACCCAATTGGCGCTAGAACCTCCCTCAGCAGCAACTTTCTTGCCACGAGTATCTTTTGCCCTCGCCTTCTCTTCAACACCAAGAGTGCCAATGATATCAGTAACACTGAACTCCTGCCTTTTGTGCTTTAGAGAGGTAGCAAAATCTGACCAAGAAGGTAACTTGGCGATAATACTGCCAACCACAAACTTGTCTGGTAACTCGCACTTATTGTTCTCAAGCTCCTTTGCCAGCGCCTGAATCTCATGAGTTTGCACTACTATAGAACTGTCATCGACCATCTTGTAGTCATAAAACTGCTCCATGACATATAGCTCACTGCCAGCATCGGAAACTCCGAACTTGGCCTCAAGTGCATCCCACATCTCTTTGCCCTAGGCAAATGCATGTACACATCCACAATGTTGTCCGCCAGTATGTTGACAAGTGCACCTTGAAACAAGTTATCCGCTACACTGAACTTGCGTTCATCCTCATCAGACAAAGGCTCAGCGAGCTTGCCTTGTGCAACATGAAAACATTCCATGGCAGTAAACCACAGGATCGCACGTGCACGCCATCTCTTGAAATTGGAACCATCAAACGGAGGGTGCGGCTTAAACGACGCAGCAAATCCAACTATCAAAAAAGACCTATCAAGTTTTTGTATTGTTGTGAATCTAGTCAATTTTCGGCATATTTTAATCCAGGAATTCAGCATATAAAACATGACATAAATATGCACGAGCGATCCAACAACGATGTATTCATATTCGCTAACGAACAAGCTAACAACAGCACCTATTAACATATTCATAGCGCACAGAAGCAAATACATCAGAGAAGTTTCGGTTTATACCCTCGGGCGGGGCCAGTGCCGGAGGCACCGGATGCGCCGTTACCATCAGTCAACATGATGGCCTATTCGATGTAGTCGATCGAGGCGTGATGCAGGAAGATGTTCGCAGTGCAGTCTCGCGAACGGTTCACCACCAGGAAGTAGTCGTGCACACGCCGCTGGGAAGTAGTCGTCGCAGATCGCCAAGAGCAGAAGCACGCCACCAGGAAGAAGACGACGTCGCAGATCGAGCAGTCGCGCTGATGCGCTCCCCAAAAACTTGATCGCCCATCTACCTGTGCAGGTACACAAGCGGACGGAGTTCCAGAGGCCTACTCGCTCAGAACCTTTTGCGCGCAAGGCTCTGGACCGGAGATTGCAGAAAGTAGCGCAGCAGCAGAGACTTGTTACTCGCCACCAGGAAAGGAGGGAAAGGGCCAGTTATGTAGCTACGCCTGGGAGCTGGGGAAACGAACCTGGACACCAGAATGGGTCCGTTACCAGTAACGAACGCCATAACCACTGTGCAATCAACACGTCCGTTACGGCCCACTAACGCGCCTTAACACGACCGTTACAATTAGCAAAAAGTTGGCCCAACACGTCCAGCCAGGCCTATCCGACTGCCACGCCATGCCTCGGCTCGGCACTGCACGGCGGCGCGCATGTGTGGCATCCCAACTGCCCTTCTCAACTTGTCTATAGGAGCACACAATTGCAACCTATTTAAGTTGAGTCAATTCCTTGTCAGTTTCCCATGTGGGACTAACCTTTATTACACCTAGCATTAATTGTGGGCCTAGAAATTTCATTTGATTAATTGCTAAATTAAAATAGGCCAAGCCCAATTAATCCAACATGTAATACCGATTATTTAGTTTGCAGGTTGCTAATCTTCAAGACTCGTGCAATTTAGTCATCCGTTGTATTATTTTATCTTTTTTTACCATAACTCGCTCGTCGGCCCCGCGGCCGCATCGCTCGTTGGCCTCTCCCTCGCCTCTGACAGACGACCAGCAGTCGGCGGCGCCTGGCGACCGGGGCCGTGGCTATCGGATCTAGACTGGGGCAGTTAGATCCAGCGGACACTGACCTCTGCTTCGCCGATGTGGAGAGAGATGGGGGAGAGACACTAGAGACGTTCATTGGGTCTCCTTCGACGAGGTGTACAGCCAGCTGTGGGACCCACCGTATTTGGTACATGTATTTCTAATTTCTGCTTTTCCTTCTACACAGATCTCGAAGCGCCATGGAGGGTCCAGATTGCGTGTGCAAATGCACCCGTGTGCAGATAATCGTCGTTCAAGGAAATTAAAACGGATCACGTACAACAGCAAAACGCAATCCCTCCCTTGAAAATTATAGTGCATGGAGGGTTCTTTTGGGCTGTATCTTATGATTTACCTTATACTCATTGTGGCGACCGCGGTCGGTCGGTTTTTTTACTATTCAACTTTTTTTATCTTTTTCTGATTATTTTGCTTTATTTTAGATATTTTTATATTTTTTCTGTATTTCTTTGCACCGTCCGTGATGACCTAATATGTTTTTTCTATTGTTAAATTTTATTTAAATTTAATTATGCCAAATAAGCTGACTCAGATACAGTAAAAAAATAAGCCAGCTATAGTAAAAAAGCTATAAGCCATCGTCATTCTGAACATAAAATTTTAAATTTTGTCTATTCGCGAGAGGTAGTACGCGAAGAAAAATAGTCATATGTGATTTTGGTCCTTACAGATGAACTTAGTATACTTTTTACTACAATTTTACTGTTAACCCTATTTGTTGTGGTAATGTGGTGAATGTGAACCGGATTTGCTGTTTTCAGCTGGTTTGTCATACGGTACTGTTTGGAGAACGGTTCATCTTCAACGCATGCTAAAGTCTTGTTTGGACATTGGCCCGTGATCTGTCCTTTTGTGACTGTAAGCGTTCTTTAGTCAGAAGTAGTAGTATTTTCCATGTGGCGACGAACCGAGATAATGTGCTTAGTCCAGGTACTGTAATGTGAAAAGATTCTTTGCTTTCTTTGATACTATCACACATCTTTTGGTTACAGCTGTGTTTGTTGTTCATCTGCTGCTGTTATGAACGTAAGGCTCACCTTCACCAGCACTCCATATTCAATGCAGTGAAAAGAAGCAAATTCAGTATGATCCGAAGAGGTCGCGTGTAGCTGTCTGTGTTCTGTGTTTCCATTCAGGTCAGGATCGAAAAATCACGCACAACATTTCTTCAGTTCGTTTAGCGCTCTGTGGCAGAGATCCTGTGAGACCAAACAAATTCTTGCCGTTTTTCGTTGCATTGTTCGTGCAGTTCGCAGTAATGGTGAGTGATACACATCATACTGATACGCAGCTATCTGATTCTGGGTTATTTGTGTTGTCCGATCGGAAACGGACGGTGGACGAATTAGTTGGAAAACGGCAAGGTTTGCCGTCCGAATGCAAAGGCAGAGGGAGCACATCGCAAGGCACCGCCCGGCAAGCCCAATCCTCCGGTTCGCCGTCGTCATCTTTTCGGTAAATCTACCCTGGCATATTGAGCTAGCTGGGTCACCAACACTGCTGTTGTTCCTCTTATTTGGTGTATCGAATTTTAATTATTTTTTTCTGTTTGCCAATTTTTAGAGGAAGGCGTCATGCCTGCTACTTCATGCTTGAGAGAATCCTAGGGCCAGGTCTGTCTGTACACTACTAGTACATTTCTTCCTCCAAGCCTGCATTTTTACATTTGGAGTTACAATCTCATCATGTGCTGTTTCCTTGGTGAGGGAACAAACTTAATTTTCTCAAGGAATCTTCTCAGCTTCCTGTTCAGTTTTACCCTACTTTATTTCTGAATCTGATGCGACTCTGTGATAGACAAGCTGTGCTTATCGGTTTATATAAGTTACTTCCTTCTCCCTGAACTAAATCACACGAATATTTCTCTTTCGATAATTAAGGACCACAAGACATAAAGTTAGGGTGCTGATTCTCAAATTTTCTCATGACTCAGATAGCACCGAAAGAAAAGTTATTCTGCAAATTGTCGCAGTATAGCAATTCCCTTTCTCTTATTCGATTAATCAACTTTCAGGTGTCATATATGCAGTAAAAGAAAGGAATGCACAAGTTGTACAAAAAGAATTGATCCGAGCGATAGATGCTCATCTAAGAAAGATGAGTAGTCATGGCAGCACTCCGCTGCTTCATTGTTCAGTTCGTGGTGAACAAGGTCGCTGATTCAAGGATGCAGTGATGCGGACGGCATAAGTTTCTTATGGATCAGTTGTGCTCATTTCTGTTTTCCCTATGATCTTCTAGACCGGTGGCCATGATCAACCCACATTCTGGTACTTTATTTATGTTCTATAATTTTCAAGTAATGGCTCATTTCTGATGAACTTCTCGTTTAAATATTTCTGATGAACTTCATTTCCCCTATTTTGCAGCACCGGGATCAGCAGTATGCCCTCAGTGACTGGTGATACTCTGTTCTGTTCTATACGTTAACTGTGCCTCGAAGCAGTTAATCTCAGCCCCTTTTGGTCTCAGTCCGTCGAGCTCTGACATTAGTAATGGCTTGATCAGCACAGCAAACTGCTTCCTCTTATTTGGTGTATTGAATTTTAATTCTTTTTTATGTTTGCCAATTTGCAGAGTAAGCCGTCATGCCTGCTACGTCATTCTTGAGAGAATCCTAGGGCCAGGTCTGTCTGTACACTACTAGTACATTTCTTCCTCCCAAGCCTGCATTTTTACATTTGGAGTTACAGTCTCGTCATGTGCTGTTTCCTTGGTGAGGGAACAAACTTAATTTTCGCAAGGAATCTTCTCAGCTTCCTGTTCAGTCTTACTCTACTTTATTTCTGAATCAGATGTGACCCCGTGATAGACATGCTGTGCTTATCGGTTTATATATGTAACTTCCTTCTCCCTGAACTAAGGTGGTGATCGGTTCGGCTGAAAGCCTCATGGCTTATGGCTGAAAACACTGTAGTTGGCTGAAAAAAGCACTATAGCTGACAGAGGCTTATTTACCATAATTAAATTTAAAAAAATTTAAAAATAGAAAAAACATATTAGCCCATCACGTATAATGTAAACAAATACGAGGAAAAAAAGAACCGGTAAAAAAACTAAAAAAAGCCAAAAGTTCAGAAAAAGACGAAATTTATGAATAGTGCAAAAATAAGCTGAAGCCAGAAGCTGAAGCCATATTGATCAGGGCCTAAATCACACGAATATTTCTCTTTCGATAATTAAGGACCACAAGATATCAAGTTACGGTGCTGATTCTCAAGTTATTCGCACCGTCTGCAAATTGTCGCAGTATAGCAATTCCCTTTCTCTTATTCGATTAATCACTTTGAGGTGTCATATATGCAGTAAAAGAAAGGAATGCACAAGTTGTACAAAAAGAATTGATCCGAGCGATAGATGCTCATCTAAAAAAAGATGAGTAGTCATGGAAGCACTTAGGGACTAGAGGGCCACTTTGAAATTCTCTGCGCACACGTTATTCTCCAATCAAGCTCCTTTTATACCTGTGGCTGGCTAGAGGCCAGCTCTCCTTCTGATCATCAACCGCTGCTCCATTGTTCAGTTCATGGTGAACAAGGTCGCTGATTCCAGGATGCAGTGATGTGGGCGGCAGAACTTTCTTATGGATCGGTTGTGCTCATTTCTGTTTTCCCTATGATCCTTTAGATCGGTGGCCATGATCAACCCACATTCTGGTACTTTCTTTATGTTCTACAACTTCAATTTTCAAGTAATGGCTCATTTCTGATGAACTTGTCGTTTTGAAATTTCTGATGAACTCCATGTCTCCATTTTCCAGAACCGGGATCAGCAGTATGCTCTGAGAGATGAACTGAAGATACTGTCTGTTCTGTTCTATGCGTCAGTTGCCCCTCGAAGCAGTTAATCTTAGTCTCCTTTGGTCTCAGTCCGTCAAGCAGCTCTGACATTATTAATGGATTGATCAGCACAGAAAACTCCTTCCGTAAGTTCATTATTGCTGATTCTTATTGCCAATCTTATTGGCACCACAATGCCCTAGACATCTACCTGCATACATGCTGTGCAATCCTATGAGGTACTCTATTGTTGCAGATCCATACTCTCACAGCAGCAACAACAACAACAATAACAACAAAGTCTTTTATCCCAAACAAATTGAGGTAGGCTAAAAATTAAATGAAACATCGTTAAGATCAAAGAGACGAGAGTCTTGAAGACCTACAATACTAAAACCCCCGTACAGCCTACCAACTGAACTAAGAGCCTAAAATACCGGTCCTAAACTTTTTTATAGTTCCGATATGTGGATCGCTAACTTTCATACATTTCTATCCAAAGCTAATTCTTTAGATACATTCTAATTCTTCAAGTCTAATTTAACGGTTTCCTTCACATTAGTTTTGGTCGACTTCTGCCTCTTCTTATATTTTCAGTACGTCTTAAAATTTCACTACGTACTGATGCCTCAGAAGGCCTCCATTGAAGATATCCAAACCATCTCAAGCGAAATTAGATAAACTTATCTTCAATTGGTGCTATCCCCACCCTATCACGTGTAGCGGAGATGAGGATTCTATAGTGGATATGTGGTTACACAAGGCGGGATCTAATCCGCAATGATGATATACATAGCAGATCCATTCTCTCACTATATTAAGTTATCCAAAATGTACATAGCAAAGTAGAGATACCTCAATAAATGTCAATTTGAAGAAACTAAAACGGAAGTGCAAAGATTCTCCAAAAAAAAGGAAAGGCAAAATGCTAACACAAAAGTTGATACCGCAAATCCAACTGTACTAAATTTGTCAAACACCAACGTGGATCTTTTTTCTTGAGCCTTTTGGACGCAAGTTGATTGGAAAAGCTAAAGTCGTGATACCTAGCGCATTAGCATCTCATCCACATGGATCGGCATTATGCATGATTTACTGAAGTTAATAGCTACTAGAATCCCCGCAAAAAAAGGAAAAACTATTAGAATACAAAGTGTGAAAGCGATAAGCTGGGCATACAATTGTTTACTTTGAACATGTTTCTAGTAATGTACAAATATTTAAAAACTTACTTTTAACATGTTTTCAGAGATGTATAACTTCACAACTAGGGCCCAATGCTCTGTACATGTACCAACATACGTGCTGTGCAAAATTGAACTTATTCGAAATGTAAATGGCAAAGATTTGTGGATCTCTGTAACAAAGATATATGTTTAGTGAACTGTGTGTAATTTTCAAACTGTCCTAACACAAGTTGTGTATTCATTGCCAGCTAGCGACTTTGCCATTCTCTGAAATAAATTATCTGATATATTTTTTGTGGATCACCATCACCAAGCTTGTCTGATGGCAACCATACTAGATTCTCTGGTTGGATCATGTGCCAAGAAGTTGCAAGATATCATTACAGAGGAGGCAATACTCATTCTAGGTGTAAAAGAAGAGCTAAGAGAACTACAGCGAACAACGAAGCAAATACAACGCTTTCTTCTTGATGCTGAGCAAAGGAGGATAGAAGAGCAAGCCGTTAACAACTGGATTGGTCATTTGAGAGATGCTATGTATGATGCTGATGATATTATCGACCTGGCAAGATTCGAAGGAAACAAGCTGCTAGAAGATTGTCCTTCATCTTCATCATCAAAAAAGTCGATTGCATGTGCTGGCTTATCATTTTTCTCTTGCTTTCCGAATGTTCCGAGACGTCACGATATTGCTGTTCGGATCAAAGGCTTCAACACTGAACTTACGAAGATTTCAGAGCTGGGTAAAAATTTTTTACAGCTTCAGAATATGAAACCTAAAGCAGAGGTTTTAGTACCACACCAGATGAAAAGTTTCCCCCTCGTGGAGCCTAATCTTGTGGGAAAGGAAACTTTGCATGCTTGCACAAGATTGGTGGGATTAGTGCTTGCACATAAGGAAAAGAAGACCTACAAGCTTGGTATTGTTGGAACAGGAGGGGTTGGAAAGACAACTCTAGCTCAGAAAATATACAATGACCACAAAATACATACAACTTTTAGCAAGCAAGCATGGATTTGTGTTTCTCAGGAGTACTCCGGAGTTGACCTCTTGAAAGAAGTTCTTCGAAATTTTCAGGTACATCAAGAGCACGGTGAAACTATAGGAGAGCTCAGCCACAAGCTTGCATCAACCATTCAAGAAAAAAGTTTCTTTCTTGTATTGGATGACGTCTGGAAGCCTGAGGTATGGACTGATCTACTGAGAATCCCATTATATGCTGCTGCTGCAGGAATAATTCTAGTAACAACTCGACATGATACAGTTGCACAAGCTATTGGGGTAGAAGAGACGCATCGAGTTGAATTGATGTCAACAAACATAGGATGGGAGCTGCTGTGGAAGAGTATGAACATTAGTGAAGAGAAAGAAGTGCAAAACCTGCGGGATGTAGGGATGGAGATTGTACGTAAATGTGGTGGCCTTCCTCTCGCAATCAGGGTTATTGCTAGGGTTCTAGCAACTAAAGAGAAAACTGAGAACGAATGGAGAAAGGTTGTAAACAAAAGTGCTTGGTCTATGAGCAAGCTTCCTACGGAGCTGAGAGGAGCTTTGTATTTGAGTTATGATGAGCTGCCACATTATTTGAAGCAATGTTTCCTCTATTGCGCCCTATATCCAGAAGATGCCTTCATGTATCGTGATGACCTTATCAGTTATTGGGTTGCTGAAGGTTTTGTGGAAAAGCAAGAAGAGCAACTTCTAGAAGATACAGCTAAAGAATATTACTACGAGTTGATACACAGGAATCTCCTTCAACCAGACCCTACATATTTTGACCATTATAGGTGCAAAATGCACGATCTTTTAAGGCAGCTTGCTGGACATTTATCAGAAGATGAATTTTTTTGTGGTGACCCACAGTCATTGAAGGCTAATACTTTGTCCAAACTACGCTGTGTTTCAGTTGTTACCGACAAGGATTCTGTTATGTTCCCCGATGTGGACAAGGACCAGATTAAAGCAAGGACTTTGCGTATAAAATGTTCCAAGCCACCAAGAGTTGAAAATATAATTTTCAGAATACTTCCACGCATTAGAGTTTTGGATCTGACCGAATCATCTATACAAAGTGTTCCAGACTGTGTTGGAAGTTTGATCCATCTACGATTACTTGACCTTGATGGAACCGACATATCTTGCCTTCCACAGTCCATTGGTTCACTTAAAAACCTTCTAACACTGAACTTGCAACGGTGTAAATCTTTGCACAGTCTTCCTTCAGGAATCACCAAATTGTTTAATTTAAGGCGCCTTGGTCTTGCTGATACACCTATAAATCAGGTTCCAAATGGGATAGGCAAATTGAAATTCCTCAATGATTTAGAAGGATTTCCTATTGGTGGTGGAATTGGAAATGCTAAAACACAAGATGGATGGAAGTTGGAAGAGTTGAGACATCTTGCACAGCTAAGGCAGCTTCATATGATTAAATTGGAAAGGGCAGATGCTATTAGTACAGATTCAATGCTAATAGACAAAAAGTATCTCAGAGATTTAAAACTATGGTGCACTCAACGTACAGATGAACCATATTCAGAAGAGGATGTTAGCAATATTGAGAAGATCTTTGAGCAGCTAATCCCTTCAGGAAAACTGGAAGATCTATCTATTAAGGGATTCTTTGGTAAGAGGTATCCCGCTTGGCTTGGTAATACCCATTTGTCTTCAATGAAATCCTTGATCCTCATTGATTGCAAATCCTGTGTGCATCTCCCACCAATCGGGCAGCTACCCAACGTGAAATATCTGAGAATTGAGGGAGCAGCCGCAGTTACCAAGATCAGGCCTGAACTTGTTGGCGGTGGGGTGGGTAATTTGGGATCCACAGAGGCGGTTGCTTTCCCCAAGCTTGAATGGTTGATCATAAAAGATATGCCCAACTGGGAGGAGTGGTCCTTTGTTGTTGAAGAAGAAGAAGTAGCTACGACAGCTAAGGAAGGGGGAGGAGACGGTGCTGCTGCGAAGCAAAAATGGGAAGCCCCGACTCCAAGGTTGCAGCTGCTGCCTCTTTTGAAGAAGTTGGAACTTGTGGGTTGCCCCAAGCTGAGAGGTCTCCCGCGGCAGCTTGGAGAGGATGCCACCAACTTGAGAGAGCTCTTCATAAAGGAAGCAAGCTGCTTGAAGGTGGTGGAGGACCTCCCACTTCTCTCTGAGGACCTTTCAATCATGGAATGTGAAGGCCTAGAGAGGGTCTCGAACCTTCCTCAAGTGAGATACCTGCATGTGGCTTCTTGTCCAAATTTAAGGCGAGTTGAGGGTTTGGGCAGCCTACAGTGGATGTGCCTGAGGGATACAACTGTTGTATGTAGCAGTTGTGGCTTGTTGTCCGTGCAGTGGATGCCTGGGTTTCAACAGCAGCACCGACAGCTTCACAATGAAGACCTAGATATACATATACATATGGCGATGGGAATTACAAAGCCATGTAGATGTGAGGTATGACCATTGACTGGATATTTAAGTTTAATTACATCCTATCTACTCTGTATTTAACTCATGCCCTGGTTTTACCTTGAATTTTCAGGACCAATCAGATCATGTCAAATTAAATATGCATACATTCTCTTGCTCTAATGTATATATACCACTGTACCATTTCTTTGTTATATACTACTTTTTGGGACAAACATTATTCTGATTCTATATGTGATGTAGGATAAGCTTGACACGCTGTAGCTAAGCTCTGGCAATTTGATTGGGGTTTTATCCTTGTTTTGCCAAAAAGAAGTTAACTTGATGTTATTAGGTTTGATTCCTTGAGTTCATACGCGGGTCAATCTGAACTCACACAGCCATTTATGTTGAAGGGGAAAGGCCTGTGGGTGTTGTAGAATTCAATGGTGTTATATTTTTATGAAAATCCAATGGTGTTATTAACCTGTATTTATCTCTTTTCTGACGGTAGAAGTGGTTTAATAGGGGAAGGCTAGCCCTGCTTATTTTTATGTGCTTTTTTTGCAGGTTGTTAATCCTGAAGGATCGTCCAATTAAGTTATCGTTGTAGTATTTTGTCATCTCTTTTTGACGATAGTTATTGCTCCATGCAAAACAACAAAATATAAAAAAAAATAAAAACATCAAAATCATAAAAAAAATTCAAAAAGAAAAAATGAAAAAAGAAAAGAAAAAAAAGGGAGCTCCGCTTTGCTGCTTGTACATTGTGTTTGGGTATTTTTATGATAATTGGTGTATTTTACTTTTTCATTTTGTGGGTAGGTGTTTTTCTTTTCCCTTTTTTAATGTTCTCTTTGTAGGTAGGTGGGTGGGTAACTCCGCCTATGTCATGCCATACTTGATGGCATAGCCGGTCCCAAGCCCGGAAAAAGGAGGAGGGAATAATTTTGTATATATTATTTAAAAAAATAATATTGTATGCATGTATAGTGAAATGATTCTTCGCTGCTAGGTATTGTTTTATGTTTTCCTAGAAACTACTGCAATTTTGTCGATTAGCTGTATTTTTGTGATGGCTTACTTAGAGATGGCACTTGGTACAGAGTCTGACCAAAATACTTTTGGAGAGGCACGTTCAATAGGTTGCTGTCATAGAGAGAGAAAAAATTGATGCCTCTAAACTAGTTTAGGTTGACCTCTAGAATCCCCTTTCTCATTAAAATCGATTAAAGTGAACACACGGACACACACGCATCAGATCATTCTTCTCATTACTCCATTAATCCCCTGAAAGTTGGGTCAAACCAGGCAAAGACAACATGTTCAACATTGCTCCTTTTATTTTTCTCTCTTTTACTGCAAAGAGAAATGGACGATGCTCGAAGGAGAAATAATAGAATGTGTGTAGCAACTTTGGGATTGACGATTTATAAGTATGGTAGATAGCAGAGGAACAGCAGTGGTTATCCAAATTGTATGAAAAGGACGACAGGGAGCTGAAGATTCTTCTTTATGCCTGCAGGAACTATGGCCATCAGGTTCTTTAATTAACCTTTCTTTCTTCTATGGTCCATGAAAAGATTTGGAATGTTGTTTCAGAACTGTGCAAATTATTTTGCTTCAATGTGATACTGAATGTAAGGGCAGTGAGCTGCACTAGTATTGAGTAACTGGGAAAACCCAGGAAGCATTCGAATAAAAATCACAATTTAGAGTGTCGAGTGCCACATTATCTAACACATATGGATGGCAGTAGTTTAAATTTGAAGCTTAGGTGGTCAAGTGCCAAAATACCAAAGCATACATCCTGCATGATTTCCTGTGTTTCCTCCAAGACAATGAAATGATTTCTTGTCTTGCACAATACAAAACAAGCAGCTGCTTATTCTATCTCGCATGTGCCAAAACTGCAGGAGGTAGCGCTCACAGCAATCTGGAAGCAGCTCCATAAGGCAGAGGCGATCCTGAAACTGGGACAGCAACTTCAGAAGTACCGACATTGAGCTGCAACTTCAGGGATGCCCCAAGCTGAGCTGCAAATTGAGCTGCTCTGGATTCACTCAAATGTGATGCGTCATTTTGTAGGATTCAGGGCCATCATTTTGTTATATCACGAAGGAGGCTGTAAATTTTGCCTATTTTTGTTTTTTATTCTATTTTCAAAATAGCTCCTCCTAAAAACCAATTGCAAAAATGACCATTTTTCAGTGCCAGCACGAACCGCTGAGATTGTACATGTCAGCGCATTTGGCCATGTTAGCTAGGTGAGGTGTTGGTTGGGGGATGTGACGTGCACTACTACAGAAAACCGTATTACAGACGGTTCAGAAACGTCATCACAGACGGTTTTGTGAGCCGTCTGAATTTATGGATCAGTAATGATACGAGGTCATCACAGACAGCTTTCGAACCGTCTGTGGTGCAAATATCACAGACGATTTTTAACTAAAAACCGTCCATGATTATCAACTATCACAGACGGTTTTTAGTTAAAAACCATATGTAATATTCTCTCCTACCCCTAAATCTATTTCTATTTATTGGCTAACCTTAGAAAATGTTAGCCATACCCTCTGAAACAAGCCTTTTAATCAATAGATGTGGACGCCTGGAGAGGGTCTCGAACCTTCCTCAAGTGAGAGATCTGCGCATAAATTTTTGTCCAAATTTAAGGCGTGTTGAGGGGTTGGACAGCTTGCAACAGCTGTGGCTCGATGTGGATATGCAGGAGACATCTTCCCTGTGGGTACCCGGGCTTCAATACCAGCACCGACTGCTCTATGGTGAAGATCTGGATGCCTACATGTGGCCTAGAAGTTAAGAGACATCCAAATAAATGGAAAAGGAGATGCAAGGTACGAACACTAATATGACATTAATTAGTTTCTACGACCTAATTGCAATTCCCATCTAAAATTTACACTCTTGAGGCCCAAAGTTGCTGCCTTGCTGTTGTTGGATTGTACTGGGAGCCTCTATCCAATTTCATGATCTGTTCCATTCTGTGCAATTATTAGTAGCATTCATTGACCTTCTTAGGTTGAACATAGACTATCCGATCAACATATAGTTGTATTATATTTATAGGTTGAACATAGACCTTCTTAGGTATATGATATGTATTTATATTTAAAAATAGAGTTATATTGCTCTATAAATCTAATGCGTATGATTAAAAATATAGTTGTATATGTTTGTTCTGAAACATTATATATTCTTGATTAAACAAATACATGGTGCGGATCAGTCTTCTTCCTTTCACTAAATGCAATAATTTTTAGTTTATCAGAGCGACCATGATAGCTCATTTTAACATTGTTTTAATTAATTAATGGTTATAGTTCAATAATGTAATTGCGCGTATTTAAGAATGACATTTATTTAGTAATAGTAGAGGAAGGTGCTGTTATACCTACGTAAAGCTATCTTAGATGGCAATTGCCTTAGCTACTTAAAGTTCTTTTACCATTGTAACTCTCCAGATAGAACATGTGTGTTGGCTTATTAGACATGTCCAACTAGGAGAAGTGGTTCTTTGTTGAAGAAGTGCACCTAGCCTAATTGTCGATTTGCCTTCTTTCAGCTTACGGCCAGTCACTAGGCCTGCCCTAGACAAAAATCTGCCTACCCATATCAGCTTAACCAGGCTATAGCAGGGTCTGGTCCAAGCCCAAAGATGCTTAGCTCTAGTTCATCTAGAACTTTTCCTTTGTTTTGTTTTATGTTTGATAGGAGTGTAGGAAATGTAAATATTGCAAAATAGCTCACTTATATTCGCATTGTCTTAGAATTGTTTTTGTTTACATATCCATGCTTATTTTTATGTTCTTGTTTATTTTGCAGGATGTTCTTGAAGCCTCGGCCAATTGAGTCATCATTGTATTATTTTTTCCATCTTTTTTCACGATAGTTATTGCTCCATGCAAGATAACAAAATAAAAAAAGTTAAAAACATCAAAATCATAAAAAAAATCAAAAACAAAAAAAGGAAAAAGGAGAAAACTAAAAAAAAAGGGAGCTCTGCTTTACTGCTTGTATGTTGTGTTTGGTGCTTTGTGTGATAATTTGTGTATTTTACTTTTCATTTTGTGGGTGGGTGTTTTTTTTAAGTTTTCTTTGTAGGCAGGTGGGTGGGTAACTCCGCCTATGTCATGTCATGTAACACTTGATGGCATAGCCGGTCTCAAGCCCGGAAAAGGAGGAGGGAATAATTTTGTATATATGTTTTCAAAAAGGCTATTGTATGCATGTATAGCGAAATGATGCTCTGCTGCTAGGTATAGTTTTAAGTTTCTCTAGAAACTACTGCAATTTTGTTTACTGTTTTTTCGTGATGGCTTACTTAGAGATGGCACTTGGCACAGAGTCTGACCAGAATACTTGCCTGTGGGTGTCCGGGCTTCAGCACCAGCACCGACTGCTCCACGGCGAAAACCTAGATGTCTATAAGTGGCCTAGAAGAAATTAGATGGCAATGGAAATACAAGGTATGTGTTAAGGGTATTAGAGATAAGGTATTAGAGATAGAATAGGACTCTTATTTGTTTCCTTATATCTCTTGTACTCTCCTATATATATGGCCCATTGGGTCTCATATCAATACACACAATATTCATAACATGGTATCAGAGCTTAGGTTAAAACCCTAACCTCGATCTACTTCCGCTCCGGCCGCCGCCGGTCACCGCCGGCCGCCGCCGTCGCCTCCCCCGGGAGGATGGATCTCCTCTCCCGGGGGCGGTCCTCTCCTCGACGCCGTCGCTGGCGCTTCTCACGGCCCCGCTCGTCTCCAGATCGCAGTGCCGTACCCGTGGTCGCCGCAGCTGCACCGGCTCGCCGTCGTGGTCACTATCTCCCGCCGGATCCGTCCGCCGCTGCACCGCTCGGTCCTGATCTGGTCGCCTCTGGCTGGAACCCGACCGCTGCGCCTCTTCAGGCGGTCGCCGGCGGCTCCTCGCTCCAGATCCGGCGCGTCTTCACTGTCGGCAAGCCCGAATCCGGCCTCTCCGCCGTTCATCTCTCGGCGTCGCGAGCAGCCGCTCGGGGATCTTCTTCTTCGCCGACCGGTGACGTCTCGTGGGCCGCCACTCGGATCTTCGTCGTCACCGACAGGGCCGCCGCTCGGATCTTCGTCGATCCGGGCTTCCCGCCGCTGCCAGCGCCTTCTACTGGCGGCCGGATCTGGCCGTCTTCGCCGCCGCGGCCGCTCTCATGGACCGCCGCCGCTCGGTGCACTTGGCCTCCTCCGCCATCTCTCTCGCTGTGCGGTGCCGCCTCTCTGGCTCTTGGGCTCCGCGCCCAGCCGCCGCCGTTGGCCCCGCCTGAGGCCGCTCCTGGTCCGCCGCCGTCGGCCCCGCCGACTCCACCCGCCTCTCTGCTTCGGCGACTCGCCGCGCCCGCTCCACCGTCGCGCCCTAGACCGCCGTGCCGTCGCCCGAGGCCAACCCCTCCGCCGCATCGGCTCCGCCTTGCGCCCGCACGCGCTGGCCAACCCCGCCGCCGCACCGGCCCGAAGCCGGCGCCTCCACCGCGCTGCCACGCCGCCACCCGGCTTGCAGCCGCCCCCTCTGGCTCGCACGCGGCCGACCGTCTCCCGCCTTTTGCGCCGCCGCCGCCCGAGTGGAGTGAGGGGAGGGAAACCCTACACCTCCTCCCCTCCTGTTATATGGGCCAGGCAGGCCAACTGGGCCGGGGGCGACGGGAAAGGGCCAAATGGGCTAGCCGGCCGGCCGAACGGCGGTCTCGTTGCGATTTCGGCCGAACGGCGGTCTCGTTGCGATTTTTGTTCCGCCTGCATCCGTCCGCCGCTAAGTATTAGTCACATTTTAGTCGGTCTTCAGTTATTTATTTTTCGTGAGTCTTCCGTCGCGTCCATCTAAAATCCGTAGTTTCTGATCTTTCGTTCGTCCAAGCCGTGCGAGTCCACAAATTTATTGTCAGTCATAGAAGTGTAGGAATTCTCTTTTGCATGGCAGCAACCGCTGCTCTTTTCCTTGAGCCGCTGCAGATCGTAGAAGTCTCTATGAGGCCGCCGCGCTTCTTCTGCACCGCGCCTCCGTTGCGCTTATTGTGCATTGCGTCGCCGCGCTTCTTCTGCACTGCGCCTCCATTGCGCTTATTGTGCATTGCACCGCCGCGCTTCTTCTGCACTGCGCCTCCGTTGCGCTTCTTGTGCACTGCGCCGCTGCCGTCTCAGGCTTCGATCTGTGCCGTCATGCTTCTATCTATTCCTCTTCGGCTTGATTTGACAGTTTATTCGACGACTGCACGCAACGACGACTTTATCACGACTCGGATGTTGGATATTTTTTGTTTTAGTATTAACCCTTTTTCAAATGCAATGCTATTGCATACGCCTTGCATTTGTGGGGGGGGGGGTGTTAAGGGTATTAGAGATAAGGTATTAGAGATAGAATAGGACTCTTATTTGTTTCCTTATATCTCTTGTACTCTCCTATATATATGGCCCATTGGGTCTCATATCAATACACACAATATTCATAACAGTATGAACACTGACAGAACATTTACTTTTTTCTGTCTTAATTTTGCAGTGTTGAAGCTCAAAGTTTCTGTCTTATTGGATTGTACATGGGAGCCTCTATCTAATTTCATGCTATGTTCCGTTCTGTTGGATTGTGCAGCTTGAGAGAAGACCAAAATGTGTCTGTTAGAGCTACATATTTCATTATAAGCTTATTAGACCAGCTAATGGTTTTGCTTTTGTGCCTTCAATTTTCTAATGTGTTCTTGTTATGACTTACGAGCATTTAAGATGGATATCAAATTAGCAGCAAATGTAGATTTTACGGAGGTTGTTTTGCACTTCTATTTACTTAATCTAGTATCCGGTTGTTCGTAAGTCGGTAATCTTGAAGACTTCTACAATGGCGACGTTGAGTGCAATATCTTCTAGTACATTAAAAGATTTGGAATGCTGTTTCAGAACTGTGCAAATTATTTAGCTTCAATGTGCTACTGAATGTAAGGGCAGTGAGCTGCACTATAATTGAGTAACCGGGAAAACCCAGGAAGCATTTGAATAAAAATCACAGTTTAGGGCGTCAAGTGCCACATTATCTGAAGTGTGGATGGCAGTAGTCTAAATTTGAAACTTAGGTGGTCAAGTGCCCAAATACCAAAGCATACATCCTGCACGATTTCCTCTGTTTGCTCCAAGACAATGAAATGATTTCTTCTCTTGCTCAAAAGGAAAAAAAAAATCCTTTTGCGCACTGTTGATGAAAAATAATCATCCTACACCCCCCCTATCTAATGTAACTCTTGCATTGTGCAGAACATTTCTGATAAAACCTACATACATGTCCATCCCGGCTTCTTTTTCTTGTCTTGAGGGTGCATTAAATTCTTGATGGCTTTCAGAGTCATGGCCTGTTCTAGCCACTGACACCTCTCTATGGGAGGGGAGAGAGTGAGAATGACTGCAAACTTTGGGTGGTGCGGCGCGGTGCGGCCAGTTCGCGTCGATGAGGTGGTGCGCAGGGGATTTGGGGCTGGAGAACATGTGGTGTTAGCTGTCTTGTTGGTGTTTGTGTGCTTGTGAAGTACTTGAATTCTGTTGTATTGTGCTTGTTTTGGTTGCTGTCTTCATTTTTACCGTATGGTATGGCAAGTGTTCTTTTGGTTAGAACCGTCTGTTCGTTGTTCATCTGCTGCTGTTATGAACAAAAGGCCTTACCTTCACAAGCATTGTATGCACATTCGTGACAGTGGGAAGGCGTACATTCAGGTCAGCATAAGAAAACTACACGTGTTTCTTCAGTTCATTTATTAGTGCTCCACGGCAGATTAGCTTGTCAGGTAAGCACTTCTTTGCTGTGATCGATGGAGATAGTGATACATCACACCTTTTTTTAGATAATGGAAACGACCCCGGGGAGGTGTACACAGCTTAATGATACATCACACCTGTACCAGTAATCGCAACAGGCAACACTAACTCAACTGGCGCTACAAGAGATTTGTAACTGCTTAGTTGGATGATCCAATTCTGGGAAATTTTGAGAAATTTACTCCTAGTATTGTCATAGAGACGACACAGGAAAATGTCCTACTTGGTGATGATACACATAACAGAAAGTTGTGTTGTACATTGCATATTTGCCTGGGGCCAACGGAAAACAGGCAGGCCGTCCGATCCAAACGGACGGTGGATTAATTAGCGGAGAAACAGCAGGGGTCGCCGTCAGAATCAATCGCAAGGTGTGCGGCTCCGCCGGCGAGGTGACCCGCCGCTCCGGTGAACCCCTCCACACCCTCCAGCGATCCCATCTGCTCCGATGGTTTCCCGGCAACCTGGCTTCCTCGAGCGGTCCGCCTCAGCGTGGGGCCATCTCCTCTCCTCCGGCGAGCCAATCACCCAGTTCGCGCAACTAATCGTCGTTGTCGTCGTCATCGTCTTTTTGGTAATGTATGCACGCCGAGCAGTTCATATGTTGTGCGAGTCGAGTAGGAAATTCCAACGCATGGGTCGCCTAATCAGTAACTGGATCGTTAAGCAGTCACTGGTCGCTCTTCAATTTGGGATTCGTCACACCAAGTCACCAAGTGCTTGTTGATGTGGCGCCGAACTTAGTAAAATGTCTTTTTAAATGAACTTAGTACAAAGTCCAACCAAAATACTTCTGGAGACGCACATTCACTAGGTTGCTGACTTAGAAAACTTTGATGTCTCAAGTAGTTTAGATGGACCTCATTTCGAACCCCTTTTCTAGTAAAATCGATTGAAGTGAACATATACACATCAGTTCATTCTTGTCTTCACTCCATTCATCTTAATGAGAGTTGGGACAGACAAGCAGGCAAAGGCAATCAGTTCAACATTGCTCCTTTTATTTTCTCTCTTTTACTGTAAAGAAAAATAGACGAGTTTGGAAGGAGAAATAAGACAGAGGAACTGTAGTGGTCATCCAATCAGTATCAAAAGGAAGATAGGGAGCTGAAGGTTCTTCTTTATGCCTGCAGGAACTGTTGCCATCAGGTTCTTTCATTAACTTTTCTTTCTTCTATAGTCCATGCAAAGATTTGGAATGGTATTTCAAACCTGTGCAAATTATTTAGCTTCATTGTATTATTGAATGTAAGTACAGCCACTTGGTAATGTTTTGAAGCGGAAAACAGCAGTGAGCTGCACTAAAAATCACAGTTCCTTTTTTTTCTTGAGGGGAACCGAGAGCTTTGCGTACAGTCCCAAAGTGGAGAAAGAGAGAGCTCACGGGAGAGTTTCCAAGTACAAAATGGGAGATTGTTCCAGCACATGGAGAGTTTTCAAGTAGCATACAGAGTTCGAGAGGACATTGTTCAAAAGGCCTTAGAAATCCCCATTAGGGCCAGAGGTGGTATGTCGTGACAACTTGTCGGATACGCAGTAGTGCTGGACGCCAGTGGTCTTTCTTATTTAGCCTTATCTGTAACTTTATAAACAGGGTGTCAAGTGCCCTCAAGTGCCACATTATACAAATGCAGCTGCTTCACTGGCTTCGTTGCTTCCCGGCTGGTTTCTTCAACAGCACCGGCGGCTTCAGTGATCACTGGCTTGCTGCCCACAAATCAGTCCCTAAAGGTGCCAGAAAAGGATTGGACAGTTTATTCTTGCTCATTCATTGGATGGTCTAGAAAGAGCGCAACAATATATGGTTTCGAGGCAAAGCCTTCCAATTAGACGTCTTGCTGACCTCCATTCAGCAGGAATGCCTCGTTTGGGCATCGGCGGGAGATGCCACTTTAGGTTCAATCTTGCCTATCAGTCTGCTCCAGTTGCTTCATGGTGCCCTGCTTTAGCCCCCCCTCCTTGTTCTTTCTTTCGCTGCCCTTTGGGCATGTAACCCTTTTTTTTCTTTTCGGTTTGTTTGTTGCTTCGGTACTTTGCTCCCCCTTAATTGAATGAAACGCTTCTTGTATTTTCGAGAAAAAAAACAAATGCAGCTGCCCATTGTAGCTGGCAAGTGCCAAAACTGCAGGAGGTAGAGCTCACAGCAATCTGGAAAACAACTCCAGAAGGCAGAAGTGATCCTGAAACTGAGAAGGCAACTTCAGAAGTATCTGCAAAGCAAGCCGTCTCTCTGTGTAAGAGAAAAATTACGATTTCTGTCAATGTTTTCCACTCTTCTTGGGGAACCTGCCTGGTGATATTTTCAATAGTTTCGTTGGTTTTTTTCTTCCTGAAATTGAAATACTGAACAACCTATCCCAGGCAATATGCAGATTTCTTCAGTTGTTCATCTGCTGCTGTTATGAAAAAAAAGGTCTTTTTACCTTCACAAGCACTGCATGTATATTCGTGACAGTGGGAAGACGCACATTCAGGTCAGCATAAGAAACTGCACATATTTCTTCAGTTCATTTATTAGAGCTCGACGAAAGAATGGCTTGTCAGGGTGGCACTTCTGGGTTTTACATTGCCCAGTTTTTTTTTTGAGAAATTAACTGCCATGTTCATTAACAAGTCACTGGTCGCTCTTCAATCTGGGATTCGTCACACCAAGTCACCAAGCGCTTGTTGATGTGGCGCCGAATTTGGATTCGGCACACTTAGTGTGTGTCGAATAATTTTATCCTCTGTAGAAATTTGGGTTCTATCACTGTCAAGCCATGAGTTTAGACATTCTGGACCTGAATCAGGCTGCAAATTGCAAGCTTTGACGTAGAGTCATCATCTTTCTGGACCTTGTATACTAGTCTGAGCAGACTTGCACATGATGCACCAAATTTTGATTCGTTTCTTCTTTCTTCCGTTGAGTGCTGCTGCTGACTCCTGTATATCAGCCCCACACGCTGTTAAATATACATAAATTACACTGTAGCAATTATTACCTTTTTCAGAATCATTCAATTTAAAAAATAAAAAAAATTATATCTTACAGACAATGCAAAGGAATAAGAGGAAAAAAGAAAAACCAAAAATTCAAAATAAACCGAAATTAGAAATCAATGTGTTCGAAATATCTTCTAACTTAAATAAGTTAAAAGCTAAAAAATTAGAAACTAAAGCCGTTCGGATGATCTCTTCAATCATTCTCACTCACTCCGATCAGGTATGTTGATCTAGTAGAAAACCCCAATGCTTGGGTTGGGTCACTTTGTTGGGATTCCGCGTACCAACTGCTGTTGTTCCTTCTTATTTAGCGTATGAATTTCGTTCTGTTAATTCTTTTCTTTAGCTTGCATCCATCGAGTGGTACGTTCTGTTCGCCATCTTATCTATATGAGATATTATATGCCACTAAATAACGGCCACTTCTTTAAGATGCTACTGAAAAAAATACTTTCTCTATTATATATCACTAAATAGCACCAAAATTCTAGTATACGTCACTGCCATTAGGTGACCGTTAGAGCAGACCATTATCTTTTGAAAAAAGATCAAAATGCCTCTCCAAAAGACCAAGATCTGATTTATTTAAAATAGCAAACAATTTTCAAAAATATGAAACTTCACAAAGGTGTTATTCAATATGTCAGTGAGCTATGAAAAAAATTTCAAGGCACTGTTTAAAGAAAAATTCCAGATTTTAAACTTAAATGCTAATAAAGACTACTATTTACAAACAGAGACTAAATGAGATCTAAAAATTCTAAAAAAAAATCTCACAAGTCCCTAAGATGTCACATAGCTCCGAAAAAATAATTTTCCATTTTTGCTACAGTGAATTAGTCCCAGTTCAAAAATAGCTCAAATAGGCTGATTTTGTATTGAATTTCAAAAGTGGAACAAATGGAACATTCAGTTCACAAATTTTATATTTGAGCTGTATACTGCCCTAATGATCCAACAAAAAATGCGATTTTGCTACAGTGAATTAGTCCCAATTTAAAAAATTAGCTCAAATAGGCTGATTTGAATTTCCACCAAAAAATTTTCAATATTTTTACCTAAGCCAATTTGCTCGATGTTTAATTTTTATCATAGGAACATATTTAAACTGAGAGCAAAATATTTATTTTTCAGGGACAAACGTAGTGTTTTTCGATAGCATTTTATAGAAGTGATCGCTATTCAGTGATATATAATTAATTATATCTATTTCTATACCCATCTTATTTTATGTGCTTATTTAGTTTGCAGGTTCTTAATCTTGAAGACTCGCAATTTAGCCATCCATTGTATTATTTTATCATCTTTTCTTTTTACCATAAGTCGCTCGTCGCCCCCGACGCCACATCGCTCGTCGGCCTCTCCCTCGCCTCCGATAGACGACCAGCCGTCGGCGGTGCATGGCGGTCGCGGGCGTGGCGACCGGATCTAGACTGGGCAGTCGGATCTAGGCTGGGGCAGTTAGATCCGGCGGACCCTGACCTCTCCTTCGCCTTCGCGGACGACCAGCAGGCGGTGTACTTCGAAGAGTGGCGGCAGACGACGTTCATTGGGTCTCCTTCGCCGACGTGGAGAGAGACGGGGGAGAGAAACACCGGAGAGAATGATTGAGGAGATCTCTAATTTTCGCTTTCCTTTTGCACAGATCTCGAAGCACCATGGAGGGTCCAGATTGCGTGTGCAAATGCACTCGTGTGCAGATAATCGTCGTTCAAGGAAATTAGATCAAAAGAGCTTCAGCTTCTGGCTTTCGGCTTATTTTTTATTATTCATAAATTTCGTCTTTTTCTGAACTTTTGGCTTTTTGTTGAGCTTTTTTGCCGGTTCTTTTTTCCCGTATTTGTTTGTATTTTACGTAATGGGCTAACATATTTTTTATATTTTTTAATTTTTTTTAAATTTAATTATGCTAAATAAGCCTCTGTTAGCTACAGTGTTTTTTCAGCCAGCTACAGTGCTTTTCAGCCATAAGCCACAAAAAAGCCCAAATGATCACCCTGTAAAACGGATCATGTACAACAGAGCAAAAAGTAATCCCTAAGTTGAAAATTGTAGTTCATATTTTGTCTTGTACATAGATCAAAGAAACACTAAAACTAAATAGACTACTCTAATTATTATCCTTAAGTACTGCATTTAATGCATATATCTAAGAAACACAAAATAAAGCTAGATATTAATTATGAGTAGAGAAGGAACAACACACTTATTTAGAATGAAATATAAAATACATTCTATATTTATCGATAAGATTATTAAAAAATATATTTATATCTTTGGATGGATCGAGTAAAATTTAAAATTTACTTTTATCTCAAAGTAATTAAGTAGTGGATTCCAATAGGATATAATAGGGTCTTGCACATACACCAAGAAAAAAAGTGGTGCCCTAATTGGAACTAGCAAACTATCGGCAACATATAGTATAGAAATAAATTCATTTAACCCTCTCAACTATCGTCGGAGTTTAGAAATTAACCTTTAACTACAAACCCAGCTATTTGATCCCTTCAATTGTTAATACCGATTAAAAATAACCCTTTTGCTTAAAACCACTCGGTTTCATTTATGTGGCATGTACGTCCTAACGTCCATGTCCTCCTCCTCTGTGTCTTCCACATCAGCACCACATCCTCCTCTCTATCTCATCCCATCCATGGCAATCCGCTTCATTCCTCTCTCACCCTCTCGTCCTCCTTTCGTACTGAGCTAGCTGCACCGACCCAGGAAACTCAATGCTATGTTTGTGATCTGTTCATGTAAGTCGATTCTAGGTGATTCATTCACAACAAAACAAAAGCTATCATCAACAAAAGAATTAAGAAGCGCAATCTTTCTTGGCCACCTGATACCAAGATATAAAAGAAAGAATTCTATCCCGATGGCTCCCTTTCCCTCGGTTTGGTTGATTCCTGACAAAATCGAGACAGAGGAGGCGGCAGCTGACGGTGTGGTGGTGCACCACGGTGATTGCTGGTACAACATCTTAGAAGAGAGGGAAGGAGAGGAAGAAGATGGATTTAGAGGCTTGCATACGGGTCCCACCTTCCTTTATATTTTAATTGCTGATTATACTAACTGAGTTGCCATGTCATCAGGAAACTAGAGCACGTTGTTGCCACAAGGGATGAAAACCAGAGTGGAATGGCCTAAGAGATAATATACCTAGTATTGACAATTGAAGAGTATTAAGTATCCGGTTTTGTAGTTATCGATTGATTTCTAGTTTCGAGTGATAGTTGAGTGGATCTAATAGACTTATTCCTATAGCACATTGTTTTCAGGGTAGTTGGGCGAAGCAACGAGGTTTCTATAGTCCAACAGTAGCATGCCCCTCCTGCAGCCATCAGATCTCGTGCTAAGGAGCTGATCCAGCCGTTCATGCACCTCTGCTCACAGACAAGGACTTTAGGGTAACCACTGCGATACTGTTATTTGACAAATGCGTACGTCGTAGTTATGTTGAGCATGCGTAGACATTTTTTTCAATTTTGGCTCCTAACATACAGGTCTAGCACTGTAGACATTTTTTTTAAAAAAATAGCTTTTAACACATGTTTTTGCAACAATGATCTCTCCCCTGAACTCAGAAGGTGCAGCAAGCGATACATGTCACTGTTAGAGTATATTGGCATATCTCTATATTTGAGTAATTTAGGATTTGTAATCCGACTCAGATCAGCGTTGCCGCGCTCGCATGTGATTAGCATCTGCATCTTCACTAATTTCTGCTTCGTGCTTACAGGCATTGACAATAGCACTTTGACTGATCAACTTGTTCATGGACTAATGGGTTGAATAGAAATACCATCTTTATAGTTTTGCCAAATGATCATTCAGATGTAACACCTTTTCTTTGCTCTGTTTGCCCTTCAGCTAAGTGGGCCAATAAGCTGTTTTCCCTTCCCAGAATGTGTTAGTGTGACTATATATATTCTTTCTGTTGATAGCAGTTGCCCTTGCTCCAAATTTTGTTTGCTAAAGTGCATTGGTACCTTCAGTTGAGTGGATTTGAGCACGTATAGTTGATGGTAGCTTGCCAAACTTCCTGTTAGCGAGTGATCAGTTTTCTCACTAAACTCCTTTTTGCCCCATATGCTTCATCACGTTCGATTTCACAGCAGAATCTAAAGTTCAGTTTTTATTTGTTTAGATTGATCATTTCACGAAAACTCACTGTCATTTCCAATTTTCATTGACCGTCCTTTCTTTTATTGCTAGCCAATTTTTTATTGGTTTCTATATTTATTGAATTGCATTGGTCAGTAGACCTGGCAGGCATTTGCTGTCACACCCATGACTAACTGATTGCTAATTACTTCATTTATTTATTATTAATACATATGATCCAGCATGAAGTTACTCAATTTTCTAATATCCCTCCATAAATTGTGTTGAGCAGAGGTTGGTGAAGCATTTGATTTTTGAGGTATTTTCTGTGGCGGAAATTGACATGGTGGCATGGGGAATGCTGGTGAGGAGCATGCTGTTTACGATGTCTTTGGGTGCAGTTCTGTGGATATGGATAAACCTCTCAACGTTTTTTTCCATGATGATGGGCAGAGGCATAAGGCCCATCAGCGTTTACCCGTAATATACTAGCTCATGCCCTTCACACCAGGGGATTATTGGATAGTGCAAAGAAACTGTTAACTGATATACTGGGTGAATATGAGGTGACAAATCTAGTAACATCAAGATCCTCAGCCATACATATGGATGGGCACTGCAAGAGTGGGCATATGCTACATGCCCTTGAGATTTGGAACTGAATCTAGTAGGGCTGTTCATATGGACAGGGTTGCTTACAGTGTGATCATTCCAGGATTTTGTCTACACGTTCATGTGAAGGTTGCATGCATTCCCATTTTTGAAATGTTCAAGAGAGGTATGATGCAAGATACTGTCACACATTGAATAGTTTTGTAAGTGCTTTTTAAAACAAGGGAAAATGAAGGAGAAATGCAATGTTTACAGCAGGATGATGTTTTCTGGTTTGTGTCCAAATAAACATATTGAAAGTTGATAATTCATGGACTTTGCAAACATGGTAATCCGTAGGAAACAACTAACTTCCCACACGAGGCATTAAGTCCCACAAATAACCACTAAACCTCTGACGTGTAATCTTGTCATTGATGGCCATGGGAGAATTGGTGATGTTGGTTGTGCATGCTTCTGCACTTAAAGGAACTTATGATTGCAAGTGGTGTGCCCCTGCCTGTGCCGGCCAGCTGCCGTGCGCCGGCAGCGCCCGGGTCTGCCTCGCCGAAGCCGTGCCGAACGCCGCCAAAACCTATGCAAGCCGGTCATTGATCGATCAGTAATCAATAAGAAAACAGGCTAAATGTAGAGAGAGAGAAAGAATACTATATCTTTTGTCGTAATAGTGAGACCGAGACTGCAACATGGACAGCAAGGGGGGCTTCACCATTCGTGCCTGCCTTCTCATCGCTTGTTTTCCCAGTGATGGCTGCATGCATGGCTTTTGGTGGCTGAGACTTCTAGGCGCCAAGATATTTCTTGGCTGTCAACTGCAGCTTTTGAGGGAAGAAAATCAAGTTGATGGTTGTTGAGAGTCTGCATGCATGTGTGTTGGATGGTTGATCCATCTCATGGTCCGTTGTGTGCATGCATGAAACCAAGGTGAGGTATGGGCGAGCAGATTTTTTTCATGGTTGCTAGAGATCAATAGAAATAGAGAGAGGTGAGCTTTTGCTATCAGATTGCATAAAGGTATTTAGGAGGTCGAATTAAATTTCCTGTGATTCGGCTTAAGGATTAGAGTCTGACTATTCACGTGATGGTAATTTCTTTTAATTTAGGTTCATTAGCCGTGAGGTGATTAGATAAGCAATTAGGTAAGGTTAATTGAGTTTTGTTTTTTATATTTTCGGATTTTGTTTATTTGCTTAATTAGGGCTTAATCAATTCTCGTCACTATCTGCATCAATGATCTTGTTTATTTTATATCTCAAGTTCTAGACCTCCGATTGACGTAATTCCAGTTGGGTTGGTTCAATAATTTTGTCTAGTTTATTCTGTCAAAATTTGAGGTCAATCGGAGTTGCGGTTTTTAATCGGGATCAGTTTTAGTGAGAGTACATTATTCTGTCCAGAATTATTAAACGAGGCTTAAATAGGTTTTGTGTTTAGGGGAGAGTCTTAAAATTTATTTTTAGCTTCCGCAATCATTCACCCTCCCTCTGATTGTCTATCTTAGTGTGAATCAATCCTACAGTAACGTTCAGAACAACGGAAAAATTGCTCCCTTGCCCCAAAGTTTAATGGCGTTTGCTCAAATGCCCCATGATGTCTCACTGACATGCGGGCTCACTGACATGCGGATCCAGAGCCCGCATGTTAGTGAGACATCATGGGGTATTTGAGCAAACGCCAATTAACTTTGGGGCACATGAGCAAATCTCCCCAGAACAACGACCCAAAGTTACCTTTCTAAGAACGAATTACAAAGGGAAGTTTACCCGAGAAAGATGATCTCGCAAAAACCTGAGAATCAGCACAAGAAAAGTGTGCCTTAGGGCCCTGAATGCGTGCGCAGGTCCAGTAATAACTGAACTACGTGCTTGTAGTGGATATTGACAGACCAATTTGTCCAACAATTCACACAGGACATCAGAATTACCTCACCTGGGACTCTTGACCGTGGATGGACTAGATTCAAACATGAAACAAAATGAGTTGCTCCTAAGAATTGTTGCTGGACATGCAGCCGTCTGTGATACTCGACTATCACAGACGGTTTGTGATATTAACTGTCTGTATTGTAAGTTATTACAGACAGTGTGGGAGTCGTCTGTGATAACCACCTATTATTACTGACACATAAATACAGACGGTTGATGAACCGTCTATGATGACATTTTCTGTTGTAGTAGTGGCAGAAACTTGGACCAAGAGCCTGACGGTAGAGTGGACGTGGTTGTCGACGGCGATTCGGTTGGGAGATTAACCTTCGACAAGAACGAGAAGGTCGCTCGGAACTGACCGTCAAGTCGGCGCTGGAAGATGGTGTCGGCGGACACGGCGCATTGCGAGCAGCAGCAAACTAGTAACAATGGACACTAAATCAGTGAATCCGCTCGAGTCAAGAGACTTGACTTATTACTTGTAAGGTTGTAATTTTCGTCCTTGGAAGTAACTTTCGAACGATAAATTCGGTACTAAATTCATGTTAGCATTATACAGCTGCAGTTCTGAACATCTACTAACGCTGTAACAGAAACTACATGCGGCTGCCCTGCAATTCTGTACAGCAGGAGTAAAAGACGTGGAGCAAATGTTGTGTGGAGTTATTTGTGAAGAGCACCATATTATTACCCTACCTAACCAAATTCAGAAGATTAATGTTGGCATGTGCAATGCAATTGAACGCATGCTGTGTACCTTTTCTCCAACCGTTTTTCCATTGGGGTTTATTGGAGGAGAGTTTAACTACACATGCATGGTGGGTAATGTCCAAGGAGGAGCGTTGTTAACTGTTAATCATACGAGTTTTACGAACATTAATCCAACGCACCAGCTTATGCCACGTATTGATATCAGATGTTTATATCTTTTTTGGGTATGCGGCAACAATTTTATGATAAGGATGCTGGCACTTTTTGTGTCGGATGACTTTGACTAATATAACATATACTGTATACTACTTGCTTAGTGGCTACGTAAGAGATCACACATTGCTTAGACGTTGGTCTCGGGTCCACCAATGTCCACGGCAATCACATTTTCAAGCTAAGCAAAATTAAACAGCGTGACTTTGAGCTACATATGGTGCATTCAAACTACTCTTCAATGACAACACTGATCCGGCCCTTGTCAAGCATGTCATAGAAGGCCCCGTGTTCCTCTGCTCGTTCCAGTGATGCATCTTCCACAGACCACCAGCGAAAAGCCCAAGGGTGAGCCCAATGCAGATATCCTCCACCACACTTGACTCCTTGAGAGTAGCATGTGCCACCCTATAGAATGCCTGTAAAAACCAGAGGAAACTTTTCCCCAAAAAAAGATTTTCGCGCCCCTCACTGATAAATACAAAATTATACATTTTATAAAATTTTGAAAAATCTCAAAAAATTTGTTTGAAAATTTTAATTTTGAAATCTGATTTTTGAGTAGAAATAGAAAACAAAAAAATTACGTTGGTTTTGGGGTTTAAACCGAAGACCTAGTGTTCACTAACCACCATCCTTACAACTAAGTTAGCTAAATACTTCTTACATTGTATTGGTTAAGGAATTGAGTTAAACTCTAAATTTCTAGCAACAGGCGAATAGGCTACAGCATTTGTTCGTTGATGCATGCAACTTGTATCTAGGGTGTCTTTGGTTGGTGCCCAAATTTTTCTTGCAAAATTTGGCTAGCTCCAACGATTTGGCATTTGTTGGGACGGTTGCCAAATTTTTGGCAAGCCTATAGCCTCATGATGATCCCCTACGTTTTTTTTTTTTTTTTTGCCAATCTTGATCAAATTATGGGTAACCAAAACCTCAACCAAAATTTTAGCTAATCAAATTTTAGTAAAGCTGATTTAGGCACTGTACTCCTGCTGCTGCTGCGAGGCCACCGGACCCAGGCAGCCAGGGCCCACGAGATGAAGGGGGCACAGCCGATACGCAAATACTCGCACACACGCTGGACAGCTCGACTCTTGCTCCTCAGTCCTCACAAGGCTGGTCCTTTCCTTCTTCCCTCCATGTCGGGGCTCGTGGTCGCATCAATGGATTGGGATTCGGATTGCAAATTAGTGACCTGCTGTTCGCTGCAGGACGTAATCTTTTTCTTAGTTACTTGAGCTGAAATATTGTGAAGAAATGATAGAATGTATTTCAATCATGGTTTCCGAAAGATAAAATATCGATGATATGTTTATGACTAAAATACTGTGTAGAACTGAAAGGCAATCGAGAGGAGTGAATGATGCCGATTAAAAGTTTCCTCTAAGTATTCTTAATCCTATTCTTCAATAGCTACAAAGCTACTGAGAATTGAATCAATAGACAAAATCTCAAGTCAAACCGATCAAGAATTCAACCAAAGAGAAAAACCAAAGCATAGAGGTCTAACCTCGCACTAGGGGAAGATCTGACCAATCTCCAGTCAGTCTGACCTTAGTGAATAATAAAATCAGGCAAGTAACAGTAGTTTCAGTACGGTTGCGGCGAAACTTTAAATCAACGTAACTTTTAATCCGATGAACCAAAAGCTGTGAAATTTTATACACACTATGCTCAAGGCTCAAGAACTTATTCTCTTCATGGATCGTAAAAACCTGAGTCAAAGTTCAGACCTTTTTTAGATTTAAGCAAGAATGCATAAAAAAACAAGCAAACAACAAAATTGATGTTCAAGACTTACTTGTGCGCAGAGGATAGCCATGATGACTTTAAATATGTTCTACACGTCACATCAAACAAGAATACTGAAGAAATCACTTCAAGAACCCCTAGATCGGTTGGGCTTAAAAGCTCATGGCTTATAGCTGAAAACACTGTAGCTGACAGATGCTTATTTAGCATAATTAAATTTAAAAAATTAAAAATATAAAAAATATGTTAGCCCATTACGTATAATACAAACAAATACAGGAAAAAAGAACCAGCAAAAAAGCTCAACAAAAAGCCAAAAGTTCAGAAAAGACAAAATTTATGAATAGTGAAAAATAAGCTGGAAGCCAGAAGCTTAAGCCCAACCGATCGGGGCTTGGAAACCACGTGGAAGATCAAAAACGTGCAAAAGCTGAATTTTTTTTATGAACTTGCTACCAAAGTGGCTAGATGGGAGGAGAATGATTCTCAGAGGCTATATCTATCTCTTATACGTTCTTATCACAATAAGACCAAGAAAGGATGAAAGTAGAGAAAAACATCAACCAAATAGAAAGCAATCAATTAAGACAAATAATAGCCATAGAGATGATCAAAAATTGATTCTATTGCTGCTTGAGGAGGAGAATTTTACATCCACTCCACCTTGGATGACATAGAGCACACCAAGCACTTAACTCTCAAACCCTAACCATAAACAAGAAAGTACAAGAGAGGTAGGTTGGATGGTTAACCGTGAGTCTCCATCCTAAACCCTTAAATAGATAGGCTATCCAGTCACATCTAACCCTTAGTAGATTACTATCTACTAGCACAATGGGCAAACCCAATAACCACATACACATGTTTTACTCATACATGTTCATTTATGCACACTTTACAAAAATCGTTTTCGGATACAAGTTCTTTGCAATTTAACCTACGTTAACAGTAACATGTCTTATATGATATATTTTCAGGGACCTTGGTCATCAAAATTCATTCCGTGACTCAAAAACCAAAATTAAAAAAATTGACTGAAAATCTGTTGTCTCGCCGGTCTGACCGGATGCCAATTCCGGTCAGACGGCTGGTACCACCCAGTCCAACCGTCATTTCCGAGTGGTTGAACCGCTGTTGAACTCAATTAACGCCTCAACAGTCAACTTAAAGACATGCATGTAGATAACTAGTGACTCAATACCATGCAGCTGCAATTAATGCCAACAACCAACGGCCTCTCCAAACCAATCAGACAAGCATGGCTTCCGTAGATGCAGGATCAATTAAATGCATTGACTCAAACCTGAGAGAGACGGAGAGAGCATGCACAATTCAGTCCAAAGTCCTTTTAATTTTGTCAACAGTACATGCATGATTAATTTCTGACAAAATATAAATATAAATTTCTAACTCTCCTAAATTACAATGATTTATTACAACACAATATATGACTCTCTCACATGATTCTTCATACTGTGAAAAATATTTTGGCAAATAACAGCGACATATAATGTCAAGAAATGATAGAATGAATTTCAGTCCAAATATCTGAAAGAGACGAGGATATACTTCTCTTTATCTTAGCATGATGGAGACATTTACTAACCACATTTATCGGAGGAGAACAAATGGCTGCTGAAAATTCCAAGGAAAGTGACTTGGCTTGACTTGGTACATAGGAACAGATTCAAAGCACATGGGAACAATTTGCAACGAAACGAGCTAATGGCCTATGCAGCCGGTTCATATAAGGTTTTGGTTTTAATTTTTGCCTTTGATTTATGGTAGTAACAGTTTATCGAAAAGTTTGTAGAGAGATACACTTATATATAATTTTGATTGATATAAATAAAGTCATTACAATTAACTAATTAATTCTATTTTAAAAAGATATTCCGTTTGAAAGTTAGACACTGTAGAAAAACTATTTACTAGAGAAAATAGTTTTTAGAAGGTAATATAAACATGGCCGTATGCCGGTCACTGATCGATCAGTAATCAATGAGAAAACAGGCTAAATGTAGAGACAGTGGGAAGGAATGTTATATGTTTTGTCGTAATAGTGAGACCGAGACTGCGACATGAACAGCCAAGGAGGCTTCACCATTCGTGCATGGCCCAGGGCGGACTCAAGAACGTTTGCCATCTTATCGCTTCGTACTAGTTCGTTAATTTTGATATTTAAGCCTACGACAATTTGCCCAACCAAACGAATCTTATCCATCCATGCTTGGTCTACGCAATTCTCTTACCATATGTTTGGTTGCAAGGACTAGGTGGGATGGAATGGGATGGATCCGTTTTTATAGGTGTTTGGATGGGAGACAAACAGAGTCAATGACATCCCACTAGGAATATTCCTTGTAGATCCGGGATCAGGCAATCCTCTTTTTTTCATGGGACGGAGTCATCCCACATGGGATAGAGTCATCCCACCTCTTTGTTTTTTTAAGTACTGTTTTGTTTAAATTTTTTTTAAAAAAAACTCAAATGCCACACATGTCCTACCTTCATCCTTCCATCCAAACAAAGGATAGGACCATTCTATCCCACTTTATCCTTCCAACCAAACAAAAAACAGGGATGACTCTATCCCCCCAACAGAACAAAAAATGGGATCATCCCATCCTAAAACCAGGGACAGGACCATCTCATCCCACCTTGTCCCTAAACCAAACACAACCTTAGGTATTCTCCGAAAAAAAGGAGAGAGGAAGAAATCTTGTTAGGCCCTGTTTGGATCTCTTGGGCTAACAACTAGTTGCTAAACTTTAGCCTTTGAGGATCCAAACAGGAGGGCTAATGGGTGGGCTAAAGTTTAGCCAAAGCCCCAACTAGTTGTTAGCCAACTAGTCCATCAAACCCAGCTAATGAGGGCTAAAGGACTAGCCGGATGGAAAAAAGACGTTGATACCCACGCCAACCCTCCCAGACCACCATGCATAGGGGTATAACAGACTTTGCACTGAGATAGTAGTACTTATTAGTCCTTGGATCCAAACAGGACTGGGCTAATCTTTAGCCAGCTAACTACTAGTCAGCTAACAACTAGTCCTAGTCCATCCAAACAGACCCTTATATATGCTTGTTAGAGCAAGTTTAATAAGGCTGACTGTGCTAGCTATAAGGGAATCCATGTCAGCATAGTCCTATGTGGAGGAGAGAGGAAAGGAGAGAGAGAGCCAAGCCGGCTCCCATGCAAGAGTCAGGCTATAGCACAGGAAAAGAGGTGTTATCCATGCATGTACCAATAGAACTAACTGCTATACCCATGCATGTATTAAATGACCAATACTCATGTATGTATTAAATGATTGAGAGCTCTTGTAGAGACAACTTATAGCCAGCTTATTGTATAAGTTGGCTGCATCTTACCTTTTGATGACATGGAAATGTATTGGAGGTAGCAGCTATCTATACTATTAAACTTGCTCTTAAGCGAACATCATGAATGCTCGATTTCATTGAAACCGGTGGGTCCAAATCCAATAGGATGCTTTTATTAGAAGAGCTGAATGCCTGAATCTCATGTTTACTTGGGCCCAACCGTAAAGCAAGAAGGCCAAGGGTGTGAATTTAATTAAGAGAAGGAGGAGTGCAAATATGCAAGACCGGTCTTTCTGGAAAATGCAGATCTTGTCCCGTGAAAGTCTGAAGAGTATTTTTAAGGTGGTTTTTATTAGTTATTCTTTTTGTCTAAATTTATAAGATATATATTTTTTGGACGTATAGACTAAGGAGATATTGAAAATAACTAATTACTCCTAATTGTTATCTCTGAACACTATATTCAATGTATATATGTACAAAATATAAAGTAAAACAATATATTTATTATAGGTATAGAGCAAACCTCACACTAATTTTGTATTAGCCTATAAAATATGTCCTATATTTATGAATAATACTATTAAAAAATATACCTTATAAACATGGATGGAGAGAGTATTTGTATTAATTACTATAGAAGTCACTTTGAATGGAGTGATTTCTTAAAATAAAATCCACAGTACTTTTACTTAGGTCATAAGTAAATGCATCCGTGCCGTCACCTTCTTTCAAGTGGCTTCAAACTCCAGCACTAATAATTGCAAAACGTCAAACAATTACAATTCCAATTTTTGTCATCGGACCCACTGGCTCCCATAAATTGAATTTATTCGTTCAATTGGGTTCTAAATCATATTTCAATAGAGTTTTTATTTGATTAACATAAATTACAATTACAATTTTTGTGTTTGATTGTCCTTTGTAATTAGAAAATTTTCTTTTCCTTGGACATCAAAATCAAGATCTACTCTCTCAGAAGACACTGGAAATTTGATCCATCTGCGTTTGCTTGATCTTGATGGTACCAAAACATCTTGTCTTCCAAGGTCCATTGGTTCCCTCAAAAACCTTCAAATACTGAACCTCCGGAGGTGAGCTGCTTTACACAGCCTTCCTTCGACAATCACTCAATTGTGCAACTTAGGACGCCTTGGTCTTGGTGATACACCTTTAAACCAGGTTCCAAGGGATAGGCGGATTGAAATTTCTCAATGAGCTAGTAGGATTTCCGGTTGGTGGTTGGAATGGTAGTCCTAAGGCCAGTCTCAGTGGGAGTTTTATCTGCATTTAATAGGCTGTCATGTAGATATTTTTGATGATATGGTAATATTTTTAAGAAGAGAGAGAAGAAGTGAGTTTCATCTAGATGAAACTCTCTTGGCACGATTACCAACTCTATATGAGTCATAAATTTAAATGTCTATGAAACAATAGAATGAAACTATACACTGAGGATGGATGTTTCATTCATGTTTCATTTCATTTTACATGATGTGCCAGTTTTGAAAACAACGCCATGAAACTCTCCACTGAGAATGGCCTAAGAGCATCTCCAATGGTTATAGCTAGCAACTAACTATAAGACTTTCACATCATCTATATAGTACACACTAAAGCTAGCATTCTAAAGAACTATCTATAAGGATAGCTATTTGATGCTTACATGCATACACAGAATTTATAGAGGCTATCTCATTTGGCGTTATAGACTAGTGCTTAAGGAAGAGCTGGCTCGATTTTTTTTGCATACTTTCTTTCCTCTACATAGGATATATGCTGATGTGTACATATATATAGCTAGCTGACTCAGATCATTGGAGATGCCCTAAGACGCAAGATGGATGGAACTAGCAAATGATCGGCATCATATCTATAGTTTTCGGGGTGGTTGAGCGAAGAAACGTGGTTGCTACAGGGGAAACAGTAGCGCGCCCCTCCCGCGGCAACAGGAGCCGATCCAGCCGTTTGTGCTCCGACTTTAATAAGGTGACATGGACTTTAGGTAGTCACCAGCAGAGAGACAGAGATGGACAGCCTCGTCCTATCTTTGTTCTGTTCATATTATCCGCTAAAAACTAATTTTTTATAATAAATAGCTGTCCAATAGTACTTATCTTTTAAACAGGACGTTACTTTAAAATGGAATTTAATAATCAATTGTAGTAAACATTGTAGGACCTTTATTTATATTAATTAAAATCGTATGTGAGTTTTTATCTGTTCTACAGCTTTTTTATAAGCTATTACTATTCATAAGTTAAAACTAAAAACCACTAGAAAAACCAATATAAACACCCCTTAAAATCTTCTTTCTTTCACCATCAGGTTTTTCTTTTAGCGTACTGTTTAAGTGTGTAGTGCTGTGTGTACCCATCGATGACAAGGTTTGGTCGTCTGAATAAAAACGTTTACATTTTATAACTCATATAACATTTTTACTATATGGTACTAAAAGCATTTTTTTCCGTATATTTACGCTATATGACTTAAAATTTTGTATATAGAGTGAGTACAGTTGTTCTTAACACTACTAGAAAACAGATCATCCCTCACGGTCTTTAATTTTCCTGATGGGCCCACGTAGACCGTGAGGGATACTTTCATTTTCCTGACGGGCCCGTATAGACCGTGAGGGATATCAATTTTCCTCACGGGTCCACACATCACCGTCGCAAAAATTTATTTTCCTGTCGGACTTATTTATCACCGTGAGGTTAATTCCAGCCAACCTAGCTAAAATTTCCCATTCCCCTCGTCCAGCCCGCCCGATCCCGATATTTTCGCAGCCTCCTCCGCCCCCATCGCCCCTCGCCCGCGCGCCCCCATCCGGCCTCGCCCGCCTCCGCCCCATCCGCCTGCCCCCATCGCCCCTCGCCCGCCTGCCCGCCTCCTCCGCCCCATCTGCTCGCCCGCCTGCCCGCCTCCTCCGCCCCATCTGCTCGCCCGCCTGCCCGCCTCCTCCACCCCATCCCCTCGCCCGCCTCCGCCCCATCCGCCTGCCCGCCTCCTCCACCCCATCCCCTCGCCCGCCTCCTCCACCCCATCCCATCGCCCACCTCCTCCGATCCGCCGGCCTACGCCCGCCTCGGCCGCCGGATCTGCTCGCCCCTCTCCGGATCCACCTCGGCCCATGCCGGATCCGGCTAGATCCGGTCGCCGCCACCTCCCGGCCGCCGCGCTCACGGCGCCGCCTCCCGACCGCCGCGCTCGCGCCGCCTTCGGACGCCGCCGCCGCCCCAGGCCTCCGACCGGATCCCGCCGCCTCCACCCTCCTCCCATGTTTCCCGTGCGGCTCCCCCCATTTCTTCCGCCCTCGCTCCTCCCCTCCCTCCTCCGCCGCCGCGCAGCCCTCGCCTCCTCCCCTCCCTCTGCCCTCACCATCTCCAACCCCCGGCGCCGACGCCCCCCCCCTCCTCGCCAGCCCACGCTCCCGCCCTCCTCCCCTCCCATGTTTGCTCTCTAGTATCCACTGATGTTTATGAAGTTCAGTGTGCTGGTGTCTGCAGATTTGTGCTTGTGGTCTTGCTTCCTGTATTCATGTTATAGTACTGCATCTTGTATTGGTGGATTAGGTAGCTTACATTGTTTGGATCTGTGAGAATTTTATCGGTAGTCTTCTGATCAACATTTAAGCTGGAAAACTATGTTCAAAATAACAATTTGATAATTTAGGACACTAACTTGATAACATCAAATGTTCAACATATTTTATCTTTTTATATATAAATTACTTAACATTGATCTGCTCTGCTGCATTGTGAAATGTAGTTTCCAATCATTGTTTAATGATGATTCTGTTTTAACTTAGGCACCTTCTGGAATCCTTTCTCTAATTAGTTTTGTTGGCTAGCCATGTTGTTGAATTAATCATTAATTCAGTACTATGAAAGCATTCCTTTGTAGTTGTATGTGGTAACTGTTGTCTTCTGATTGTAACAATGATTTCTTTTCTGATTTAAAGAAATGAAACTTGGCAACTATTCTGTTTCTTTTCGTCTATGGTTAGTTTAGTGCTATCATGCATGTAATACAGATAATCTGATATGCAATGTTAGAGCTATTATTTGATATGCAGGTTTACATATTGTCCTTTGTTTAAGTCAATATGCAATGTTGATATGCAATGTTTAAGTCAATATGCAATGTCAATATGCAATGTTGTTACTATTTCTGTTATGTAAGCCCACTTAGCTCAGAGGTTAGAGCATCGCATTTGTAATGCGAGGGTCATCGGTTCAAATCCGATAGTCGGCTTTTTTCTATACTCCATCTAAAATGTGATACAATTGTTTCCAATTTGTATCCAATTGTTTCCTTTTTCCTGTAGTGAGAGCTTGTATGAAGACGAGGAGTTTGATCAGAGGCAGCTTCCAATTCTTTTCTGCAGGTGTATCCTTGATGGGTGAGCCTGAAACCGTTGCAAACATATTGGACAAGCTGCTTTCTGGAAGCACGGTATGTTTTATTCTCTGCTCAGCCGCGTTACTTAGACGACATTCCCAGTTGCTTACTTGAGATTGTTCTTTATCCAGGGAGTGGAACAGACTAGCAGGGAGTGATTACTTGTGGTCGGTCTATGGGTTCTTCTTTTCTAGCAGTTAATAATTATACTAGGGCTATATATTCTTTGTTGTCATTTGTCAACACATTACTAACCTGTTAATTGCTCTTCCCACTCTGGGAGGAACATTTTGATGCTTCCGGTGTACATTACAAATGGCATGTTAACTACAACCATAGAAGCAGGATGCCGCATAACATTATTGCACACACCTTAATTTTTAACATTTTGTACTTCTATTTAGGTAATCGACATCGCCAAATGCTATCATTCTGAGGTGAAATGGCGTGATGAACACTATGTACCAACTAATGTTGAAGAGCATCTACAAGTTTCAGTGCGTAGCAGTGCTTGTATGCATATAACAAACCTTGCATTCATTTCATTGGGAGATGTGACTACAAGGGAGGCTATTGAGTGGGCTTTTACCTATCCAAAAATTATTAGAGGTGTATGTATTGTCGGGCGCATTGGTAACGACATGGTGTCGCATGAGGTACCAACTCTCTCCATTTAATTATGAGCTTCAATGTTGTAAATATTGTTTCATCAGTGACACACTTATTGTTAGTGCACCGACTTTTTTGATGAAATAGAAGATGTAGACAAGAAAAAACCAGTAACAAATGCATGTGTATCACTTTCTAGATTGCAAGAAGCTGAGAACTTTATGTATTTTTTTTTGGCATTTGTGCCAATTTTCCTCACGGTTATTCCCGTCAGGTTAAATCAATTTTCCTCACGGGCGGTTATTCCCGTCAGGTTAAATCATTTTCCTCATGGGCGGTTATTTCCGTCAGGTTAAATCATTTTCCTCACGGGCGGTTATTCCCGTCAGGTTAAATCATTTTCCTCACGGGCGGTTAACGGACCGTGAGGTTTTATTTCCCTGACGGGTGAAACCGTGAGGTTATATTTTCTTGACGGGCAACCGTCAGCCAAATTTGAATTTTCCTTTCCAGCCAGCCCTGATGGGATTTTCCTGACGGGAACCCGTGAGAGATTATTAACCTGACGGTTTTTTGTATTTTGCTGACGGTTTTTAACCGTGAGGGATGATCTGTTTTTTAGTAGTGTAAAGCCTACACCACCGAAAGGCCCTACGACCATATTCGAGAAGAATCAAATCCACAATAACCTTTGGCCACGACAAATAGGCAGCGCACTAAATTTCAGGAAATAAAAGTGGCACACTGATTGAACTAGCAATAGATCGGCATTCGTAGAAAAAGTTGATAACAATTAAAGCTACTGGGAGGGCACGCTGTTGATAACAATCCGTCCCCATCCGACGCCTGCGCCTCCTCTCTCCCTCTCTCTCTGCCACCGGGGCCCACCTGTCAGCACCTTCTTCCACCCACGCCTTCTTCCTCCTCACGCGCCGCCGCCCGCAACGGCCACCCCCGCCCTACCCGGCCGCCCCCTCTTCCCCGGCCACGCCTCCACTCCCGCAAGTCGCGCGCCCTCTCCCCTCACCCACCTCCCTCTATCCCGCGCCGAACCGTCGCCCACCTCCCTCAATTCATCCACAACCGCCGCCGCCCACTCCCCTACTCCGGCGAGCAATTCGCGCCGCCCCCGCACCCCTCTGCCCTTATAAAAGCCACAGCCAGCCTCTCCCTGCACTTCCTCCCCCTTCGCTCCCCTTCCCCTCTCGAGCGCCCCACCACCGTCGCGCCGTAGCCCCCGAGTCGCAGCCGCTTCTTCCTCGCCACCAGCCACCTCCGGTGCCCGCCGAGCTCCGCGACAAGGTGAGCCCGCTTCCCCTCGGCCTCCTCTCCCTCATCCAACCCTCGCCGCCGTTCGCCGGCGAGCACGCTGCCTCCATGCACCTCCGGCCGGCGCTGCCACTCGTGCCCACGTGGCAGGTGGTGTGGCGCTGCGTCAGCGCCACGTCGGCGCCATCTTGGCCCCCTCTACCTGGTCAGCGCCACCTCGCACCCTTGCCACCTCACCACCTCCCCGGGTCTGTGGACTTGGTCCACATGGACCAGGGCCCACTATCAGCCCCTCATCCACAATTTCCAGTAGAAAAATAATTCGGCCAAAATAAAAATCTCAGGGCTGACACAATGCTGATGTCATAATTCAATTTCCTTTAGAAAAATAATTCCAGATAAACTCTTTTTGTTTTTCCCTGATTTTAAACTTCCCGGAGCCCGTTCTTCTTCGTCCTAACTCCGATTGAGCCCATTCAAATTTCTAAATTCATCAAAAATTCACCTCTATCAATTTCTGGCCTCAATGCAAATATTTGAAGTCAATTTGAATTTATTTGAATTTGGTGGGTTATTTTCACGTGTAGACTTCGACGATTCGGGAGAATTCAAAGACGAAGATTTGCACCAAATTGAAGAGCAAGGCAAGTCACACTCCTTGATCATGTTGATCCCAGATTTCAAAATAAAATTATATTGTTTTAAATTATTCTACATGCATATTTTTATTCAACGTATTTCAATTCTGTTTTAAATTTAGTTATTGCCTACTTGTTAATTCCTCCATTGATATTGAATTTCTTGATACCTTGTCACCCTAGAATACGTTGTCACCCTAGAATCAAACTCTAGTTAATACATTAGTGTTGGCTAGAGAGTTTAAATCAAATGCTTGGACCTGCTTAGTCATAATATTTGTTTTGGGATATCTTTTCACATAAAATGATAAGCTTTTCAAATGTACTCTTGACTTTGATGAGTCAAGGAGGTTTATAAAATATTTTGGAAACAAAATATAAAACCTGGTTTAGACTTAGGCAATTGGTTAGATTGGTGGGTGCAGGCATGCTCTATAGGTTGTAGCCACAGGGTTGACTGTCGTGCACAGGGGTATGTGGTTGGGCCTAAGTCAATTAAGGACCGGTCTATGAGCTATTATTGCAAAGCCCTATCGTACTACCACATGGCTAGTATGGGACAGCCCTAGCTGAATAATTTGTGAAGTCCCAACCTGAGTCAAGTTGTAGGTTGAAAGTGAGCGTGGTTGGTGCCATGAGAAGTCTCACTTGAGGGAGCGTGGTTAAGCCATGTGAAGTGTCTCTCAGGCTCAAGAGGGGGTCCCGGTCTGGTGGATTCCTTACTGGTGTGAAACCTTAGAGTTGGCTTGACCAGGTTGAAGGCTTTGCATTGTAAAGGCCTTGTCACGACTCCCCCACCGCACACCTAAGGAAGTGTGTAATCTAGCGGTAAAAAGGGATGATCATGTCTTGTGGGTAAAACTGTACAACCTCTGCAGAGTGTATAATCTATCCTGGATAGCCGTGCCCACGGTCATGGGCATGCTGAGTAAAAGTTTTTCATGGATTAGACTTTGTTTTTCAAAAAAAATTTTGAAAACCTTGTGGATGGATGGAATCCACGAGTGATGAAAACCTTGCGGATGGATGGAATCCGTGAGAGATTGAAACCTGGTGGATGGATGGAATCCATCAGAGTTGCACAGTGAAAGCGTGTGGATGGATGGAATCCATACGTGATCTTTTGAAAAAGATGGTCCGGGTGGGATGCCCGTGAATAGATTGGTGTTTGGTCGGAGTCTGCACTGACGGTATTATTTTCAACTACAAACATTATTTTACTTATTGTATTAAATTCAGCAATTTCAATCTACTTACTGTATTTCTTTAAATGTTATTTTATGCAAACTAACCCTAAGCCTTCCATTGAAGCCTTTATCATTATGTTGCATTCTCCGTGTGATTTGCGGAGTACAAGTTTGTACTCACCTTGCAATCTCCATACAGAGGAAAATGCCTTCGACAACGGTGAAGATCAGGACGAGTAGGCCGCGTCTTACTAACGTTTGCCTGTGGGCAGGTTTGGGCTTCGCTTTTATCAGTTTGCTTCCGCAGTTATTTGCTTTATTTATTTTTGCCAATGGGTGTTGATGTAAGACTTGGCCATAAGGCCGTACTCTTTTATTTAATATAAGAAGTCATTTGTGCTTGGTATTTATCTTTGTTGTACTGTGTGCACTAGCTGATCCTGGACTAGTGCGATTTACACAGAAGATCCAGAAGTCGTTACTCCGGGTTCCAACAGACGAGCACGAGGTCCTTGGTGAGAGCGACGCCGATGTTGCCCTCCTCATCCCCCATTTGCATGGCGGCGTTGTAGGCGGCGGCGTCGGCGCCGTGGTGCGTGAGCACCAGCTCGTACTTGGCGTCGGTGCAACGCGCTGGCACATCGATGATGAGAGCTGCTGCGCTGCCAACCCAAAAGATGCAGTTGGTCACCAACATGTGCTTATTCTCCCCAGACCCCAAAGTACCAGTTGAGGCTTGTGTTCTACATCACCACCACAAGCGCATACCCGGCTAGTGCTGCCCGCGCAACGTGCGTGCCGCCATGTCGATGCCCACCGTGCCCACACTGCACCCCATCCTGGTGAAGCTGTACGACTTGATCACAAGGGCCATCTTGAACTGGTGCACGATCATGGATGCTAGCGACGGCGTCGGTGAGTACATGGAGCAGGCGACGACGAGGATGCTGACTTCGTGCGGAGAGACATCGGACTTGGCAAGCAGGTGGGACACAACGGCGAAGGAGAGCATCTTCTTGAAGGCGCTGGAGAAGATGAACGGCAGCGCGAAGGTCTCCTGGCCGATGCTAGACTTGCGGTAGATGAGCCGTATGAAGTCAGCGGTCTCATCGGAGTAGTACCGGCACCGGAGGGCAAAGTACACGCACACTGTCGCTCCATGTGCGGGAGGTGGCAGCTGTAGTTGAGTAGGTACACTGATCGCTGCCTCTGCAGGTAGAGGGCACAAAACCACAGCATGGCAAAGGCGGGTAAAGAGTTTGAGGCGGCGACAAATGAGGGGTAAAGCTGTGAGAGAGATAATTGTTGAGGGAAATGGAGGGGAGCGACGGTTCAAGGGAGAGAGAGAGGAAGGTTGTGGGAAATGCTACGTGTGATGTGGGGTTACTGTGTGTGTAGAAAAGGATGGTCTAGATACTTCCTGGTTAGATCCAAATGACTATAGAGGGCAGAGAGAATTCACCGATGACCACCAATTTGTGTTTTTAAGGAGTAACGATTTTTAGATTTTTTGTCTTTTCTTTTTTTATTCATTTATATTGTCCGTGATGATGTAATTTTTTATTTTTATTTTTAATTACACTGAACAGATTACCAACAAGCACAATATATATTCAATTTACAAAAAAAAATCATAAACCTAACTTTTAAAGTTTAAATGAGTACCGTCTTAACAAGGACGTGCAGAAGTAATTAAATTAAATGCGGTAGTTGCACTGTACTGACAGGCTAACAAGGTGGCAAGGACTTTAGGTCGTGATTCATGAGTGGTACTGATGGATAGTTACGTGACTCTATGGCTCTATGCCATCGTACGAGGAGAAAAGTAGGGCCTCCGTAGACTGTGCTGGCTAGTCTATACTCCTGTACTCCTTTGCAATAATGCAAGGCTTTCCCAGGATCCCCATTTGCCGCGACTGCAATAAAAGGAGGCTGCATTAGCAGCAGCCAAGTGCTCTTCTCAACCATTCTTCTGCCATTGCTTTGCTTTAGTGTGTGGCATTCTACATTTCTACTAGCTGTGGTAAGCTAAGCTCGAGAAATAGGGCTCATTTTTATTTGATTTATGATTTATAGTTTTTAAATAAATAAATATGACATATTTACTGTCGCTATTTTAAAATGGTTTATTAGGATAGTATTTTTAAAACGGCTTATCGGTATTCTGTTTGTTCACACAAAAATTCACGTCAAGACAAAAAACTATAAACTACAGCTATAAGCCACAATCGAAAATAACCCATCCATAATTCAACTCTGCTCTTCAGTTTCTTCTCTTCCGTTAATCGTATGCTTATTTCGCATGCAGCGATGCAGACAACATAAGCTTCTTATGGATCAGTTGTGTTCATTTCTGTTTTCCCTGTGATCCTCTAGATCCGTGGCCATGATCAATCTCAACCCACATTCTGGTACTTTATGTAATTATGTTCTACAACTTCAATTCAAATAATGGCATATTTCCAATGAATTTCTAGTTTCGATTTTTCTGATGAACTTCATTTCCCCCATTTTGCAGCACCGGGATCAGCGGTATGCTCTCAGTGATGAACTGATGATACTCTGTTCTGTTCTATACGTTAACTGCGCCTCGAAGCAGTTAATCCCAGCCTCTTTTGGCTCAGCCCGTCGAGCTCTGACATTAGTAATGGCTTGATCAGCACAGCAAAATACTTCTGTAAGTTGACTATTGCTGATTCTTTTTGCCAACCTACCTGCTGACTTTTGGTACCAGAATACACTAGACATCAACCTGCATACCTGTTGTACGAAACATGAGACAAAGCCAGATTTAGCACTGTTACGCATTGTATTTACAAAACTAGCCATATGCGCACCGTATTTGTAAAAATGATATTTCTGCAGTTAGGTGGGCGGGCGGCAGCGCCGGCGAGACGACACGCGGCGAGGCCACCGGCAGCAAGTGCCTGCCGCCCCGCCAGCAAACGGTAGGCAACCTACCGTCCGTTAGGGGGTAGCAAGTGATTAAGCCGGCTTAATTACCTGCCCTAATTTTTTTATATTTAGTATTTATTTGAATTTTTAAATATAACAAATGAGCCTAAAAAATTACAAAAATTTATGTACAGCCTCCCGACACAACGTACCTCGCAGTATAATGTTTGGGTAATTTTATCTATTGTGAATATTACTCAAAAATTCATACAATTTTGATATTTTAATAAGTTTTACATATAGCAAACGAGCTCCACAAATTATTAAATTTTATGTGAAGCCTTCCGATACAGTCATAGTTATTGTGTAATTTTTTAGAAATTTTATGTGGTCTAAATTTGCTATGTTTATTTGGGTTAATTTAATCATGAATTTACGAATATTTTATGATTTTTTATAATTTTATACATTAGGAATACTTATACAAGTAAAAGTAATTATAGTAGCACAAAAAATGGATCACACTGGATATGCTATGGCTCATCCATCTGAGCCACTGCTATCTCCTCGTTGTGTCTGTCTCCCCGTACGTGGCCTTGTCTTCCGTTGCGCACGAGCATGTCCCGTCGGGTACGTCAGTCGGTCCAAAGTTTTCATCTCGGGTCAGAGGAGGTATGGAGACCGTTCTATTTGCTCAGTGGTCAGCGGTGGTCTAGTAGGCTCAGGTACAGTGTACACTACAAACCCTGGCCCTGCGTACGCTACAAACTCTAGCGCCGTGTACTGCTCTTTGGAAGCATCTGGGAGGCCCGTGTCGTCATCGGTGGACTTGTCGTCACCCCCACGTTGAATTGGAGGCTGCAAGATGAAACAATATTAGTCACAATAAATATTCTACATGTATAATGCGAATCTCATACCTCCCGAATGTGCAGCGAAGATGAACAACAGGGAGCGGTAGTCTGTGCAGATGGTGTAGATGTCAAAAGTGATGCATCTCGACGACAGACCTATGGTAGGAGAATGCCATAATGTTAGTGGAACACAAAGCCTAATAGGAAAACAAAATGTAGATTCGTACGTAAGTTACCTCCTTGTTGGTATGGCGCACGGATGATCGGCGGCTAGTACTACGACGTCAGGCAGACTCAGTGGATTGCGATGGCCGACCGGACTCGCTAGGTCACGATCACCTGGCGGGTGAGCACGGTGCCTCCACTGGGTGGCTCATATGCACACTGTGATCCGTAGAACGGCCGCAGCTTAGGTTATGCATTATTTTTTTGGCCTACTTTAGGATGAACTTCATAGGGCCTGTTTTTTTGCTGAAACTTATGTCTTTTGGCTGCGGCATGTGGCTTTTATGATGTTCATGTGAGAGATTGCAATTTAATAGAAACTCACGTGCGGTTTTTACTGATATAAATGAAGTCGATACAGTATATACTACAATTAACTAGTAGACAGTATCTTTAAAAGATACTCAGTTTAAAAGCTAGTTACTGTAGAAAAGTCAAAAAGTAGCTTTTAAAAGCTGAAAAGAATAGGGCCTATTTCTGCAGGGCCGGTGGTGTCTCCGGGCTACTGATGGTGGCCTCCGATGCGTTTGCGATGCGCTACGCCCGCTCCAACTGAAGTGACATATGAAACAGATTCAGTAACGATCAGTGTGAATTTCTTGAATGAAACGATAAGCTATTTGAACTGCCTTACACTGTCATGCCACCGTGAAGCGTTGTGGGGATCGATCGAGCGTTGCAGACTTTCCTCATGCGTGATCTGCTTGGGGTGATCTGGTGGTGGAATGGTGAGTCTGCTGCGTGACCGGGGTACGTACCACTCCAAGTACTCATCGTACGTCTGGACGTCGTAAGAACGCTGCTCCATGACGACATCGAGGAGCACCCTATCCGTCCATGCCGTCGTCCACTGCTACTGCAGTGCTCGCCAGTCCATACCATGCTGAACAGCCCTTGATTACCTGCATTTCTAGAATCATCGACGTTACATAATAAGACATACCAAGTGTATACATTAGTTGGATGGAGTTTGACTCATCGGTGTACGGCTTGCGGTAGGAACCTGCCATCCAAAGGGGGCACGGCCTGGTGCAAATCGAACTGTCGCATCACACACTGTGGCACATAAGCATGCACCATGTACGAGAAAACCAGGTGGTGTGTCGTCACCCATAGCTCCGCGTCCTCTAGGCATTGCAGGGACAACTCTATGTCGATACACGATGCACAAAATCTATGGTCCACGAGCCCCATATGATGTCCTATCGTGCAACGACTTGAACTCACTATGCCACAGCAAGTAGCACCTCGACGGTTTGCCCTTCGCCCATCGCAGACGAGCAGCAGTCCACCAGATGCCCATAGTAGGCCTGTCTGTCAGGTCGGCGAACTCGTCGAATGGGTGCACTGGCGTCACGATGATCAGACGTCTGATAGGGAAGTGTTCCCAGCTCCATAGCTGCAGGAGCATGGAGCAGATAGCCAGATTGTGGGTACTAGTAGTAGCGCGCTAGAAGTATCACATAACCCCCGATACGTGGCGCATAGAACCACTGATCCCCAGCTGTACCGAGGCATTGCCCCAAACTCGGCGAGGCTAATGAATTCAGCGTTGCAAATATCGCCGTGTGTGGCTGGAAACATGCTCCAACCATGGATCCCCCCTGGCAGCTTGAACGGAGAAGGGCCAGCCTTATCACCCGTCATCTATGAGTGGCATTGGTGTTTCTCATCGTATGAGTGTTCCAGAAGCTCCGGTAAAACCATACCTTCCAATATATAGGACAGACCAAATATTAGTGCAAAGATTAATAGTGACAGTAAAACTTACATTATAATACAAACTACATTAATTATGACTAACTAAATAACAATAATTATGACTAGGGATGAAAACGGTCGGAAACGGTCGAAAAACTCCTCAACCGTTTTCTACTTCTACATTTGAATACGAAAACGAAAGCGAAAGCGGTAAAGCCGGACACGAAAACGAACGCGAACTTACGGAATATCGAGAATTTCGAAAACGAACCAATTCGAGCGGAATTATGTCGAACACGGTCGGTATACGAAAATTCAATACGGAATACCGACCTGTAGGACCAAGTGCATAACAATTAACAAGTGACCAAGTACATAACAATTACCAAGTGCAAGATCAAGTTCAAGTGCATATAATAATTAACAAGTGCATGACCCTTGGTCTTAAGTATTAACACAATAGCCGACACAAATACAAATACAATACAAGTCTAGGACATGCAATTAATAGCTAGCAGAACATCTACAGTTCATCAGCATCATCCATGAGGTCAGGATCGCTTTCCATATCTTTTGCTTTCTCATTGTCCTCCTCAGAGTCCTCATCCCCCTCCTTGTCCTTTTCCTACAAGTTTACAAAGTGAATTAAAATTAGATGTAGCAATAGCATATTTCAGAGCAAGCAGTCAATAAACATACACATACCTCAATTTTCAATTTAGCCACAACATTAGCCAAAGCCTCAACCTCAAGATCACTCACAATTGATCCAACCATTTTAGAATCTGAACAAAAAATTTGGTATTCCGAATTTCGAATTTGGTATTCCGTATTTCGAATTTGGTATTCCGTATTTCGAACCGAATTCGAATTTGTCCGAATTTTATACTGTATATTCCGAATAAAATGTAGAAAAGTAGAAAACGGTCGGAAAACGCCTAAACCGTTTCCGCTCCGTTTTCGAATTTGGTATTCCGTATTTCGAACCGAATTCGAATTTGTCCGAAAATACGAATTCGGTCGGATCAAATGTAGAAAACGATGCGGTTCGGTACGGGATATTTCCGTTCCGTTTTCATCCCTAATTATGACTAGGACTACGCAAATAACGTCGTCCATAATGACTTATGCACAACCTTCTCTAAATAATTAGCTAGCACTATTAATTTTTAGAGTACCTTGCAACAAATGGGGCAGATGAAATATTAGTACAAAGATTAATAATGACAACAACATACTACAAGTCAGTGATTACATGCGTGTAACTACATACTAATACTTCACTAATTACCGATAATTTGATTACTCATCTGAAAAAATGATGAGCCATTCATTACCGTCGTCTTTAACACTTAATTACTTACCACTAAATCATTACTTACCCCTAACTAATTGCCACTACAGTAATTAAGATTACATTCAATAATAAATTATAAGTATCGTACGTACACAAAATAGTAAAAAACTATGTCTAAATTACTACGACCTACTTACTTTGTGATACAAACTATATTAATCACGACTAACTAAATAACACTAATTGACTAGGATTAAGGGAATAACGTCGAAACTATACAATAAAAAGTTATCTGCCTTTCGGGAGAAGAAATCAGCACTACCAATTTTGAGCTATGCATTGGCTTCTCGAAGTAACGAGCTACTCACTCCCAAATTTGAGCGACGACCGCAACAATGAGCTTCCGTAATGAGCGACTGAGATGAGCAACGACGAACTGTGAGAGATTCTTATTTATGACCAAGCGAAAAGTGAACTCAGTGCGCTCACCCCGTATATTGAGGACCCATTATCACAAGCAGCACTTCGGGTGAGGGAGACGGCATGGTAACACTGACAAATGTGCAAACGAAGAAGCGGGCGAGGGGGGACGATACGAACATAATGACATTAGTGCGAACAAGAGAGCACGCGAGGGGGCACAACACACAGAGAGTGAGAATTGTGTGAACCAGATAGCAAAAAATAAAATATAGCACGATTGGCCAACACATGCCAATTCAAAAGATGCCTGAGCATCGTTAAATTTATGATTAAATTAACCCAATTGAACGTCATAAATTCAGACCATATAAAATTTCCAAAAAAAATACACAATAACTATGTCTATGTCAGGAGGCTTCATACAAAATTTTGTAATTTTTAGAGCTCATTTGCTATATGTAAAAACTCATAAAAATATCAAAATTGTATGAATTTTTTAGCAATATTTGCAATGGATAAAATTACCCAAAAATTATACTGCGAGGTATTTTGTGTTAAGAGGCCATACATAAAAAAATTAGGGTAGGTGATTAAGCCGACTAATTAGCCTGCTTAATCACCTACCGTCCCCTCACCAGATGGCAGGCTTGCCTGCCATCCCCCCACCGGGCGATAGGCTACCTGCGGTCTGCTGGTAGGGCGGCAAGCGCCTGTCGCCGGTGGCCCCACCGCGTGTTGCCTCGCCGGTGCTGCCGTCCACCCACCGGACGACAGAAGTGCTATTTTTGCAAATACGGTGCACATGCAGCTTGTTTTGTAAATACAGTGCGCAACAGTGCCAAATCTGGTTTTGTCTGTACAAAACATATAGGGTACTCTATTGTTGCAGATCGGTACTCTCACTATATTAAGTTTTTCAAAATGTGTACTGCAAAGAAGTATACCTCAATAATGTCAATTTGCAAAACAAAAATTGAAGGGCAAGCATTCTCAAAAAAAAAAAAGAATGGCAAGATGCTAACACAAAAGTTGATACCTCAATACCTACTGCCGCGCTCGTTTCAGGTTCAGCTTCTGGCTTCTAGTTTACTATTCCTATATTTTGTCTTTTTATGATTTTTTTGGCTTTTTTTTAGAATTTTTTTGACTTTTTTCCATATTCGTTTGCATTGTCTGTGATGGGCTAACTTTTTATTTTTAATTTTTTAAATTTAATTACGTCAAATAAACCACCATCAGTTACAGTGAAAAATAAGCCATCTACAGTACAAAATAAGTCATGAGCCAACTTATTTAAGACGAATTAAGCACCCCTAGCTTCTCCACTCTCCAGTACTTGAAAGACTTACTTTTAACACGTTTTCTGTGTCGTATAACTTCACAACTAGGTCTCCCAATGTAGTGGCGGAGCGAGGACTTTGGCGATGGGAATGTAAACTTAAGACACATTGGTAATTATAAGTAAAGGGGAGTAATTATAAGTATAACAAAACTTCTTCAGCCTAACGAGGCCTTTTTGAGAATAAACATGGACTATGGCGATGCCTAATGCCTGTTGGGCCTAATGGAGTAATGGGCTGTCAAGTGTATGTATAGTGCATAGGAATATATGTAGTATATACTTTGTATATTAGGGGGTATATGCCGGATCTTTTAGCAAAAACTTTGGGGGTGCAACTGCACCCCCATGCATATACTCTGCCTCCTCCACTGTCCCAATGTTTTGGACATCTGCCAACATACGTGTGTGAAAAAGCTAGAGCGCAAACTAAAGCCATTATTGCCCCTCCAAAAAAAACAACATTAAAGGTATTATTGCAGTTTGTTAGGACCTGGATTTACATCTATAAACTAAGTTATTCCCATTATTAGTGTCTAGGTTACACAGTACATCATCGATGAATATCACATCCATGCATGTATGTGAATAAAAGGAGTACTTCATATTACATAAGTAATCATAAATAAGCCTTATAGCCAAGTTTTACATAATAAGCCGATAGGCCAAATAAGTCCAACAGGAAATAACAACGGAAAGTAAAGAAATCAAAAAGGCCTCTATGATTTGACATAGCCAATCGACTGGGGAAACAGCCTAGTACTCGCCTTCGTCTTCGCCTTCAAATCCCAAAGCATAGCAATACCCATACAACGGGTCTCCATGCTTAAAGTTAGAATCAACATATATGAGCAACAATGTATACAAAGATACTCAAATGTATTTTACACTTTGTAGAGGTTGTACAGTGACTCGCTTCCTTATGCATGCGCCTAAGATGATCGTAACAAGACTTTTCGAATGCCTTGCCTCGACACTTTTCCTACCCAGTAGGTTAAACTCTTCAACGTTGGGACATGCCCATTATGGGTTACTCCTAGAATACTCCCTTCCCGGGCTATATTTTCAATGAGGGACCCGCCATTCTGAGGGAAGTCAGCATCCCATCACGAGAACATAAGATAAGATAACATACCACTTTGTGCAGGAGCCATGATGAAACTAACCAATTTACTTGGTTAGGTCACGTCCATACTTGACCTATGGTTTCATGGTTATTAGTTCAGGAAAGTGGCATATGATTTGGTCCTGAATTGACTCAATCAAGACAATATACAAACCTGGATCTCGTACAATCTCTGCACTAGCCTCATACAATCTACTCACCCAAATTTCTGTTTCCAATGGTAACCCATGTTATCACACTAAGTAACACATAATGTCCTTAGTATATGTTGGCAATGATTGTGTCATGTTCAATTCAACCACTAAGTATCAATCACTAAGCATAACCATGATTTATTATTGTTTAACCAAGGGCAATTTATTATTGTAATGATTAGCCTAGGGTGACAAGGTAAATGGATCATCAACAATCAAGGAAGCAATATAATAGCGTAGTAATAATCTCATGGATTAACTAAGCATCAATACTTTACATATGATTTAATAAATATAAAGCATGGAAGTCATATTTTAACGCAAAGGAATTACATTTGAAAAGTAGGCTCAATATGATCAAATATAAGGACTTGCCTTGATCAGCAATGAATGTCGCAGGGTCTTGATCAGCAGCAGTAGTGGCGTTCACAACATCAGAATCTATAATCATGAAAAGCGCCCAAATTCAAATCGAATTCAAATATATCCAAATAAATTCTATTGAATTCCAAAAATTATGATTTTGTACTGTTGTAAAGATCTTGAATTTATACATAAGAATCACTTTATTGGATTTAAAATGAAACAGAACAAGGTCTCCAAAATTTGACCTGAGAAGAAATTCTGAAAGTTCTGAAAATCTTGGTGGGGTCCACTGTATTTTAGTTTCTCCTCTCGTTTTTTTAAAAAACCATCAACAGCTGACATGTGGGACCAGGTGCACAGGGACTCGGTCTATAAGGACCAGGTCTACATATCATTTCTAAACGGCGCGGTCCACCTGTGTGAGGCTCAAGCGTTTACTTGGCCTCCGATTAGATTTTCTAATTGCTACGGCCCCACAAGTCATACTATCATTACTTCTGATCAAACACCGACTAACATGAGATTTACTTACTAACTACTGTTGGGTCGAGCAAGTTTCACGATTGTTGTGCCCGTTTCTGTTGGACCGCTGATTGAAGAGATCCTGTTGAGAGAGAACAATTCGTATCAACACGTACCGTTCTCCTTCCGCAGCACTCTGATCAGTTACTGTCTCTTGTTCGTATAGCTCTAATTCAGTGTGATCCTTTCTGTTTTTCTGCTGAGCCATTTCAGCTGTAGCCATTGATTTGACCTGCCTTCTCTTGACGAGCATGCAATTTACCTTTTTTTTCCTTTCTCCTTTTTCCAGGTGCAGCAGCATGATCTGCGCTCGGTTTTCTCTTGGCGATTGACTGGCAATGTTATGTTATCTATTCTATGCATTGGTTTCTCCAGGCAGTTGGTTTTCATCTCCCTTGGTCTCAGTTTCTCCAGGCGGTTGATAATCGTAAAGTAGTAATGGGATGATCATCGGAGCAAACTGCTTCCGTAAGATGATGACTACTGTGGTTCTTATTACTGACCATGCTTGCTTGCTGGAAGATAGATATGTAAGGTATGACTTCTACTTGTATTTCAGATCTTGCAACTTTGTTTCCACAATATTACTACAATTAAATATGTTATCACAACTATGCTAGCGCGTAAGAAATTACAGTTACTGATCTAAACAATAGATAGAAAAATAAGTCATAGCTAGATGATTCATCCATATGAAATTACAATATTACTACAATTAAATATGTTATCTTGTAGTATTTTGTTGCTAATATTTGAGAGAAAAGTTCGAAAAGTCATTCATCCCTCTGATTCACTGTACCCGATCCGACCGTCACTATCTCACTGTCTTTGAACAACAACGCTCACCTCGCTCGTGTCAAGCAAGCGTGTCGTAGGTAGTAGCAAGGCCAATAGTCTTGCTCTGCTCATTCCAGTGAAGCAGCCACCTGACTTCCACAGATCTGACGAGCAGCCAAAAGCATAGGCACGGGGAAAACAATTTCAGTTTAGAAAAACTTTCAGACCTCTCCGAGAAAACCGAATTTCAAAATTTTCGATTTTGGGGGCAAAGTTCGATCGAAATATTCAAAAAAATAATTTGAACTCAAGAAATTTAAATATATTTGAAAAATACCATCTTGCCAGCGCCATGGCCTCCTCTCTTGTTGGCACCGCCTTCTCCTCCGCTCTTGCCAACGCTGTCTCCCCTCCCTTGCTGGCACCACTCCCCCCTCCTCTCTTGCTTGCACTGCTCCCCCTCCCTTGTCGGCGCTATGGCCACTTCCTTTGCCGGCACTGCCTCCCTCTCCCTTGTTGGCGCTACTTCCGCCCTCCCTTGCCAGCACCATGGCAGTCTCCCTTGACGGCACCATGCAATGAGAGAGAGAGGGGGGGGGGGGGGGGGGGGGGGGGGGGAGAGGATGGACTGGCGTCACCGAAAGCATCTCATGTTTATAAGCAAGACCAATGTTTTGCCTGGTAGCCGCAAGAGAGAGCGTTGGATCGCTGAGAAATTTTAAAATGGACCAAAATTTTAGGTAGAATTGTGCTTTTTTTGGGTAGACCAAGAAAACCGAATTTCGTTAAAATTCAAAAAATTTGGCTTGAAAATGTTTTCCCTACATAGACATGAATTTCGATCTCTTCCCAAATCATTCTATCTGATTCGGATTCTTTCCTCTCTCTAAATTTTGCTAGATTATTTAATCAGCTCCTCTCGTGCGTACATATTTAAGACCGCTCCGTTCAACTCTTCCTGTACTTCTGCTATGCATGATGAGGGTGAGACGTATCAGGATTCCGGGTCACGTAGGAGGCCAGGGTGGATTGTAGAAGCTTGGTTAATCATATAAGCTTCATATGGGACCAGTTGAGCCATTGTCGATGGGATCAATTAATTATGCATGTGCAGAGGCATACGTCAACAGCAACCAGTTTTTCTTTTCCATCGCCCTTAGTGGTGGCCCGCTACGGCGCGGCTCAGACCCGATGAGGCACGAGCTCGTTTGGCCCGTCTCATGTAACGGGCTGTGCCATGCCGGTTCACGGGCCACACCTCCGGTCTAGGTACAGCCCATGGTTTGCCGTGCTGGACTGTCCAGACATGATTAGCTTATCAGGCTTAGGTCGACCCATTTGATCTGTGTAGCCTATTTGACCTGTGTAGCCTGAAAAATGAAAAACTATTTATTAAGAAAAATGTGTAGAATTCAAAAAGGCACAATAAATTATACAAAGTACAAAAAATACATATTAAATTGTAGAATACACACTATAAATTGTAGAAAACATATAAAAGACATATTAAATTATAGAAATTATAGATATAATAAATATGGGTCTAATGGGTTGTGCCGTGCCGGGCTAGGCATAGCACTATTCATGCTTGCCGTGTCGTGCCAGCACGGTGGGCTGAGCCTCCAGCCCAGACACTGCCTATGGCCTCATGCCGTGCCGCACCGACCCACCGGCTTTCATGTCAAGCCGTAACATGGCCCGTGCCAACAGTATCATGCCTTGGGCTGACCCGTTTGGCATGGCTCATTTGGCCATTACTGATCCTCCATCTTCTCTCGAACTTGAACACTTCAGTAGCCAGTAGGAGGGAACACTAGAGTAGACTACAATATAATGGGCGTTAAATGCATCACAAACTTCTCTCAAACACACAATTGAAGGATCAGGGTCTGTTCTTTTTTGTTTCAGTTTATGGTTTTTAGCTGTGGTTTTTAGCTTTTGATGTATTTATGAGAGAGTACGGAGTAATAAAAACTCGCTTACGGTTTTGACTGATATAAATGAAATCGCTATAGTATATACTGGAATCAATTTATATATATGCCTCACCTTAAAAAGATATTACGTTTAAAAGCTAGTTATGTAAAAAAAATCTAAAAAGCAGTTTTTAGAACCTAAAAAGAAAAGGGCAGGTGAAGGTTAAGCAGAAAACAACAAAATACTGGAGACATGAAGCAGCAATTAAACTAAATGCGGTAGATGCATCAGTGCATCACCAGCACCCCACGAGTGGTACCCGTGGATACGTTTAACTGCCTTTTAATTTTAACTTATTTCACCAATTACTATTCATTAGGTTTATAAGGCGCAGCTGAAAAACATAGAACGTAGTAAAAAAACACCCCCAGTGACTCAGTACCATCGTAGGAGGTAAGGGCATCTCCAATGGGTCTATAGCAGCTATCTACAAGAGAGTCCATGTCATCAACTGTCCTACGTGGAAGATATTAAATGAAGAAAAAGAACGCAGCTCTCTACAGCTCTAGAGATAGTCTATAGCGCCAAACGAGGCAGCCTCCATAAATTCTGTGTGTGCATGTAAGCATCAAATAGCTATCCTTATAGATAGTTCTTTAGAATGCTAACTTTAGTGTGTACTATATAGATGATGTGGAAGTCTTATAGTTAGTTGCTAGCTATAACCATTGGAGATGCCCTAAGAAAACTAGTGGGGCCTGCGTAGACTTCTAGCCTACATGTTGCACTATGCAATAATGCAAGGCTTTCCCACATCTGCATTTGATGCAGCTACAATATATAATAGGAGGCTTTGCGTTAGTAGCAAGTGCTCATTTGAACCATATTCCCTTGCTGTCGCTTTAATTTGTTCCAGCGTGTGGCATTCTAACATTTCCACTTGATGTGGTAAGCTCAGCTCAAGAAATAGCTCAATTCTGTTCCTTCGTCTTCTTCTGTTCAGTTAATCCTCGTATCCTCACTTCGCCTGCTCGGTTAATCCCCGTATCCTCACTTCGCCTGCAGTGATGCGGGCAGCAGAATTTCTTATGGATCAGTTGTGCTCATTTCTGTTTTTTTTCCATTGATCCTCTAGATCGGTGGCTGTAGAACCGGTATATCAGCAGAGAGAGGGTAAATGATACCTTCAAATTTTTCTTTAAGTACTCGCTGATTCTTCTCTTCAATAGCTATGAGAAACTATGAAGACCAAGAATATGGAAATATAACAAGTTGATTGCCTTTTATGGGTAAAATGTGCATCCTCTACAGAATGAAAATTATTCAAATAGTCATGTCCACAGTCATAGGTGAGCATGGAAACTTACTTGAGCAGTATCTATTTTAAAAACTTTGTAGTGGGGTGGAAAAAATGATGAGTGGATGTAACCATAAATTGAGTTGCCCTAAGTGGATGTAATCTAGTGACGGTAATGATTGGATGTAACCATAGTATCAAAACTAACATATGATGGATGGTACTTAAATTACTACTATTATTGCATTCTCTTACACTCTTTATAGTAAAACATGGTTTAGTTAAAAATGCTAAGTTTTAGGGACTTTTAATTACTACAATATTCAACTATGCCATTTTGCACATAAAAGAACTCGAGCTTTTCTCTCTCTTAAGCCTTACATATATAATATTGCATTCTATGTGTTGGCTCGTGGCGTATGGTTGATTGTGCTCACCCTCGCTCACTAAATTAACTTAGAACCTATGGATTATGACTGCTACACCTACTACATCGCCCGTAGACCAGACGGAGAAGAAGACGGTGGAGATTAGGATGTTCTTTAGTATTCTAGTCCTTACCCCAAATAGGCAGACTTTGATGGTGATTGTGTGCACATATATTATCCAGATTCTTGCAAAGTAGTATGGTGTCCTTTACCTCTAGTCGTTTGCCTTTGGCAAGGTGTGGCCTCACCTTTTTTCTTTTTGCTTCCGCTTTCTGTAATATAGCATTTGGACTGATCAGCCCTTGCTACTGACTCTAGTCAAGTGATCAAAACCTATATGTCCAAGTTTAGGATGCCACAATACTAGATTATGAGAATCAGAAGCCATAAGATAATTAGGGCCAGAGCTGGAAGAGAAACTGAAATCAGCATTAAAAATCTTCTCAAATCTATAGATCCCAAAGACAAATTCACCTAAGGAGTCTAGAACTTTACACTCTCCACTCTTGAATCTCACATCAAATCTTCATCAAGAAGCTAGAAAACATATAACAGATTATACCTCAGTTTACTTATCAAAGCGATGCCCTTGATCATAAAATTATTGTTGACATGTGTTGTGCCCTTTGCTATCACGGTTCTGGTAGAAGCATCCCTGAATATGATCAACTCATTGCAGTATGCACGAGTGAGGGAGGAGAACCATCGAGAATCTCCGGTCATGTGTCGAGAACACCCAAAGTCAATAAACTACACGTCCTACTTCCTCGCTTGACGAACCTCGTCGTGATCACTATAGGGCTTGTCGGAGATGGAATCAACATTGATGCCACTGCCCATGGCCATGAAGAATATGCTAGTGAAGTCCTAGGTCTTCTTCTTACCCTAGGAGTCACTCTCGCCATCCTCCATTCCCGAGTCCATAGCATTCATGTTGATGCTCTCAAAATCGGTAAGGACTCAGTTGACAAACTTGTGTAGTTGGACTTCTTTGACTTCGCATCACGAGCTTGAGGATGCCTTCAGAAGTCCTCCTCCTTGCCCTTCAACTTGGGGGCACTTGGTCCGAATATGGTTCGACTCACCACACTCAAAGCAAGTGACAACGTCACTTCTCTTATTCCTCACCTTATTGTATGCTCTTGTGAATTTTGTCGATAGGAGGGCTAAGTCATATTCAGAAAGCTTCTCTAGTGTCTTATCGCTCAAAGAATGCAAAGTTGACAATGAAAATCTAGAAGAGCCAAAGTCCAAAGGATTATAATAGCTGCTCTGAGAAGGGTCAATCACATGTGCCATCGTCTCTGTCTTGGAGAGACGCGAGATGAAGTCAATCTTATGCGTCTTTAACCACAAATAGAACTTATCCATGGTAAGATCACTATGATAGTATTGCCATTGATGGAAGTGATCTTCATTCCCAAACTTTGATATCAAATGCACCCAATAGCTAGCGTGCATTACCATAATAAGAAAAAGTCAAACCAACAACACATAAGTCATGAATAATTTGGGAAACCTTCCCCATAACTCATCTTGCTCGATCTTTGAGTATTCTTTCTTCAGTTAGTTTAGTCTCACTTCCTTATTCATGGTTGAGACCTCATAGTAGTCAGCAAGGGTCTTCCAGATCTTATGAGCAGACCTCAAATGAGCAACTCATTCAAACTCAAATCGACTAAGTCCTTGAATCAAAAAAATTATTAGGCTTGTTGTTTGCCTCTATATCTGGTGTATTCACCTGATCATCGGCTGACACAACATATGGATTCTTGACTTTGATCCAAATTGAGTGCCCTTGAGCTTCGACGTAGGATTGCATACGAGCCTTTTAATAAGAGAAATTGTTTCCAGTAAAAAACGGGTAGCTTGGTTGAATACTTGTATGATGTCACGGCTCTTATGACCGGTTAAGATCTATGAGAAGAGCTAACCGGACTCTGAAATCATTTGTAGGACCAGTGTGGCAACAGAGGTGCCTTCAAAATTTTCCCCCAAGTATTCATCAATCCTTCGCTCCAGTAGCTACTAAGCAATAAAGGTCATGATTGGAAGTCAAAACCAAAGCAATCAACTCAAAAATCCGAGAGTCGAAGAACCACAACACTGCTAGTCAAACTAGCTACCAGGTAATGGTTTGACCAGTGCCTGGTAGTCTAACCACTATCTGGTCTCCTGGTAGTCTGACTGGTGGGGCAGCGGTCTAACCACTCCCCTGATCCAGAACAAAGAAATCAGCCCGAGTCAATGCAACTTTTGGTGCAACTCCAAAAACCCAAGCCCAGAAGAGATGAGATTTTGCTCACATCTTACTTGAGGTCTCAGGAACCTATTTAATCCAAGGATCATATGAATCCTCTTCAAAGTTTAGACCTTTCTCAAGAACAAGCAATGTTGCACAAAAATCAAGCAAAAACCAAAAACGAGGAATTTAACTTGATCGTGGGTGGAGAATAGTGAAGATGGTGTTAGATGAATTTTCACATGTCACAATAAGTACGAACTCCCAAAGATTTAAGACAAAAACCTTGGATCAAGAAATTTGATGTTTGGGTTAAATCAAGCAAAATCGGGCAACTTCAAGAATTTGCAAGACCAGATGCCTAGATGGATAGGGATTGATCTCTATGAATTATCTCCATACTTACACGTCCTTGCAAAACTACAAGATCAAGAAGGAGAGAGAGAAGATTAAAACAACAAGATTAAGAACAAATCAACCAAAACAAGAACACTCCATGAGAGATGAATAAAGTTGATGTATTGCTATTTGAGGATGAAGGTTTACAACCACTCCACCTAGAGTACCAGAGAGCACACCACAATATTTATACTTCTCAAATCCTAACCCTAGAACACTTCGCTAGCATACAGATGGTTGGATGGTTAACTTGCATGTTTATATCCCAACCCGTTAAATAGATGAGGCAATCATCCTACATCAAACCCTAATGGATACTATACACTAGTACATATCAAGAAAACCCGTTAACCCCATACAACACGGGTTTTACTCACACATTATATATGTGCATGCTTTTCAAAGCACATAAATCCAATTTCGCTAAGTTCTTATCCTTTGATCTAACTTGATCTTTTCAGCTTCTCCTTGAACTAAACTATTTTTCCAAACACTACTCAAGTGTCACGGTTTTGATCTAAGATAATTTCTAGTATTTGGTCATCTTACCAAATTGCCCTTCCTTAAATTGGTCTTCATCTTCAATCGCCATGATTGCCACGTGTAAGTACACCACTGGCTTGTTATGCGTCCGCAAGTCTCTTCTATTCTAGTTCCACTGGACATGCCTCACTTGGATCTACTAAACCACATGGTGCAACATGTCACTCGAACTTTCCTTCAATATTTCCTGCCTTCCTTATGCATGCTTGAGCTCAGCCATCTCACTTAGCATCCTTAATCGTTCTGGGCCTCAGCTCCTCCATGAATGTAGCTTTGATCCTCACCGTTGACCATGGTTTATTCCAAGTTTCCCTACACAACCAAAGAATAAGAAATTATTTTCAGACATAAGTTCTTCACAACTTGATCCACATTAGTCAAAACATGCTTCCTGCAAAACATATGCACTAACTTAGGTCAAAAAAACTCAAACCAAGACCACATTTCACTATATTTCAATTTTCAGCCAAAGCAAACTCCTTGCTCAGTCAGACTGATGGATCCAGCCTGTCTAATCGATGGCGACTGCCAGTTAGACCGCTGGTGCCAGTCGGTTTGACCGCCTCTTCTGGCCGGTCAGACCACCAGGTATGCAAGATGTCCAAGAAAATAGTAACTTTGCTAAATCCAAATTCCAGCTCATTTATTTTGGCAACGGTTCATCATAACAAAATTTTAGACTTTCTCATATGGTCTTTCAACATCTAACTATATACATGCTGTGCAAAACTTATGAGGTACTCTATTATTGCAGATCCATACTCTCACTATATTAAGTTTTTCAAAATGTAAACCGCAAAGAAGTAGCGATGCTTCAAGAAATGTCAATTTGCAGGAAAAAAAATGGAAGGACAATTTTTTAAAAAATAAAAAGAATAAGGAATGGCAAAATGCTAACACAGAAGTCGATACCTCAAATCCTTAATACCTACCGTTCTACTGAATCTGTCAAACATGGACTTGTTAACATGTTTTCAGTGTTGTAAATCTATGCACAACTTTCAGATCAAGTTCATAAGCATTGTGGATTGACAACATGCAAGTTGGTCATTAATTCCCTCTGTTAAGTTGCCTCGTACTGCTAGTACATCTCCTTCAACATTTCACCTGATGGCAACCATATTAGTTTCTTTTGTTGGGTCATGCATCCAAAAGATTCAAGAGATCGTAAAGGAGGAGGCAATACTAATACTGGGAGTCAAAGAAGAGCTTACAGATCTACAGCGAAGAATGAAGCAAATACAATGTTTTATTGGTGATGCTGAGCAGAGATCCGTTGAGAACTGGCTTAGTGAGTTGAGAGATGCCATGTATGATGCTGATGATATTGTCGACTTGGCTTGGTTTAAAGGAAGAAAGCTAGTAGCAGATCATCCTTCTTCATCATCAACAAATCAATTGCATGCAGAGACACGTCATGAGATTACCGTTAAGATTAGAAGCCTCAATAAAAGAATAGACAAGATCTCAAAGGATAACATTTTTTTAACACTTCAGAACACAAAACCAGCTGGACAAGTTTCTGTACCACATCGAAGAAAAACATCCCGCCTTGTTGAACCAAACCTTGTGGGTAAGGACCTCATATACGCTACCACTAGACTAGTGGAGTTGATGCTACAACACAAGGAAAAGAAGGCTTACAAGATTGGCATTGTTGGAACAGGAGGAGTTGGCAAGACAACACTAGCTCAGAAAATATATAATGATCAAAGAATAAAAGGAAATTTCAGCAAACATGCTTGGATATGTGTTTCCAAAGAGTACTCGGAAGTTTCTCTTCTAAAGGAAGTTCTTCGAAATGTTGGAGTATATCAAGAAAAAGGTGAAAGTGTTGGAGAGCTCCAAAGCAAGGTTGAAGCAGCCATTAGAGGGGAGAATTTATTTTTTGTGTTGGATGATGTGTGGGAGCCCAATGTATGGACCAATTTGCTAAGAATTCCATTACATGCTGCAGCTACACAAATGATTGTAGTAACAACTCAACATGATACTATTGCACAAGCAATTGGAGTGGAAGATGTACATCGAGTTGAATTGTTGTCTGAAGATGTAGGATGGGAACTACTATGGAAGAGTATGAACATTACTGACGAGAAAGAATTGCACAATTTGCAGAACATGGGGATGGAGATTGTTCGAAAATGTGGTGGCCTTCCTCTTGCAATCAGGGCTATTGCTAGTGTTTTGGCGACCAAGGAGAAAACCGAGAACCAATGGAGAAAGTTTCTAAGCAGCAATGCTTGGTCTGTGAGTAACCTTCCTGTTGAACTAGGAGGTGCTTTATACTTGAGTTATGATGAGCTACCACAAAATTTGAAGCAATGTTTCCTATATTGCTCTCTGTATCCAGGAGATTGGACCATGCATCGTGATGATCTTGTCAGGTTTTGGGTTGCCGAAGGCTTTATAGAAGAGCAAGGGGACCAGCTGCTAGAAGAAACAGCCGAAGAGTACTACTATGAGTTGATCTATCGGAACCTCCTCCTACCTGATCCGTTGCATTTTGACAAAGACTGGTGCAAAATGCATGATCTCTTAAGGCAACTTGCGTGTTATTTGTCAAGAGAGGAGTGTTTTCTTGGTGACTCACAATCGTTGGAGGGTAAAAGCATGTCTAAACTACGACGTGTTTCAGTTGCAACGGACAAGGATACGGTTGTTTTACCAAGTCTGGACAATCAGCAATTCGGAGTGAGAACTCTGATGTTTTGCTGTGGCAAATCAGTAAGAGTTGAGAATACATTTTTCAAGAGATTTGTATATCTCCATGTTCTGGATTTATCTGACGCGTGTGTACAAAGCATTCCAGATTGTATTGGAAATCTAATCCATCTCCGCTTACTTGACCTTGATCGTACCGACATATCTTATCTTCCAAAGTCCATCAGTTCTCTCATAAACCTTCAGATATTGAACTTGCAAAGTTGTGAATCTTTGCACAGTCTTCCTTTGGCAATCACCAAATTGTGCAATTTAAGGCGCCTCGGTCTTTGTGGTACACCAATAAATCAGGTTCCAAAAGGGATAGGCAAATTGAAATTCCTCAATGATTTAGAAGGATTTCCTATTGGTGGTGGACGTGGTAATGCTAAAACACAAGATGGATGGAACTTGGAAGAGTTGGCTGATCTTATGCAGTTGAGGCGGCTTCAAATGATTAAACTGGAAAGATCAGTTCCTTGCAGTACATATTCATTGCTAGCAGACAAAAAACATCTCAAATTTGTATATCTACAGTGGACTCAACGTACAGATGAACCATATTCAGAAGCGGATCTTAGCAATATTGAGAAGATCTTTGAGCAGCTAATCCCTGCAAGTAACCTAGAAGAGCTCATCATTTGGGGATTCTTTGGTCAGAGGTATCCCGCTTGGTTTGGTAATACCCATTTGTCTTCGTTGAAACAGTTGAACATCGTAGATTGCAAATTCTGTGAGCATCTTCCACCAATCGGGCAGCTACCCAACTTGAAATATTTGAGAATTCAGGGAACAGCCGCAGTTACCATGATCGGACCTGAATTTGTTGGCTACGGGGTGGGTAAGTCCGGATCCACAGAGACGGTTGCTTTCCCCAAGCTTGAATGGTTGGTCATACGAGATATGTCCAACTGGGAGAAGTGGTCCTTTGTCCACAGAGGAGCAGCAACAACTCCAAGGATACAACTGCTGCCTCGTTTGAAGAAGCAAAAAGGGGAAGCTCCAAGGATGCAGCTGCTACCTCGTTTGAAGAAGTTGGATCTTGTCCGCTGTCCCAAGCTGAGAGGTCTCCCACGGCAGCTTGGACAGGAGGCAACCAGCTTGAGAGAGCTCGTCATAAAAGGAGCAAGCCATTTGAAGGTGGTGGAGGACCTCCCGTTCCTCTCTGGTACACTTTTAATCGATGGATGTGAAGACCTGAAGAGGGTCTCAAACCTTCCTCAAGTGAGAGTGATGCGTGTAAGTAAATGTCCAAATTTAAGGCGTGTTGTGGGATTGGACAGCTTGCAGCAACTGTGGCTCGGTGTGGATATGCAGGAGGTCTCTTCCCTATGGGTGCTCGGGCTTAAACAGCTACGCCAGCAGCTACATGGCGAAGACATGGATGTCTACACATGGCCTGATAGCTCAGAGACATCCAACTGGATGGAAACGGAGACACAAGGTATGAACACTACATACTTGTTGGACATTTAGTATGAATTTTACAGTTATTAGTAGCGATCTGTTGACCTTCTTAGGTTGAACATTAAACCATCAGATTAATAATATCCATTTGCGTTATCCATCAACCTTCTTGTGGCAAGATTGAGTTATATCACCAAATGTGGCATGATTGTATCACTATTCTCCATGTGCCTATAGTATATGCATGTATGTACTGAGTTAGTGAAAAGGCTTGGCGTCTGCTACACAAACTGTAGTAATGTAGGGACGACACATTATTGCCTTTGGTGGGGAAAGAAAGAAATAACGCTGGAGTTCAACTCCGCATTGCTTGGTTGTTGGGTAACTTACATACGTTAAACCTTCGATGCAAGTTATTTGTGGGAGATATTTTTGTTAGAATGTCTAAAAAACATGAGATAGGTGACAATATCTAGAAAAAACATGAGAGGTGAACTTCTCATGTCAATCCTTTCTAGTATGCAACATTAGCAAAATTAGCTAGCCTCGGTCCTAGCCCAATTGTTGATTTGCCTTCTTTCGACTTGCGGCCAGTCGCCAGGCCTGGCTTAGCTCAAAATCTGCCTACCCATATCAGCTCGACAAGGCTAGCTAGTTAGTAGGGTCTGGTCCAAGCCCAAAGTTGATTAGCTCTACTTCATCCAGGACTTTTCCTTTGATTTTTTTTATTTATGTTTGATAGGATTGTAGGAAATGTAAATATTGCAAAACAGCTAACTTATATTTGCGTTGTCTTAGAATTTTTTTGTTTACATAGCTATGCTTATTTTTACGAACTTGTTTATTTTGCAGGTTGTTAATCCTGAAGGCTCGTCCAATTGAGTCATCATTGTATTGTTCAGTCTTTTTTTACGATAGTTATTGCTCTATGCAAGACAACAAAATACAAAAAAAGTTTAAAACATCAAAATCATAAAAAAAATGAAAAATAGAAAAAACTAAAAAAAGAGCTCTGCTTTACTACTTGTACGTCGTGTTTGGTGATTTTTGTGATAATCTGTATACTTTACTTTTCATCTTGTGGGTGGGTGTTTTTCTTTTTCTTTTTTTATGTTTTCTTTGTAGGTAGGTGGGTGGGTAACTCCGCCTATGTCATGTCATGTAACACTTGATGGCATAGCCGGTCTCAAGCCCGGAAAAAGGAGGAGAGAATAGTTTTATATATATTATTTTTGAAAAAAGACTATTGTATGCATGTATAGTGAAATGATGCTCTGCTGCTAGGTATTTTTTTTCCTGAAAACTACTGCAATTTTGTTTAATTAGCTATATTTTGTGTGATGGCTTACTTAGAGATGGCACTTGGTACAGAGTCTGACCAAAATACTTTTTGAGAGTCACATTCAATAGGTTGCTGTCTTAGAGAGAAAATTTTGATGTATCTAAACTAGTTTAGGTGAACCACTAGAATCCCTTTTTCCAGTAAAATCGATTGAAGTGAACACGCGGACACACGCATCAGTTCAATCTTCTCGTCACTCCAATCATCTCAATGAGAGTTGGGTCATACGAGGCAAAGATAATCAGTTCAACATTGCTCCTTTTATTTGCAATATCATGTGGCTAGGTCTAGTATTTTTATGATGATGAATAATTGACAACATGGCTTAGTATTTTTATTCGAGGCGTGTGCGTGTGTGCGTGGACTAATATTGGTCAAGTTGGTGAGAACTTGTGCCGGGAAAAATATTCTTTGGTCTTTGCATGTGCAGGTTGGGCGTGGAGACGGTCATGGTCGGTGACGAGGAAGACCGGGACTAGGAGGGGGAAATCTGAGGTCCAGGCGGTCGAGGATGTCACGAGGTGGTCGAGCTCACGATGGAGCACATGGAGATTAAAGATGGATGATGCGTGGAGAAGATACAGGAGGTGCGGTCCTGGAGGCTTCGACACGCGATGAGTTGAAAAGTCGGAGGTGTAAAAACCCGTGTTAGGAAGGGTTTCGGGTCTCTTAAATAGTAGTGGGTTAAAAGTCTGGTTGACTTAAAAAGGCCTAAGCCCAATTGGATAAGTGATATTAGGGTTTCTAGTAGATTGAAAAGAGGAAATAAGTTCATATTAGAGGCAGTGGCCGCATGGCATAGGATTAGATTTTTAGAAAAGGAATCGGAGCGTAGCGCCCGGGTATAAAGGGAGTTTTGACGGATGTCTATGTATCAGATTTTGGGATTAAGAGGTGCTGGCGGTTGGAGGGTGTAGGGGCTCCTGGCCGTGAGTTTTTTTTTATGTTTTGGTGATCGGATCAGTTCACACGCAGCGAGTTTGTCTTCTCGTTTCGATCGATGCGCGGAAAGATATTGCCAGCGAGACGCCAAGTAGCACGTTGGCCTGGGCATCGCTACGCATGACCACGTGTGTCCGCAACTTCGTCCTTATCTGATCTGCAAAGCCAACAGTGAATCGCCAGCGCTAGAAAAATCAGAGTAACGTGCAACGTGAAGACAAACGAGTCATCGTTTCACGTCATCGGTTCCTGTGTGTGATGCTAACTTCACGTAAAGCTTTGGTCTGATGGTTACATACACGCATACTTTCTTTGGTCTTCACTTTTGATTAGAGATGACATGATTAGATGCATGATTAGGTGAGGTGCGAATTAGCTAGGGAACTTGTCTGTTCTCTGTTGTGCATGAGTAGTTATTTCTTTTGGTTTTGTTTTTTTTCGTGTCAGCTCTACTTCGATTTAATCTATAGTATCACGAGTTTAATTACTACATTACTAGGAAAAAATTTACTATCTCTATCTTGTCTTGGTTTGTTTTTTGTTCTCCTAGTTTTTGCTGTGTGACAGGTTGAAAAATCAGAAGATAGTAAATTTAAAAAAAAAGGTTTCACTGTGCATTGCAATCATTCAACCCCCTATGATTGCCGTCGACGATCCTACAAGTGGTATCAGAGCGGGTTGCTATGGCGTCAGAGAGGTATGTGAATCGTCCCCCCATGCTAGATGGTACTGATTTTGCTTTTTGGAAGTGTCGGATGCAAGATTATATTGAGGCCCAAGGTAGTGATGTTTGGAATAAAGTTTCTACATCATATGAGGTTCCTGCTGTTGTTACTGATTTAAATAAAGCAGATGTTAATTTAAATGCTCAAGCTCGTAATTTGCTGTTTCAAGGAATTTCTCGTAAAGAATTTGATCGTGTAGCTCATATTAATTCTGCCCATTTAATTTGGAAAACTCTTTGCGATTATCATGAAGGAACCACTAAAATCAAGAAAGTGCGTAAAAATCTTTATCAAAAAGAATATTCTGATTTTGCTATGAAACCTAGTGAATCCATTGATGATCTCTTTGCTCGGTTTGAGAAAATATTAAGTGATCCGCGCGGTGTTGGTGTTATTCCTGCTGATGAAGATAATGCAACTAAAAGTTTGAGATCTTTAGGTTCTGAGTGGTTGATGGTTGTTACAACTATTAATCAAACTGTTGATTTAGATACTTTAACCATGGATGATCTTTATTCTAGATTGAAAACCTATGAGATGGAAGCTTTGCCATCTAAGCTTGATAAATCTTCATCTTTAGCACTTGTGACTAACCCCGTGCAGGCGACTTCGTCGAGTGCTTTGTATTGTGTTTCTTTGTCTGCCTTGTCTTCTTTTTCAGAGGAACAGTTCGAGCAGCTTCCTGAAGAGGATTTGGTGTTGATCTCCTCACGAGCATACAAGGCACTCAACAATGTGAGAATGCGAAAGCGAGGTGGCATGTCAGGTCCAATCAGATGCTATGAGTGTGGCGAGCCTGGCAACATTAAGATAGATTGTCCCAAGCTCAAGGGGAAGATGATCAAAGAAGACAAGAATTATCGTCGCCGGCCATCCAAGAACAACAACACTAAGAGTGACAATTTCCGTCGCAAGTTTGCTGAAAAGATCATATCGGCTATTGAGCATCTTGATTTGAGTGATATGGAATATGAGAGTTGCGACAATGACGACCACGACGACGATGATGCTAAAGGTAAAAAGAAGAAGAACAATGATGACTTCACGGGCATATGCTTCATGACAAGCAACAACAATGATAACGACGACAGCGATCTCGATGAGGTAAGACCATCATATGATGAGCTTGAAGATGATTTGATTAAACTTGCTATTGAATTAAAAAAGACGAAACAGAAATTGAAAGAAAATAATTGTGTTGTTGAAAGCCTAAATTTGAAATTAATAGACTTAGAGCTTTAATTCCTGATGATGAATCATGTGAGTCTTGCCAAGTTTTACATTCTGAGTTGGAGGCTGTTAGATCTATTAGTGCATCAAATCTGATTCAACTTAGAGATGTAAATGATAAATTTGATGAATTAAAATTGACACATGATTCTTGTGATGAAAAATTAAAACTTGCAAATGCTGAAATTGAAAAACTCAAATCTAGTTCTTCTACATGTTTAGAGTCAAGTATTTCAAATGCTCAATCTAAAATTTGCTCTAACTGTGAATTGCTAGAAGCTAGACTTAACTCATCTCAGGAATCTATTCAACAAATGCTTTATCATGAAAATATGTCTTGCTCAAATTGTCCTAAGTTAAATATTGAAATTGATGCTTTAACTAGGCAATTGAATGATTTTGCTGAAAAAGAAAAATTGGCTCAATCTAGTGCTTCCAAGAATTGTGTGAATGAACTTGTTAAATACACTGCTTGTTCCACTTTGGCTAAGGAAAATGAGTACCTTAAGGACACTTTACAGAGATTCTATTTTGGTAAGAAAAATCTTAATATGATTTTAGACAAGTCAAAAATAAGTGTGAAAAATCGTGGTCTAGGATTTAATTTTGTTGAGCATGCCAAGAATAATCCTCCTAAAGTTGTTAAGGTTCTTGAACCTGGAAAAATTGAAGTAAAATCCGAAACTAAACAAACTGTGTTTAAATCAGCTGGCTTTGTGCAAAGTTCATTGAATAATAATGTAGGTGCTAGCTCATCATCTCAAAAGAATTCTGGTTATGTTAAATTCCATTGCACCTACTGTGGAAAAGATGGGCACTTACATGAATTTTGCTTTAGGCGTGCTAAGAAAGAAAAGAAGGAAAGATTGAATGCTTTAAGACAAAAACGTGCAATCTGTTTTGTTCCTAAATCAAATGCGAAAGCTATGTTTTTAGAGGACTTTTATGATGGCTTTAAGTCTACTTCACATGTTAGATTGGGATTTAATTCAAGTAATTCACGTTTTTTTCGGCATTCTAATCATCCACATGCACGTGATTTTGGTTCTAGCTTTGTTGCTCCAATTCGTGTGTCTCAGTACTAGATTCCTAGATCTTATTTCACTAACCCCAGTACTGTGAGATCGATGTTTCTTGTGGTGTAAGAACAGCTGATAAGGATGGAGAACATGAGCACGATTGGGTCCGGTCTTTTATTTCATTGCTTGATTGGAACACTTGATGGCTCTTCATTCTCTTTGATGGCTTCCAAGAGATTTTACTTTCTGAGAGACCATGTGGAAAAGGTGATGTCCTACATCTTGTTAGATTCTCAAATTGATGATATTCTCTCTACGTCGCTTGATACTTCTCGTTTTGCCCTTTTGCGAAGTGAGTTGGGTGTGTTGCATTCTATGAGATTATTCTGAGGGAGAGCTTGATGTTTAAGAATTTAGGAAGCTTTGTTTATTATACTTGTCAATTAAATTAACAAGTCCAAGCCATCAAATTTAAATGAGTTGTGGAGCTCTCTTTATCATATTTATTCATATGCTGTGTAGCTTTGATCATGACTAGTTATAATTAATTTGTTACACTTGAACTAAAATATGACATGGCGGAATATTTTGACTAGATTGATTATAAACAGTACTTTGTGATGTTCATCAAAAAGGATTAGTTTAATTGTGAGTCTTATTTTAAATCTCGGCTATGAGGCTCACATGTTTCATATTGCAATCTTTTTATGATCATTCAATTTGGCATGTTATAAAAAAAGTAGAAAGAGACATGTGAAAATATGTATGCTTCAAGCATGCCATGGTAAACAAAAAAAGGCACAAAAAGTACACAAGATGAAAAGAAGTATGCTTCAAGCATGCCACCATTTACAAGAAGTAAGCTATCATGAAAAGAAGTATGCTACAAGCATGCCACATGCATAAGAATTGAATGTGGAGCAATAGGTTGTTATATGAGACTGCTAGCTCGTCTAGATTAAAGATTTGCTTCACTTTTAGGCTTTGACTTTTTGTTGTGATATCTCATTATGCTCTCTATAATTGATTTGGTCATTATTAAGATGCCTGTCATTGATATAAATCGCCTAACTATGTTGAAAACTTTGTTTTGATATTGCTATATGATATATGACTTTATATGATCTAGATAGCTCTACTCAAAAAATATGGCTTGGTCAAATTACTAAATCAATTCAAAGTGACTTGGATAAATCTACAAAGCTTCTAGATTTTTATTCTCATTGCTTCTTTTTAGAATAGTTCTTCTTTGAAATTTCTTGATGATTACATTGCCATAGGGGGAGAGATTTGGTGTGTTTTATGAGTATATGTGTTCATGGTTGTGGTAAGGGTGTACTGGTGCTGTTTATGGTTGATTGCAATTTAAAGTGCTCAAGAGTATTTCTGGTGCATAGATATTGTGGATGTAAGTTTTATTTATTGAGACATTCACGCATATGCATCATGCTGATTTATTGAAGTCTTGGTCACGAGATGACCAAGCGCCGAGGTCCCCGTCATGTTGATGACATGATGGGCTAAAGGTCTCCATACTTGTGGAGTATGGGCAATTGGTCCCTGTACCAGATGGTACAGGCACGGGTGTGCATCGACGGATGCACACTTTGCATTACCGGTAAAATGCAGAAGAGAAAAAGATAAAGAGATTTTTGACCATCTTGCATAGCATGACTTATTTATATGGTTGATGGAAGAATTTGTGAAGTGATGTTCATGAATGTTCTTGTTACTATTATTTATATGGTTGATGGATGAATTTGTGAAGTGATGTTCATGGATGTTCTTGTTACTATCTATTATATTTGCTGAGTCGTTGGACTCACTCTTGTTGTTGTTGTGTTTTTTAGGTACCTTTATGAGATCGGCATGCATGGGGAAAAGGAAAGATTAGAATTATTGCACTTTGCACGATCTATCCACAATGGAAGAAAGGGAGAAAATTAAATACTATTTGCATGAATTACTTAAGTAGTAGATGATTATTGATTGCCGGATTTAAATTGTAATAAAGGATTAGAATTCTTTTATGATGCTTCTGTTCTTTATCTAAATTTTATAACTATGAGTGTTCTAGTAATCTAGGCCAATATTGATTAGAATTGATTATACTACTTGAGGTTATTCATCCCTTCTTTTTAATTATGCTTGTTGAAACCTCTGATTTAGACAGTAATCAAAGGAGGTTCTGCCGAAATTTTGTGTAGCATATTTAGATTATCATTATCTTACTACTAGTTTGGTAGCATTCCAGGTCATTGCCTGACTGGGTTGTTACATCCAGGCGGTCGAGGATGTCACGAGGTGGTCGAGCTCACGATGAAGCACATGGAGATTAAAGATGGATGATGCGTGGAGAAGATACAGAAGGTGCGGTCCTGGAGGCTTCGACAGCGATGAGTTGAAAAGTCGGAGGTGTAAAAACCCGTGTTAGGAAGGGTTTCGGGTCCCTTAAATAGTAGTGGGTTAAAAGTCTGGTTGACTTAAAAAGGCCTAAGCCCAATTAGATGAGTGGTATTAGGGTTTCTAGTAGATTGAAAAGAGGAAATAAGTTCATATTAGAGGCAGTGGCCGCATGGCATAGGATTAGATTTTTAGAAAAGGAATCGGAGCGTAGCGGCCGGATATAAAGGGAGTTTTGATGGACGTCTATGTATCAGATTTTGGGATTAAGAGGTGCTGGCGGCTGGAGGGGGTAGGGGCTCCTGGCCGTGAGTTTTTTTTTATGTTTTGGTGATCGGATCAGTTCACACGCAGCGAGTTTGTCTTCTCGTTTCGATCGATGCGCGGAAAGATATTGCCAGCGAGACGCCAAGTAGCACGTTGGCCTGGGCGTCGCTAAGCATGGCCGCGTGTGTCCGCAACTTCGTCCTTATCTGATCTGCAAAGCCAACAGCGAATCGCCAGCGCTAGAAAAATCAGAGTAACGTGCAACGTGAAGACAAACGAGTCATCGTTTCACGTCATCGGTTCCTGTGAGTGATGCTAACTTCACGTAAAGCTTTGGTCTGATGGTTACATACATGCATACTTTCTTTGGTCTTCACTTTTGATTAGAGATGACATGATTAGATGCATGATTAGGTGAGGTGCTAATTAGCTAGGGAACTTGTCTGTTCTCTGTTGTGCATGAGTAGTTATTTCTTTTGGTTTTGTTTTTTTTCGTGTCGGCTCTACTTCGATTTAATCTATAGTATCACGAGTTTAGTTACTACATTACTAGGAAAAAAATTTACTATCTCTATCTTGTCTCGGTTTGTTTTTTGTTCTCCTAGGTTTTGCTGTGTGACAGGTTGAAAAATCAGAAGATAGTAAATTTAAAAAAAAAGGTTTCACTGCGCATTGCAATCATTCACCCCCCTCTGATTGCCGTCGACGATCCTACATTATTTTTCTCCCATTTACTGCAAAGAGAAATAGACGATGCCGGAATCGTTGTTCATAGGAGATATGCCCAGCTGGGAGAAGTGGTGTTTGTTGAAGAAGAAGGAGCAGCCATGGCAGCTAAGGGAGGGGGAGAGGACGGAGCTGCAGCGAAGCAAAAAATGGAAGCCCCACCTCTAAGGGTGCAGCTTCTGCCTCGTTTGAAGAAGTTCATACTTGAGGGCTGCCCTAAGCTGAGAGCTCTTCCACGACAGCTTGGAGAGGAGGCCACCAGCTTGAACCAATTCAATATATTGGAGGGGTCGATTTTAACAAAAAAATACATAGAACCAGACTTTACTTAGGTGTCAATTGAAAGTATTAAATAATTCATATGAATATTAAACAACTACATAGAAGAGAGTGCGGTTGAGAGATGATATTATTATTTTGTAGTTTTTTAATGTAACATGTGATGAGGACATCACTTCTTCGGATACATACAACACTTCTCCACTTGACATTCAAGGACCAATCACTAGAGCTCGCGCCCGACAATTGAATTTACAGGTGAGCTCGTTCCTAAGTACTTCCTTTTGTTCATTTGAGAATAGATTGCTACCTAATGATTTAATTATGATTAGGAACCGTGGAGAGGACTTGGAAGTACATGGAGAAGGGCTACAAGGCGCACAAGTCCAGCAAGGGTGGTCGAATCATGTTGGAGGTCCAACTCAAACCGACTTCGAATTCAACTCGGAGTCCAGGACCAGGCCGCACTAAAACGGACGCCCAGATCGCATCCGGACTCCGTTTTGGACGTTCTACATATGTATGGAAAGCTGAGAAGACGACCTTTCCAATGGCTTTGGTCCCATGTCAAAATTCCTTCTGAGTCAATGGGAATCGTCAAAACAAGTGGGCGTTCAGAATCTGTCAAGGTGCTGCGTCACCGTCTTTTGGGCCGATCGGTTTTGTATCGTGTTGGAGCCCAATAGGGGCGCGTCCAGGGGGTTTGCTTAGATTAATATGTCTTTGAACAGTTTCGCCGTTCATCGGTTTGTGAGACCCCAATTTGTGAACTTAATATTTATTCGCAATTTCAGATTGCATCTTGTACTCTCTTGCTTGTGTTCTCGATTCGCTTGCAGGAGATAGCCTTCTTGGCGAGGTCAATCGTGTTCGGCACGGTTGATAACCAACGGAGCAGTGGTGTAGTGATTGCGAGGGGTTTTGATCTGTTTTGGTCGGAGCCTTTCGATCATCAACGTCGAGATCTCCACAATCGACTTATCAATACCTCTCGGAAGATCGGGTCATCGTCACATCAGTTGGTATCAGAGCAACGGTTGCCCGTGAGGTAATTCTTGTATCCCTAGTTAGTAGATTAGTTTTTATTTCCTATAGCTAGGGGTGGAAAAAAAGCTTGTTAGTGGGGCTCGTTGGCTCGGTTCAAAATTACTTCAATTATACTTGTTAATTAGTTAAACATTAAAATGAGTTGATTTCAAATGAATTTGAATTTTGCTCAAGCTCGACTCGGCTCGGCTCGTTAGCTCGTTTCTAAAAATACTTTTAAATTATATGTAAAATTATATTAAATTAAACTATGTCATTTTTAGGAAAAGCTCGATAAGACGAGGAGTTGGCTCGATATCCACCCCTACCTATAGCCCAAAAAAATTGCCCCACAAAAAGAGTTAATTCCGCTGTCCAAACCCCGTTGTGCCTTTCAATCTGTTAGTTTTGGTTTGTTAAATTGAATTTGTGTCCATCATAGCATTGTCTAGTTGCTGGTCATATCTTTGTTCCATTAAAAATCCAAACAAAAGAAAAATTCCCCACCCCAAACCCTAATTTCCAATTTCGGCTGATTTTTCCTCCCTCTGCAGCCGCCACCAAAAACGCCATAACTTTTGATTCCGAGATTAGTTTTGAGTGGGACCACCGCCATTAGATTCAAAACTCCCTTATCCATCTATCTGTAAAATTTCACTTCATTCTAGCGAGGCAGTTAAGAGATATCTGCGGTGGAAGTTGATCTAAAATTCCAGATTGAATCTGCAACAGGCGACACTTGTGAATTTTGTGCGAATTGTTCGGTCGGTTTTCAGAACTTGGCTCCAAAACAAAAGTTGTAGAAAAAGTCGTCAGGAAACGGAGAAAAAAAGAATCATTGAAAAAAAGGCAACTGACAAAAAGTTACGGCCAAAATACCGATGTACTGTCCAGTGGACAGAAATCTTCAGTTTTCAGTTTTGGGTCAATCCTTGTGTTCTTCAATTCCAGATTGCATTGGATTGAATTATCTTCTATTTACCACTCCTACACATTGTCATACACTTGTTTTTAGCCTTCTTCCATCCTTGGTTGATCAGCAACATAGGCTAAGTGCTAGATACGAACTATAATTCAATTCTATGCAATTCT